>JAKSZT010054523.1:7612494-7724568 GCA_026826555.1 Tolypeutes matacus | reverse complement strand
CGGATTCAATCTCCTTAATTGTGATTGGTTTGTTAAGTTCTTGTATTCCTTGTTGTGTCAGTGTAGGTTGGTTATGAGTTTCTAGAAATTTGTCCATTTCATCCAAGTTTTCTAGTTTGTTGGCATACAGTTTCTCATAATATCCTCTTATGATTCTTTTTATTTCTGTGAGGTCATTTGTAATTTCCCCCCTTTCATTTCTGATTGTATTTATTTGCATCTTCTCTCTTTTTTTCTTTGTTAGTCTAGTGAGGGGTTTGTCAATTTTATTGATCTTCTCAAAGGACCAGCTTTTGGATTTTGTTGATTTTCTCTATTGCTTTTTTGTTCTCATTTTCATTTATTTCCTCTCTAATCTTTATTATTTCTTTCCTTCTTTTTGCTTTGGGATTGGTTTGCTGTTCTTTTTCTAGTTTCTCAAGTTGTTCAGTTAAATCTTTGAGTGTAGCTCTTTCTTGTTTCTTAATATAGGCATTTAGGGCTATAAATTTCCCTCTCAAGTCTGCCTTTGCTGTATCCCATAAGTTTTGATATGTTGTGTTCTCATTTTCATTTGTCTCAATATATTTACTGATTTCACTTGCAATTTCTTCTTTGACCCACTGAATATTTAGGAGTGTGTTCTTCAGTCTCCACACATTTGCAAATTTCCTTTTTTCCTGTCTGTTATTGATTTCTAGTTTCATTCCATTATGATCAGAGAATGTGCTTTGTATAATTTCAATCTTTTTATATTAATTGAGAGCTGTATTGTGACCTAACATGTGGTCTATCCTGGAGAAAGATCCATGGGCACTTGAGAAGAATGTATAACCCGCTGAGTTTGGATGCAGTGTTCTGTATATGTCTGTTAGGTCTAACTTGTTTATCATATTGTTCAAGTTCTCTGTTTCCTTGTTGATCTTCTGTCTAGTTGTTCTATCTAATGATGTGAGAGGGATGTTGAAGTCTCCGAAGATTATTGTAGAAATGTCTATTTCTCCCTTCAGTTTTGCCAGAGTTTGTCTCATATATTTTGGTGCACCCTGGTTAGGTGCATAGATATTTATGACTGTTATATCTTCCTGGAGGATCGTCCCTTTTATTAATATATAATGGCCTTCCGCATCTCTTATAACTTTTTTGCATTTAAAGTCTGTTTTGTCTGATATTAGTATAGCTAATTAATATAGCTGCTCTTTTCTGGTTACTATTCGCGTGGAGTATCTTTTTAGTGTTGTCATTCAACTCTCTGAGCCCCTGCTCAATCTTTTCCATTCTTTTCTCTCTCTGTTCTTTTCTCTCTTCAATTTTAGCTGCTCTGTCTTCAGTATCACTTATTCTTTCTTCTATCATTTCGAGTCTGCTGTTGTATGCTTCAAATGTATTTTTGACTTCACCCATCATGTCTTTCATTCCCATGAACTCCGTTACTTTTCTGTTCATGATTTCAAATTCTTCTTTACGTTCGCGAAATGACTTCTTGATGTCATTGATCTCTTTAACTATATTCTCTTTCATCGCATTAATTTGATTTTGGAAATGTGTGCTCATCTCACTGATTAGTTCTCTCAAATTCTGCATCTCTTCTGGGACTTTGCTGTATTCCTTTTCTTGGGCCATGTCTTCTATTTTCTTAGTATGGCTCGTAATCTTTTGCTGGTGCTTAGGCATCTGGTTAGGTTGTATTTTACTTAGATGCTCTATCTCTTCCTCTTTTATGGGTTTTTAGTGGCAGGAGTCTGTGAGTTACCACCACTCTTTGATATTTGTCTCTAACTTGATTGTTAGGATTGTTCTGCTGGTTGCTCAAAACTGGGCACTGGACCCAGTAATTGGTTGTAGAGTCGTTTTCTAGGGCCTTGGGCAGGGAGGCTATAGAGGCCAGGAAAAGCCTCTCCTACTTATTAATTTTCTTATGTGCACTTCCTTGGTCTGCCAGGAGATGGCGCTTGTTGGCAGCTCTCAATTCAATGCCTGGTCGGAGTGTATTTGTTGTGACACAGGCCAGATCAATGTGACAGAGCCTCCTGTCTGGGGCTAGGAGCCCTGTGATTCAAACTTTCTGAGACAGTTCTCCAGACTTCTCTCGTAGCGCCCCCCTTTTCCCAGCTAGGAAATATTTCCACTCCCTTCTGAATCCCCAACAATCAGTCCCTGTTAGTAGAGGAGGAGGTTGGGAGGTTTGTAAATCTTTTGCCCCTTGCAGGCTCCAAGGCAAACAATGGCACAGCCCCACCCAGCCTGGAAGGGCTCTCGGGACAGGGCAGACCAAACCTGGGAGTCCAAAGCAGGGTCAGCCCCAGGCTCTCTCTCCCCTCTCCCGTGGTGTCCTCAACAATTAGTCCAGGCTAGAAGAGAGGGAGGTTGCGAGGAAGGGTCCGTGGGGCTCCGCAGCCCAAATTTCAGGTCAGAACCTGAGTCAGCCTAAGGCTGTGTCCCTCTCTCTCCCCTTTCTGGGAGTGGCAGATCCCTGAAGCCCCCTTTTGTCTGTGGTCTCAGGCCCAGGGGCCCCAGAATTCTGAAGAGTGTGGGGGAGGGTGCCGGCAGCAGCAGAAGCTGCTACTTGCAACTCACAGTTCTGTAGTCGAGATTTCCCTCCTCTGTCCCTCTCTCCTCTGGGTGGTGTGCAGCCTTCACCTGCTGTCCTAAACCCTAGAAGATTTTTTTCGGGGCTGTTTCCGCTTGTCCTCTAGCTATTTTTCTGGAGAAGAGATTCCCGTGTCTTACTAGTCTGCCATCTTCCCGGAAGTCCTCGAGGGTCTGTTTTTTAACCAACATTTTGGTTCCATTGGTCTATGTGTCTGTCTTTATGCCAGGACCATGCTGTTTTTACCACTGTAGCTAGGCAATATAATTTAAAGTCTGGAAATGAGAATTCTCCAACTTCATTTTTCCTTTTTAAGATATTTCTGGCTATTTGGGGCCCCTTACCTTCCAAATAAATTTGATAATCATGTTTTCCATCTATTTAAAAATGATGGTGGAATTTTTATCAGGATTGCATTGAATCTGTATATCAATTTGGGTAGAATTGACATCCCAATGATACTTAGTCTTCCAATCTGTGAGCATGGAATATTCTTCCAATTATTTAGGTCTTTTTCATTTCTTTTAACAATGAGTTGTAGTTTTCTCAATATAAGTGCTTTACATTGTTGGTTAAGTTTATTCCTAAATATTTGATTCTTTTAGTTGCTATCATAAATGGATTTTTTTCCCCTGACTTCCTCCTCAGATTGCATATTACTAGTGTCTTTTATTTATTTATTTATTTATTTATTTTTTATTTTTTATTTTTTTTTTACCGGGAGTTACCGGGGATCGAACCCTGGTCTCTCCATATGGCAGACGGACGCCGAACCTTTGAGCCACTTCCGTTTCCCTACTAGTGTCTTTTAAAGTCTATTCCATTGAATATAAGTATAGGTACTCTGGCTTTTGTTTTTGTTTTTGTTTTTTGTTACTGAATGTGTGGAGTATCTTTTTCCAGCCTTTCACTTTCAATCTATTGGTATCCTTGGGTCTAAGGTGAGTCTCTTGCAGACAGCATATAGGTGGCTCATATTTTTTTATTCATTCTGCCAGTCTGTGTCTTTTGACTGGGGAGTTTAATCCATTAACTTTCAATATTATTACTGTAAAGGCAGTTCTTATTCCACTCATTTTGACCTTTGGGTTTTATCTGTCATATTTTATTTTCACCACTCTTTTGAGACTTTTAGTTACTTTTACTGATATAATCTTCATTTCTAGACTCTCTTGCAAACCTCTCTCTCCTGTCTTTTCTTTTCAGACTGTAGCACACCCTTTAGTATTTCTTGCAAAGCTGGTCTCTTGGTTACAAATTCTCTCAGTTTCTGTTTATCTGTGAATATTCTATCCTCACCCTCATTTTTGAAAGACAATCTTGCTGGATATAAGATTCTTGGCTGGAAGTTTTTCTCTCGCAGTATCTTAAATATATCATACCACTGTCTTCTTGCCTCCATGGTTTCTGATGAGAAATTGGCACTTAATCTTATGGGGTATCCCTTATATGTTATGCACTGCTTTTCTCTTGCTGCTCTCAGAATTCTCTCCTTGTCTTTGGCATTTGACATTCTGATTAGCATGTGTCTCGGAGTTGGTCTATTCAGATTTATTCAGATGGGAGTACGTTGTGGCTCTTGGACATGGATATCTATGTCCTTCAATAGGGTTGGGAGATTTTCTACCATTATTTCTTCAAATATTCCTTCTGCCCCTTTTCCCTACTCTTCTCCTCTGGGACATCCATAACACGTATGTTTGCATCTCTCTTGCTGTTGTTTAGTTCCCTGAGACCTTGTTCAATTCTTCCCATTCTTTTCTTCATCAGTTCTTCTGTATGTTTGCTTTCAGAAGCCATTTTTTCAAGCTTACCAATCCTTTCTTCTGCCTCCTCAGATCTGCTATTATATGATTCCAGTGTATTTTAAATTTCATTTATTGCACCTTTCATTCCCATAAGATGTTATTTTTCTATGTATGCCCCCCAAATTCTTCTTTGTGCTCATCTAATGTCTTCTTAATATCTTTAATCTCTTTAGCCATCTCATTGAATTTATTAAGGAGATTTGTTTGAACATCTATGATTAGTTGTCTCAACTCCTTTATGTCATCTGGAGGCTTATCTTGTTCCTTTAACTGGGCCATATATTCCTGTTTCTTGGTGTGAATTGTGATTTTTTGTTGGTGTCTTGGCATCTGGCTTACTAGAGTATTTATTCTGGGTGCAGTTTCTCTCTTTAGTTGAGGGCTTTCTTGCCCTTTCTCCCTTGCTGGTTGTGTAGTAGGAGCCAAGGATGTAGTTGGTGCTATAAGCTGTGGAGGCTCAAGCTGCCTGCATTGCCCAAGGGACAGATGAAGCCTCCCCCAACTTTCTCCTTTACCAGGGGTGGGGACAGAGCCACAGCTGTGTGCAATAATCTAAGTCGTGCAGGCCTAGACTGTAGTTGCCTGGTGAGACGATGAAGCTTCATGCCTGTTTCTCCCCTGCCTGGGGCAGGGATGGAGCGGCAGGTGTAGGCAGCAGTCTATGCTATGTGGGTCCAAAATGACTGCAGTTACCCGGGTAGACTTCCAACTGTTCAGTCCGTGCCAGCTGAATGTTCCTGCAGTTACCTGGAGAGGCTGGTGCAGGGCCCACCAGCTTCCTCCCTGATAGAGGAGGGGCTGAAGCCCTAGGCTAATCAGTAGCTGAAATTGGTGGCCAACTGTCTCTTCCTCCCTTGTTTTTGGGATACGGAGCCTCAGAACAGCTCTGAGGTGGCTTGTTCCGCCAGAGTAGGATGATCACCAGCCTCCGCAGCATGGCTTGTATTTTCCCGGAGAGGCTGGCACAGCTCCCCCCAGCTTCCTCCCTGCCAGAGGCAGGGCTGGGACTTATGCTAGAGCTGCAGTCTGACCTGGATGGAAAGAAGCCAGGCCTTTGACATTGTGATTTTCAGTCAGCCCTGCTGCCCCCCACCCCCCACACCCATGCCAGGGGCAGAGTTAAGATGGTGGCCACCGGCCTCTTTCTGACTTGGCAGGCTCAAACTTTAGCTGTTCTTAGGGTTATACTAGTTTACTAATCAGTAGCTGAAGTCAGTGCCCAACCGTCTCTTCCTCCCCCATTTTGGGGAAGTGGAGCTTCCAATTCCAGCCGCAGAATAGCTCTGGAGGCAGCTTGTGCCTCCAGTGGAAGATGGGCATCGGCCTCCACGGCGTAGAGTGCTCCTCTTAAGAATCTTCTTCACAGATGGGCAGACTCCTCCTTCCATTCTTTCAAGGATGTTGCAGGATGCTCTTCTGGTGTCCTGGGGTCTCAAACAGGTGCTTTAGGTAGCTCTGGGTGATTACTAACTGCCCTGTAGCACGACTTGACTCTAGGAGTGCCTTACTCTGCCGCCATCTTGCTGGTTGTCTCAAAGCCTCATTATTTTGAAGCTCATCCATGTTGTATTGTGTATCAGTCATTCAACCCTCTGTTCATGGGATGAGCCCTGCTTGGTCACCCTGAATTATCCTTTTTATATATTGTTGGATTCTATTTGCTATACTTTTGTTTAAAGAATTTTTGTTTATATGCATGAGGAATATTGAACCGTAGTTTTTTCCCTCCCTCCCCCCTCCTTCCTTTCTTCTTTTTTCTTTTGTAATGTTATCTGGTTTTAATATCAGGGTAATGCTGGCCTCATAGAAGTTGCGGAAAATTTGCTCTCTTTCAATTTTCTGGAAGAGTTTTTGTAGAATTGGTATTATTTTTCCTTAAATGTTTGGTAGAGTTCACCAGTGAAGCCATATGGGCCTGGAGTTTTCTTTGTGAGGGAAGATTGTTTAACTACAATTTCTTTACAAGATATAGGGCTATTAAGGTTTTCTATTTCCTCCTGAGAGAGCTTTGGTATTATGTGTTTTTCAAGGAATTTGTCCATTTTATCTAAGTTGTCTAATTTATAGGCATAAAGTTATTAATGATATTCTCTTTTTATCTTTTTAATATTTGTAGGATCTATAGTGATGTCACCTCTTATTCTTTTTTTTTTTTTTTTAAAGATTTTATTTATTTATTCATTCATCCCCCCCTTGCTGCTTGTGCTCGCTGGGTCAGCTAACCACACCGTGCGGGCGGGCTCGCCTTCACCAGGAGGCCCCGGGAACCGAACCCGGGGCCTCCCATATGGTAAACGGGAGCCCCACTGATTGAGCCACAGTCACTTCCCACCTCTTATTCTTAATTTTGGTAATTTGTCACCTTTTTTTTTCTGACCAGCCTGGCTACAGGTTTATCCATTTTATTGATCTTCTCAAAAAGCTGCCTTTTGTTTTCATTGATTTTCTCTATTTTTTTTTTCTTTTTTTCTATTTCATTGAGCTCCACTTTGATCATCATTATTTCCTTTCTTCTTGGTTAAAGTTGCTCTTTTTTCTAGTTTTCAAGGTGGGCACCGAGGTCATACATTTGGGATTGTCCTTCTTTTCTAACACAGGCATTTAATGTGATAAATTCCCTCCTAAGTACTGCTTTAATGGCATGCCACAAATTCTGATATGATGTATTTTAGTTTTCCTTTAGTTCAAAATCCTTCCTAATTTCCCTTATGAGTTCTTCTTTGATCTGAGGTTATTTAGAAGTATGTTACTTAGTTTTCAAGAAATTGGAGATTTTCTAGATATCTTTCTGTTATTCATTTGTAATTTAATTCCATTGTAGCCAGAGAACATAATTTGAATTATATGGATCCTTTTAAACTTATTGATACTTATTTTATGGCCCAGAATATGATATATCTCAGTAAATGTTCCATGTGCTCTTGAAAAGAATGTGCATTTTGCTGTTGTTGGTTAGACTACTCGATAAATGTCAATTAGGCCAAATTGGTTGACACTGTTATTCATCTTTACTTTATCATTGCTGATTCTCAGTCCACTTGTTGCATCAATTATCAAGAAACCGTTTTTGTAATTGCGGACCATAACTGTGGATTTGTATATTTCTCTTTGCAGGTCTGTTTTTGCTTCTTGTTTGGAAGCTCTGTTATTACATGCATTAAAGTTTAGGGTTATATTAACCTCTTCATCATTGTGAAATGGTCTTTATTTCTGCAAATATTCTTTTCTTTGAAATCCTTGATGGCTAAGTTCATGTGTCAACTTGGCAGGTTATGGTGTCCAATTATTTGGTCAGGCAAGCACTGGATTGATTGTTGCTGTGAGAGGATTGCATGGATTTAAATCATAAATTTCATAGATTGCATTTATGGCTGATGACATATCAACAGAGGAGATTGCCTTCAACAAGGACGGAATCTCATCCAAGCAGTTGAAGGCCTTAAAGGGAGAACTGATGATATCAACAGAAAGAAAGAAGAATTTATATCTCTACTTAATCAGTCAGCTTCTCCGGGGGAATCCACTGAAATCTTTACCAAGGTTCTCAACTTGCTGCCTGCCCTTTGGAATTCAGACTTGCCCATGATTGTGTGAGTCAATTCCTATAATAAATTTCATAATATTTTTATATGTGAATACACACATACGCACATATACATATATTCTGTTGATTCTGTTTCTCTAGAAAACCCTGACTAATACATCTACTTTATCTGATTTTTTGGTTTTGTTTTTTAAATCAATTTTATTGATACATATTAATAAAACATAGAATCCATCCAGAGTACAATCAAAGGTATTTGGTATAATCACATAGTTGTACATTCATCACTTTAAACATTATTAGAGCATTTTCATTATTCTGATAAAAATAACAAACAAACAAATAATCACTTCTCAATCTCTCTATGCTTCCCCTGCCATACATAGCTGCTATTCTGTTTCCATCTTTCTAATTTATTTGTATTTATATTTTGTATAGATGGGGTCAAACAATATGTAGTACGTTTTATCTACTTTCTTTCACTTAGTATATTTCCTTTTTTAAAAAAACTTTAATAGAAAATTGTTAATATATTTCTATACACTACTCTCCATATTTTGCTCTGGTTGTATTTTTGGCTGATATTAACATCTTGTAACATTAATATACATTTGTTCAGTTTCAAAGAAAAACAGTCTTATATATGCAATTTTACCCATGCTTTACGTGGGGTTTCACTATGCTGTACCATCTCATGTTACATTTTTTAGCTTTCTTTCTAGTAATATACATGACCTTAGACTTTACCTTTCAACCACTGCCATACCCATGTATTGGCAATGCTTGTTACAAACAATATGATGTGCTTTCACCATTTCCATTCATTTCCAAAGATTTACGAACAATGTTTTTACTAATTTTGCACAGATTAACCTTCAACTCTCCATTCTCTAATCTCATTCTATTTCCTGGTGACCTATATTCTAGTTATTGACTTCGTGAGTTTACACAATATCTTTAGTCCATAATAATGCAAACATAAAGTATTTGTCCTTCTGTGTCTGGCTTGCTTCACTCAACATAATGTCCTCCGGGTTCATCCATGTTGTCATATGCTTCATGACATTATTTCTTCTTACAGCTGAATAATATTCCATCGTGTGAATAGACCACAGTTTGTTTATCCATTCATCAGTTGATGGATACCAGGGTTTTTCCCATCTTTTGGCAATGGTGAATAATGCTGCTATGAACATCGGTGTGCAGATGTCTGTTCATGTCACTGCTCTCAGTTTTGGTTATACACCCAGTAGTGGTATTGCAGGGTCCCACGCCAAGTCTATATTCAACTTCCTTAGGAACTGCCAAACAGTCTTCTGCAGTGTCTGGACCATTCTGCATTGCTCCCCACAGTGACTAAGCATTCCTATCTTTCACAACCTCTCCAGCACTTGTAGTTTCCCATCTTTTTAATAGTGGCCATTCTAATAGGTGTGAAATGATATCTCATTGTAGCTTTGATTTGCATTTCCCTATCACTGGTGATGTTGAACATTTTTTTCATGTGTGTTTTTTGCCATTTGTATTTCTTCTTCAAATGTCTATTCAAGTCTTTTGCCCATTTTTAAATTGGATTGTTTGTCTTTTTATTGTTGGGTTCTAGCATCTCTTTATATATCATGGATATTAAACACTTATTGGATATTTGATTTCCAAATATTTTCTCCCTTTGAGTCAGCTGTCATTTCACCCTTTTGATAAAGTCCTTTGAGGTGCAAAAGTGTTTAATTTTGAGGAGGTCCCATTTATCTAATCTTTCTTTTGTTGTACATGCTTTGGGTGTAAGGTCCAAGAAACCACTACCTACCACAAGATCTTTAAGATGTTTCTCTACATTTTCTTCTAGTAGTTTTATGGTCCTGGCTTTTATATTTAGGTCTTTGATCCATTTTGAGTTGATTCTTGTATAGGGAGTGGGATAAGGTTATAGATATCCATTTTTCCCAGCACCATTTGTTGAAGAGACTGTTTTGTCCCAGTAATGTGGACTTGGTAGGTTTATCAAAAACTATTTGGCCATAGAGGTGAGGGTCTGTTTCTGGATTCTCTATTCTAGTCCTCTGATCAATGTGTCTATCTTTATGCCAAAACCATGCTGTTTTGACCACTGTAGCTTTGTAGTATGTTTCAAGGTCAGGCAGTGCAATTCCTCCCACATCGCTCTTATTTTTTTAAGAATGCTTTTGGCTATTTAGGTGCACTTTTCCTTCCAAATAAATTTGGCAATTGCCTTTTCTATTTCTGTAAAGTAGGCTGTTGGAATTTTGATTGGTATTGCATTGAATCTATAAATCAATTTGGGTAGGATTGACTTCATGATATTTAGTCTTCCAATTCATGGACACAGAATGTCTTTCCATTTGTTTAGGTCTTCTTTGATTCCTTTTAGTAGTGTTTTGTAGTTTTCTGAATATAGTTCCTGTACTTCTTTGGTTGAATTGGTTCCTAGGTATCTGAGTCTTTTTGTTACTATTGTAAATGGATTTTCCCCTCTGATTTCCTTCTCAGATTATTCAATACTAGTGTACAGAAACATGACTGATTTTTGTGTGTTGATCTTGTATTGTGCCACTTTGCTGAACTTATTTATTAGCTAAAGTAGCTTTGTCATAAACATTTCAGAATTTTTAAAATATAGGATCATGCCATTTGTGAATAGTGAGAGTATACATTTTTAACTTGTCATAGTACCCTAATGTGATGTTATACCATGCCATGAATGGTATAAGAACCTTATAATAATATACTTCCAAGTCTCCTCTCTTGGCTTTTATGCTATTGTTGTCATACAGTTTACTTATAAATATGTTAAATGCCCTACAATATATTGTATTATTTTCCTTTAAACCATCAATTATATTTTAAAGAGATTTAAATAATAAGAACTGGTATTTTTTGTAATCTTCCTTCCTTCGTGTAGATCTATTTTTCTACTTAGTATATTTTCCTTCTGGATAAGGGATTTCCTTTAATGTTTCTTGTAGTACAAGACTGCTGCTGCTGAATTCTTTATTTTGTCTTCAGTTTTTTATTTTTATTTTTATTTTTTTTAGGCAGTACCAGGCATTGAACCCAGGACCTTGTACATATGAAGGAGGCACTCAACCACCATCTCCCCTTGCTTTCATTTTTGAAAAATATTTTTGCTGGTTATAGAATTCCAGGTTGGCAGTATTTCTTTTTCTTTTAGTGCTTTAAAGATATTGTTCTATTGTTTTCTTGTATGCATTTTTTTTCTGGCAAGACATCTGCTGCCATTCTTCTCTTTGTTCTTCTATATGTAATGCATATTTTTTTCCTCAGGCTTCTTTAGATTTTTCTCTCTATCAGTGGGATTGAGCAATTTTATTATGATGTGCCTTGGTATAGTTTCCATCACGTTCTTTGTCCTTTGGGTTTGCTGAGATTCCTGGATCTATGAGTTTATAGTTTTCATCAAATTTTGAAAATTTTGGCCATTTTTCTTCAGATGTTTCTTCTGAATCCCCTTCTCTCTCCTCTCCTTTGGAGACTCCAATTATATGTATATTAGGCCACTTGAAGTTGTTACACAGTTCCCTGGTGTTCTTTTCATTAAAAGATAATTTTTCTCTGTGCATTTTATTTTGGGTAGTGTCTATTGCTATGTCTTCAAATCCACTAATCTTTTCTTCTTCGACATCCACTTTATTAATGAAGTAATCAATAATTAATTTCATCCATTGTTCTTTTCACTTCACATATTATAGTTTTCATCTCTAGAAAATCCTAACACATGTCAGTACTGAATTAGTTTGAATTGACTGATTATTTTCCTTCTTATGTTGTCCTGCTTCTTTACATGCCTGAAAATATTTGATTGGATGCTAGATATTTTTAGTTTTTTTCTTTCTGGGTGCGATATTTTTGGATTCCTATAAATATACTTGAGCTTTGTTCTGCAGTGCAGTTAAGTTACTTAGAAACAGTCTGATCCTTTCTGGACTTTCTTTTATGATGTGTTAAGTGGGTGTATAGTAAGTAGCCTTTAGGGTAGAACTAATTGTTTCCACTACTGAGGCAAGACCCTCCTATGCCCTGGGAATTATGAGTTTTTACAGTCTGACTGGTGGGAAGGCACTATTCCTAGCCCTGCATGAATACTGGGTGCTGTTACTGCTAATCCTTTCAGATGTTTTTTTCCCCAGCTGGGTAGTTTCCTCACAGGCATGCACTGATCATTACCCTGCTGAATACTTGAGGAGGACCCTCTGGGGTTCTGTCTCTGTGCAGCTCTCTCTTCTCTGGGTCTCTGACTATCCAACTCAAGGAGTCTGCTGTGTTCTACCTGGGTGTCCCTTTCTGTGCCTTATCCCAGAAGTCTCTCAAGGAAATAAGCTGGTCTAATTATGGCATTTACTTAATTTTTTCCCAATATCTCAAGGATAATTTTGCTTTGTTACCTGATATTCAATGTCTTGAGAACTCTTGTTTCATATATTTGGTCTGGTTTATTTTTGTCATCTCGGACAGAGGGTAAATTTGGTCCCTATTACTCCATCTTGTTCAGAAGTGAAAGTTATCTTTTAAAATTGAAAATATCCTTCCTTTTTTCAATGATAAAACTTGTTTAAAAAACATAAAAGAATGAAACTATAAAGAAGAAAATAAAAATCACTGCTAATGCCATCCATCAGCCTTAACCACTATTAATGTTTTGGTCCGTACTCTGCCTCCTTTATCTTTCTGTGCATATGTGTGCATGTAGCAGGGTCACAAAATCACTCATACTATATCAGATGTGTAAAGAAAACAGAGCTTCTTTATTTCCTACTTAATCTGCTCTCATTCTTGAGAGGTACCATCTGCTGGATAATAAGAAAAAAAAAACAACAGTCCATTCTAGTAACCTTAGTCTAAGGCAATAATGTAAACAGTTCCTTGAGAAACTCATGTGATTTAGGCAAAAATTCTTGGCCAATCAGAGTTCTGTCTTCTCCCATCTTTTACCTCCCTGTTCAAGATTGGGGTTTGGCTGTAGGATTTCTGGGTCCTCTTGGTAGCTGGGGAGAAGGGACTCTCTGTCCTCACATGTTCTCCAGATTTTCCCTTGATTCTGGATACAAAACAGCTGGCCTGGGCTGTTCTGTGGAATGGAACTGCTAATGGGAGACCAGGTCATGTAGGGTCTTGGAGGCCATTGTCAAGACTTGGGTTTTTATCTTAAGTGAAATAGGGAAGGCACTGGAGGGTGACAATGGTAGAAGGCAAAACCTGGTTAAAATGGATTCAAGAGAAACTAGGAAGAGAGGAATTGGAGACAGCAAGCATGGATACTTTCAAAGAGTCTTGTTGTAAAGGGGAGGAGAGGGATGAGGGATCAAGAATATTTTGATGGAGAGGAGAAATTTGATGATGGGCTGCATGGAGAGTTGTTAAAGTCAGGGGAAGCAAGTGCCTAAGTGGAGGGTCAGCCAGTGTCTGACAGAGTTAGGGGCATCAGTATACTCTGATGGCTTCCATTTGTCAATTAGAGGAAATAAAGTCATCAACTGGGTGCAATGACTTGAAATGGGGGAAGAGCGGGTCTGTAGGAGGATTTCCTGTCTACATTAAAGGAGCACTTGAGTTTGGGGCATGAGAATCAGAGTGAAACCAGTCACTGTGGTTTTTTTTTTTTTTTGGGGGGGGGTTAGCATATATAGATTTAATTTGTATAACAAAAAAATGGCACAAAAAGAGGAATGAGGGAACAGAGTTATTTAGGAATAACATTTCTATATATCACTGGAATTAAGTTAATATAAATCTGAAGTCGATTCTGGTAAGTTAAGATGTACATTGTAAGTCCTAGAAAACACACTAAGAAAATAGCTCAAAAATATATTGGAAAAAAACACGAAAGAAATTGAAATGTTACCCAAGAAAATATTCACATAATGGGGGGAAAAAAAAAAAAAAAAAAAGAGCAGAGAAGGAAAAAAGATCTGAGACCTTTAGAAAACATAAAATGGTACACATAAATCCATCCTGTCAACAATAATTTGAAATGAAAATGAATTAATCAATCCAACCAAAAGACAGAGACAGTCACACTGGATTTAAAAAAAGAAGATCCCACTATCCCACAGAATCAATCATAGACCTAAATATAAGAGCTGAAAGTATAAAACTCTGAGAAGAAATCATTGAAATGAAGCTTTGTGATCTTGAGTTAAGCAAAACCTTCTTGGACAAGACACCAATAGCATAAACAATAAAAGAGAAAAATTAGTTAATTGGACTTCATCAAAATTAATATCTTTAGTGCTTCAAAGGGCACCATCAAGAAAGTGAAAAGACAACATGCAGAATGGGAGAAAACATTTGCAAATCATATACCTGTTAAGGGACTTGTATCTAGAATGCTTACTACTCAACAATAAACAGACAAACCCAATTGAAAATGGGAAAGGTACCTGAACAGATGTTGCTCCAGAAAAGATGTTCTAATGCCCAACAATTACATGAGAAGGTGCTCAACATCATTAGTCATTAGAGAAATGCAAATCAAAGCCAAAATGAGATGCCACTTCACACCCATTAGGATGGCCTTAATTTTAAAAAGACATGTAATAACAAGTATTGGCAAGGATGTGGAGAAATTAGAACTCTCATACATTGCTGATGGGAATGCAAAATGGTGCAGCCATGTTGGAAGACTGTTTTGCAGTTCCTCAAAATATAAAACATGGTGTTAACATAAGACCCAGCAATTTCAATCCTGGGTATATACCCAAAGAAATGAAAACATATGTCCATTCAAATACTTGTAGGCAAATGTTCATAGCCATGTAATTCATAATAGTTGTAAACTCAAATGTCCATTAACTAATAATGGGTAAATAAATTGTGGTGTATCCATATACAGTGGAATGTATATGGCACTTTAAAAAGAATGAAGTATTGATCCCTGCCACCACATGGGTGAACCTTGGAAACATTATGTTAAGTGAAAGAAACCTGCCACAAAAGACCATGTTTTGTATGATTCCATCTATATGAAATGTCCAGAAGAGACAAATCTATAGAGACAGAAAGTAGATTAGTCACTGGCTAGACATGGGGGCAAATGCAGAGTGACTGCTAATGTGTATAAGGTTTCTTTGGGGGATGATGAAAATGTTCTAAAATAGATTGTAGTGATGGTTACATATACTAAAAAGCACTGAATTGGATGTTTTAAATAGGTGCGTTTTATGGTGTGCAGATTATATCTCAAATTGTTTTTTTTTTTTTTTTAAACTAACAGAAGGTACAATCTAGAAACACAATGTAAAATCTTTTGAACATTAATAAAAACCCATTCCTTCCACCATCGTATCTCTATAAGCCTGGTCGGTGGAGTTCCTAAGGAAGTGTGGAAACCTCTCACTGCTCTCCCTACCCCTATTTGCTGATCCGTGAGGTTCAGACTGGCTAGCAGCTCCTGCTACTAAGGGCAATGCCTGAGAAGCAAACGGAAAAGCAAGAGTTCTGTAACCTGTTTTCCTCCACTGTGCGTTCAATCCATAGGTGATCTCATCCAGTCTCTGGAGTTAAATACTTTTTTTTGTTTTTGTTTTTGTTGGAGAAGTTGTTGGGTTTACAGAAGAATCATGCATAAAAAACAGGGTTCCCTGATACCATACTATTATTAATACCTTCCATTAGTGTAGTACATATGCTACAATTAATGATAGCACATTTTGATAATTAAACTATAAAATATAGACAGACCATGGTTTACCTTAGTGTTCACTGTTTGTGTTGTTCCCATTGAAATTTTTTTAAATTGTTATTCTAGTAACATATATACAACCTAAAATTTCCCCTTTAAGCACATTCAAATACATACTTCAGTACTGTAATTATGTTTACATTGTTGTGCTATCATCACCACTCTCCATTAACAAAACTTTTTTTTGGCATATAGAGATCCAGTATTCCCAGGACCATTTGTTAAAGGGGCTGTTCTTGAGCAAGTGAGTGTTCTTTGCCACCTTGAGTTGCCCGTATATGTGAGGGCTGAATTATGAACTCTCAATTCAATTTCATAGGTCTATATGTCTGTCCTTGTGCCAGTACCATGCTGTTTTGTTAACTGTGCCTTTGTAATAAGTTTTAAGATTAGGAAGTGTAATTCTTTCAACTTTGTTCTTTGTCATGATGGCTTTGGATATTCCAGAACCCTTACACTTCCATATAAATTAGATGATTGGCTTTTCCATTTCTGCAAAGAAAGCTGTTGGAATTTTGATTGGGACTGCATTGAATCTATAAATTACTTTGGGTAAAATTGACATCTTAACAATATTTAGTCTTCCAATCCATAAACACAGTATCCTTCCATTTATTTAGGTCTTCTTTGATTTCTTTTAGTTTTGCAGTTTTCGGTGTACAGATTCTTTACATCCTTGGTTAGATTTATTCCTAGATATTTGATTCTCTTAGCTCCTATTGTAAGTAGAATGTTGTTTCTTGATTGGCTCCTCAGATTGCTTATCACTAGTATATAGAAACACTACTGATTTTGTTGTTGTTGATCTTGTACTCTACCACTTTGTTGAATTCATTTGTTAGCTCGAAGAATTTTGCTGTGGATTGTTCAGGATATTCTGTATCTAGGATCATATCATCAGCAAATAGGGAAAGTTTTCCTTCTTCCTTTCCTATTTGGGTGCCTTTTATTTTCTTGCCTAATTGTTTTGACTAGAACTTCCAGTACAATATTGAATAATAGTTTTGACAGTGGACATCCTTGTCTTGTTCCTACCACATGGGAGGCTCTGGGTTTGAGTCCTGGTGCCTCCTCTCATTTGGGACGTCCAGGGTTCAGTTTCTGATGCCTCCTGGAGAAGGTGAACAAGCAATGAGCAGACAGATGAGAGAACCATCTGGATCTGTGCACAGACTTACATGACTTCTCTTATCTCAGGTTTTTTGTTTTTTTGTGTGTGTGGTCCGGACCTTTTCCCTGCATGTCTGTTTCAACCTCTGTTTCCTTCAGGTCTGGTGACAGGGAGGGACCTCCGATTTTTCCTACGCTGAAGGCCACTGTAAAACTTCAGGGGGATGTCCTGCCAGTCGGAGAAGGGGTTTGAGTGTCTCTCCTCATTCCAGTGATCCTGGATGAGCCCCCAATTGAGTGGGACGGTGACCACTTACTCAAAATTAAAGTTCCGAAGATAGAGAGTTGGATTAGAGGTAGCAGTAATTTATTTCTTTCTTATCACTGTGTTTTCCTTCAAGCTTATTCAACCTACCATGTGCAGACACTGCACTGTAATTAACCAGGTCCAAGGCTTTGCAGGTGAGTACCATGGAGTGGAAGAAAGACAGAGGAGCTGAAGATGTAAACAAGACAGGACTGCCATGATGGATGCAACCTAACTGGGGCAGAAGGAAAGTGAGGGCATGAATTAGATAAGGGGCGATATTAAAAAGTGGAAAGAATAATTATGGATTGTAGATCTTAGTCGGTTTGAAGGATTGTTGATATGGAGGCTGTCTTAGCTTCCCAGGCTAAGACAAATACCGCAGAATAGGTTGGCTTAACGATGAAATTTATTGTCTCATGGTTTTGGTTCAAAGGCTAGAAGGCTTGCTTCCTCCTGGGGCCAGTAGCGTTCTGGCTGGTCAGCAACACTCGGGCTCCTTGGCTTCCCATCACATGGAGATGTCCTCGCCTTTCTCTTCCAGACTCCCTCTGACTTCTTGCTTCTCCTTGAGGCCTTCCTTATAAGATCTCCAGGAATAGGACTAAGACCCATTCTGATTCAGTTGGGCCATACCTTAACTAGAAATACCTTCTCCTAACACCGTGATCCTTCCTGGGATGGCCTCATCGAATGACCCATCAAGGCCAGGGCCAAAGGCCGGCCACCTTGGCCCAACTCAGGACAACCCTCAAGGGCCATCCTAGATCCGGGCTCCTTGGGGGGCACTGGGTCTGCATTGCAATTCTCCTCCCCACTCTGCCCACTCCTGCTGCCCTCCTGTCCTGCTTTCCTGGGGCTGCTGAACAAAGGACCCAAAACCAGTGGCTTGAAACCACCTAACTGTATTTTCTCCCCGTTCCAGAGGCTGGACGCCTGAAACCAAGGTGTGGGCAAGGCTGTGCTCCCTGGAAGGCTCTAGGGAAGGCTCTGCCCTGGCCTCTGCCGGCTTCTGGTGGCAGCCGGCTGTCCTTGGTGTCCTTGGCTTGTGGCTGCATCACCCCCAGCTCTGCCTCAATCTTCACAAGGTCGTCCTCCCTCTGTGTGCGCCTCTGCATCCAAACCACCCTCTCCTTTCTCTTATAAAGACACCAGTCTCTTCTGTCCCTTCTATTTGAACCTGTAGTTAGTACTAGAGTTGATAGGTCCAAGGGACTTAAATCTTTGGGCTGCCCATGTGCCAGTTGGGCCCTGAATCTCAGCAGAGTTGCAACACCTACTCTCCGGTTCATTGTACTCACCCAGGACAACTAACAAGGAGCTGATGATGGGCAACAACCATCCCAAGGAACAGAGAGCCTGCAACTGCAAGCAAGATAGTCCCATCCATCTTTGATCCCCATGGGATCAAAGCCCCCTCTCAATTAGAGGTGGAGTGGGCATCACCATCCTAGAATCCTTAGGATTGGGGAATGAATGATGGACTAGAGTAGACTTGTTGGTATTCTAGCAATGGAAGAACTTTTATCATTGATGTGGAGGCAGTGGCCACCGGAGGTTCTGAGAAGAGGGAGAGGGAAAAACAGGTGTAATGCGGGGCCATTTTCAGGACTTGGGAATTGTCATGAATGACATTGCAATAACGGATGCAGGCTATTATATATTTTGCCATAACTTACAAAATTGTGTGGGAGAAATTATAAACTACAATGCAAACTGTAATCCACACTTAGTGGCAATGCTCCAAAATGTGTTCATCAATTTTAACAAATGTACCACACTAATGAAGGATGTTGTTAATGTGGGAAAATGTGGGAGGAGTCGGGAGTGGGGCATATGGGAATCCCCTATGTTTTTTATGTAATTTTTATGTAATCTAAGTATCTTAAAAAAAAAAAAAAAAAAAATATATATATATTAAAAAGATACCAGTCACTGGATTTAGGGACCCTCCTCAGCTCGCACAACCTCATTTTAACTTGATAACACCTGCAAAGACCCTTTTCCCAAATAAGGTCCCATTCACAGGTACCAGGGTTACGTCTTGAACCTGGTTTGTGGGGCACGAGTCAACCCACCACACGCCCCCTCCCTCACACAGATGTTGATCCCAAGGCATGTCCTGTTGGCTAAACTCCATCTCGGAGTCTGCTTCCAGAAGAATCCAGCCTTTGACACTCATCACCGCAAAACTTATCTTTGGAGTCACAGCCGGTTTGAAAGGATGGAAAGGTGCCTCATTTTAACTGGTCTCTGTGATTACCAGTGAGGTTGGACTTTTTTTTTACAGGTATTGATTGAATTACTTCATTGTGAATTGCCTTTGTGAATTCTTTCCTGTGCCTGTTTTCTATTGAGGTGTTTGCCTTTTTCTTCTTGGTATATTATATGTATATATAATATTTTTCACTGGTGTAAAAAGATACTGATCTTTGCTTCCCGTGTATCTTCCAAATGACCCCCATTTCCCAGCCTGTGGTGCAGCTTCCTTCCTTTTGTGGTGAAGCCACAGCCGCCGGCCCTCTGCCTGCGTTTTAAACGTGCCCCACCTCTTCCTAACTGTGTCACCTTGGTGTCCCCTGGTCCTGGGTGCAGGACCCCCTTTGCAAATAGGGTCTTTGAAGAGCTGCATAAGATGAGGCCACACCGGCTCGGGGTGACCAAGCTCTAGAAGCAGAGGACATTTGGCCACGGCCAGGAGGAGACATCTGGGGAGAGCAACGGCCATGGACGGAAGTGGGGATTAAGTTATGGGGGCTGGCCCCCACCAGAGCGCGGCAGGCTTCAGAGAAAGCCTGGCTCTGCCGCGCCCTGAGTTTGGACTTCTAGCTTCCAAAACCACGAGAGGCTGAATTCCTGTTGTTCAAGCCACCTGGTCTGTGGTACTTAGTTACCCAGCCCTGGCAAGCTAAGACGCTGGGGCACCTTCCTTAACCTCCAGAGCCTCAGGTCTTCACCTATAATTAGAGATAAGAGTAATTACCTCCTTCTCAATAAAGGGCTTTGAACAGTGCCTGGATTACAGTGAACGGGGCATAAGTATTAGTTACTATTATTAGTATTTTTATTTTTTTAATTTTTAGAGGTCTAGAAAAAAATTTTAACTTAATAATAATGAATATGATAGTGAATACAGCCTAGATTATGTTCATCTTTATACCAATGAAGTTGTAAAATATTTTTATTGTTATTAACTATAAGTTACATTAGTTATATTTTTCCCATGTATCACCATATTCTTAACACCTTGTAGTAAAATAAGATTCCTGCATTTATGTTATTAACCACAATCCTCATCTACTGCCAAAATCACTGTTATGCTTTCCCTAGATTATCCTCCAGCTGTCCTCCAGCTAACATTAACCTCCCTAGACTACCTGTTTCAGCCACAATTACATGCATAAATCAACAGTTTGTTATAATGTGCTACCATCAACTCCATCCATTACCACTTATTTACAATTGACTTTATTAAACATTCTGCATACTTCCAGCATCAGCTCCCCATTCTCAATCTACATTCCATCTCCTACCAACCTACACTCCATAGTCCAAAAACCTTAAGTCTACTCGTCGTATTTAGTATCAGTGAGACCATGTAGTATTTGTCCTTTTGTATCTGGCTGATTTCACTCAACATAATGTCCTCAAGTTTCCTCCATATTGTCATGTGCTTCCCCGGTTCATTTCTTACAGCTGAATAATATTCCATTGTATGTACATACCACATTTTGTTTATCCATTCATTGGTTGACAGACACTTAGGTTGTTTCCATCTTTTAGCAATTGTGAATAATGCCGCTATAAACATCAGTGTGCAAATACCTGTTTGCGCCCTTGCTTTCAGTTCTTTTGAATATATTCCTTGCAGTGGGATTACCAGATCGTACAGAACTTCGTTATTTATCTTCCTGAGGAACTGCCAAACTGTCTTCCACAGAGACTGCACCATTTTATACTTCACCAGGAGTAAAGGAGTGTTCCTATTTCTCCACATCCTCTCCAGCACTTGTTTTCTTTTAAATAATGGCCATTCTGTAAGGAGTGAAATGATATCTCATCGTAGTTTTGAGCTGCATTTCCCTGATAGCTAGTGATGTTGAGCGTCTTTTCATTTGCCTTTTGGTTATTTGTATTTCCTCTTAGGAAAAATGTTTATTCAAATCTTTGTCCCATTTTTGAATTGGGTTGCTAGGCATTTTGTCGTTAAGTTGTGTGATCTCTTTATATAACATGAAAATCAAACCCTTCTCAGATATGTGGTTTCTGAAGATTTTTTTCCCATTGAGTTGACTGTTTTCTTAACAAAATTGTATGAAATACAAAAGTGTTTAATTTGGACACAGTACCATTTAGCTATTTTTTCTCTCAGTGTTTATGCTTTGGGTGAAGGTCCAAGAAACTACCACCTACCACAAGATCTTGAAGATGTTTCCCTACGTTTTCTTCTAAGAGTTCTATGGTTCTAGTTTTTATATTTAAGTCCTTGACCCAATTTGAGTGACTTTTTGTATAAGAGGTAGGACAGGGATCCTCTCTCTTTCTTTTAGATATAGACAGCCAGCTTTCCCAGCGCCATTTGTTGAATAGGCTGTTCTGGCCCAGCTGAGTGGGCTTGACAGCTGTGTCAAAAATCACTTGACCGTAGAAGTGAGGGTCTATTTCTGAACTCTCGGTTCAATTCCATTGGTCAGTGTGTCTATATTTATGCCAGTCCCATGCTAGGTTTTTTTTTAGTGGCTTTTTTTTAAAAGATTTATTTTATTTATTTATTCCCCCCCCCCGCCCCATTGTTTTTGTGCTCACTGTCTGCTCTCTGTGTCCATTCACTGTGTGTTCTTCTGTGTCAGCTTTTCTTCTTTTAGGCCGCACCAAGAACTGATCCTTCTGGAGTGGGAAAGAGGCACTCAATCTCTTGCGCCACCTCAGCTCCCTAGCCTACTGTGTCTTATTGTGTCTCCTCTGTGTTTCTTTTTGTTGCATCATCTTGCTGTGCCAGCTCTCCTGTGCGGAACAGCACTCCGTGTGGGCCAGCTCTCCTCAGGCCAGCTCACGGCACGGGCCAACTTGCCTTTCACCAGGAAAGGCATTTGACAATATACAACCTCCTTTCTTGATGAAAACACTCCAAAATTCACCAGCAAGGGAATTGAACCCTGGATCTCCTGTATGTTAGATGGGAGCCCAATCACTTGAGCCACAGCCATTTCCCAGTATCATGCTGTTTTTACCACTGTAGCTAGATGATATGCTTTAAAATCAGGAAGTGAGAGTCCTTCAACTTTCTTCTTCTTTTTAAAGATATTTTTGGCTATTCAGGGGCCCTTACCCTTCCAAATAAATTTCATAATTGGCTTTTCCAGTTCTATAAAGAAGGATATTGGAATTTTTATCAGGATTGCATTAAATCTGTAGATCAGTTTGGGTAGGACATCTTAATGATATTTAGTCTTCCAGCCCATAAACACAGAATATCCTTCCATTTATTTATTTATTTATTTATTTTTTCAGGGGAGAGCACGAACGCAGTCCCCCACTACCACAAATTATGCAGTCGAGTTTCCCGCATTTGGGGAAATCGCAGGGGTCAGCACATCCGGAGTGCAATGGATAAGCCTCGCCCTGGGATCACCTTCGTGATCATGGTATCTTCCCTGCCAGGTAAGTATTCCTTCCATTTATTTAGATCATTTTTGGTTTCTTTTAGCAATGTATTATAGTTTTCTGAATACAGGTCCTTTATGTACTGGTTAAGTTTAATCCTAAGTATTTGATTCTTTTAGTTGCTATTGCAAATGGAATCTTTTTCTGACTTCCTCCTCAGATTGCTCATTAGTAATATTGATTTTGTGTATTAATCTTGTATCCTGCCACTTTGCTGAAATCATCTATTAGTTCTAGTATTTTTGTTGTAGATTTTTTTGGATTTTATAAGTAAAGGGTCATATCATCAGCTAATAGTGAAAGTTTTACTTCCTCCTTTCCTATTTGGGTGATTTTATTTCTTTTTCTTGCCTAATTGCTCTAGCTAGAACTTCTAGCACAATATTGAATAACAGTGGAGACAGTAGGCATCCATGTCTTGTTTTCTATCTCAGCAGGAAAGCTTTCAGTCTTTCACCATTGAGTACAATGTTAGCTGTGAATTTTTCATATATGCACTTTATCATATTGAGAAATGTTCCTTCTATTCCTATCTTTGGAGTGTTTTCATCAAGAAAGGAGGTTGAATCATGTCAAATGCCTTTTCTACATCTTTTGAGATGATCATGTGATTTTTCTTTTTCAATTTATTAATGTGGTATATTACACTGATTGATTTTCTTATGTTGAACCACGTGATCGTGATGTATAATTTTTCAAATATGTTTTTGGATTTAGTTAGCAAGTTTTTTGTTGAGGATTTTTGCACCTATATTCATTACAGAAATTGGTCTGTAATTTTCTTTTCTCATAATGTCTTTATTTGGCTTTGGTATTAGGGTGGTTGGCTTCATAGAATGAGTGTGGTAGGGTTCCTTCTTATTCAATTTTTTGGAAGTGTTTGAGTAAGATTGATGTTAAATTATTTAAATTATTGGTAGAATTCACCTGTGAAGCCATCTGGTCCTGGACTTTTCATTTTGGGGAGGTTTTTGATGACTGTTTCCATTTCTTTACTTGTTATTGGTTTGTTGAGTACTTCTATTTCTTCTAGATTGTTGGCATACAGGTGTTCATGGTATCCTCTTATGGTCTCTTTTTTTTTTTTTTTTTACATTTCTCAATTAAATGTAATGGGTACATATAAATTTTTTTTTAAATTAAACAATATATTCCACAATATATTTAGTTCATAGTTACGCATTCATACAGTATTTACCCTTTTGTGTCTGGCTTGCTTCACTCAACATAATGTCCTCCAGGTTCATCCATGTTGTCATATGCTTTATGACTTCATTTCTTCTTACAGCTGCATAATATTCCATCGTGTGAATAGACCTCAGTTTGTTTATCCATTCATCTGTTGATGGACACCTGGGTTGTTTCCAACTTTTGGCAATAGTGAATAACTCTTATGGTCTCTTTTATTTCTGCTGGGTCAGTGATAATGCCCCCCTCCTCATTTCTGATTTTATTTATTTGCATCTTCTCTAATTTTTCTTTGTTAATCTAGCTAAGTGCTAAGTTGTTTCTCAAAGAACCAACTTTTAGTTTTGTTGATCCTCTCTTTTTATTTTCCATTTCATTTATTTCTGCTTTAATCTTTATTATTTATTTCCTTCTCATTGCTTTGGGATTAGTTTGCTGTTATTTTTCTAGTTCCTCCAAGTGTGCAGTTAGATCTTTGATTTTGGCTCTTTGTTCTTTTTTAAAAAAATTTCATTCATTCATTTATTTCTCCCCACCCCTCCTTGTTGTTTGCACTTGCTGTATCTGTTTGTTTTCCTTGTTTCTTTTTAGGAGGCACCGGGAGCCAAACCCAGGACCTCTGATGTGGGAGGGAGGTGCCTAATCGCTTGAGCCACCTCTGCTCCCTGCTGTGTTGTGTCTCTCATTGTGTTTCCTCTTTGTGTCTCTTAATGTGTTAGCTCACCATGCCAGCCCATCGCATCAGCTCACTGTCTTGCTTGTGTTCTTTAGGAGGCACCAGGAACTGAACTCCCATGTGGTAAGCGGGAGCTCAATTGCTTGAGCCACATCTGCATCCCCCCCATAAGTTTCGATATGTTATGTTCTTGTTTTCATTTGTCTTGTGGTATTTACTGATTTCTCTTGAAATTTCTTCTTTGATCTACTTATTATTTAAGAGTGTATTGTTTAATCTCCATATATTTTTGAGTTTTCACTTTTTCTGCCTGTTATTAATTTCCAATTTTATTCCATTATGATCAGATAAAGTGCTTTGTATAATTTCAATGTTTTAAAATTTACTGAGATCCCAAAATATGGTCTATCCTGGAGAAATATCCATGAGCACTTGAGAAGAATGTATACCCTGCTGTTTTGGGGTATAATGCTCTATAAATGTCTGTTAGGTCTAGTTCATTTACCATATTATTCAAGCTCTATGTTTCTTTATTTATCCTCTGTCCAGATATTCTATCCAATTCTGAGACTTGTGTATTGAAATCTCCAACTATTATTTTAGAGATGTCTATTTCTCCCTTCAGTTTTGCCAATGTGTGCCTCATGTATTTTGGGGCACCTGCATTAGGTACATAAATATTTATTATTGTTATTTATTCTTGGTGAATTGTCCCTTTTATTAATATATAGTGACTGAATTAGTCAGCCAAAGGGGTGCTGATGCAAAGTACCAGAAATCTGTTGGCTTTTATAAAGAGTATCTTCTCCCTGGGGCCACATGGTGACCCACCCTTTCCACAGGCTTGCCCAATGGCCATTTTCTTGGTTCCACCCTCATCAAGCATCTGGGTGTTGACCAAGCTCCAGACTTCACCCTCCAAGAGCACTGGGGTGATTCCCACACTTTACCCAATCTTTGGGTTAGAGTCTTAACCCCCCTAGTACAGTGAAGTGAAGACAACACCCTCCCTAACCTTTGGCATACAGACCCAGTCCTCTCAGAGCAACGAGTTGGTGACCTGGCCTTCCCTAATCCATGGGGGACAGGTCCACCCCTCTCAGACCTATGGGATGGTGATCTTAACTACCCTAATCATTGGGAAATATGCTTCATCCTCTCTGTACCCTGGGGCAGCAAAACTCTCCCCGAACGTCAGGTGGGAACATCCACCTTCTTCAACTGCCATGGCAAACTCACCTTCTCTGTACACATGGATGGGGTTTCTCTCTTGGCCCAAGGCAATGTCTTAATTCCAGTTCTCAACTTCCATGGTTTTCCTTTTAAAGCTGTTTCTCCTTCAATCTCTCCTTTCCATGTCCCTTTTAGTCCAAGATGACTGTGGTTTTGTTCATATAGCACTCTCAAAAAGCTTGTTGGTTTAGCATGCAAGAAGCAAGGGTCCAAGCCTTCAGACATTAAGACTTTCCACAAATCTTTCCAAGATAACTACATTCTCAGTCCTGATTTATAAGTCCAAGTTTAGTTAAGGCCTCAAATGGGGCTCTATCATCTGGGAGCTTGATTTCCAGAGGCTTGGAATTTCCAGAATCAGTTTCTGTTTTCTTTGTGCCCAACAATTCAGTCCTCAGCTTCTCTCTCTCATCTATCATTTTGCTGTAAGCTGCAAGGAGAAGCCAAGCAGCATACTCCAAGTTTACTTTGGAAAATTCTTCAGCTAAATGTCCAGGCTCACCATTTTCAAGTTCTACCTTCCATAAAACATCAGGAGTCAATCTTGCTAAGTTTGATGCAACTTTAAAACATGGATCGCCTTTCCTCCAGTTTCCAATAATAGTTTCATCATTTACTTCCTAGGCTTCATAAAAAGTCTCCTCAAAGCACTCTAGGCTTTTACTATCAAACATCTCATAATTCCTCCAAAAAAAAATACCCCTTACCCATTTATAAAACCATTCCAGTATTTTGGTAATTGCAAAGACACAACCCCACTCCTGGTACTAAATTCTGTATTAGTCAGCCAAAGGGGTGCTGATGCAAAGTACCAGAAATCTGTTGGCTTTTATTTATTTATTTATTTATTTATTTATTTTTACCAGGAGGTCCCAGGGATCAAACCCGGGTCCCTCCATATGGGAGACGGACGCCCAACCAGTTGAGCCACATCCGACCCCCATCTGTTGGCTTTTATAAAGGATATTTATTTGGGGTAGAGTCTTACAGTTACCAGGCCATAAAGCATAAATTACTTCCCTCACCAAAGTCTGTTGCCATGTGTTGGAGTAAGATAGATGTCTGCTGATGTCTGCAAGGGTTCAGGTTCCTTCTTCCTCTCTTAGCTCCGTGGCCCCAACTTCTTCCACTATTGGCTGTAGGCTGGGAAAAGTCTCGTTTCTCTTTCAGGGCTTGTTCCTCTCCAGGCTCAGCTGCTCTGGTCTCTCTATAAGGTCAGCTGTAGAATATCAAGCTAATGGCTCCTCTCTCCTCCCAGGGCCTTTGCCATGTCTAATGGAGCCTTCTCTTCTTCCTCATGTATCTCCTTCTCTATGTGTTTACTTTCCAAGGCTCCAGCATTAAAACTCCACTAACTTCTGTGACTTTGTTTTCAATGTCCTACTGATGTGGCTAATCAAAGCCCTAATCATAATTTAATCAAGTAAAAGTGAAACCTCCAACAGACCAGTTTACAAACATAATCAGTATTTCTTTTTGGAATTCATCAATAATCTCAAACTGCCACAGTGACCTTCTTCATCTCTTATAACAGTTTTGCATTTAAAATCTATTTTATCTGATATTAGTATCACTACTCCAGCTCTTTTTTATTACTATTTTTGTGGAATATCTTTTTCCAACCTTTCACTTTCAACCTAATTGTGTCGTGTCTAAGGCGAGTCTCTTGTAGACAACAAATAGATGGCTCTTGTTTTTCTATCCATTCTGTCATTCTGCCTTTTAATTGGGGAGTTCAATCCATTAACATTCAGTGTTACTACTGTAAAGGTTGTACTTACTTCATCCACTTTATCCCTTGGCTTTCTGTTGTCATATCTTACTATTGTCTGTCTTTTACGCCAGTTATGTCTCTTGCCCATGTCTTTTCCTTTCAGCCGGTAGCACACCATTTAAATATCTCCCGTAGATCTCTTAGTAAAAAAACCCTCTCAATTTTTGTTTGTGAAGACTTTAAACTCACCTTCATTTCTGAAGGATTGTTTTGCCGGATAAAGAATTCTTGGCTGGCAGTTTTTCTCTTTCAGTACCTTAAATATATCATACCACTGCTTTCTCACCTCCATAGTTTCTGATGTGAGATTGACGCTATGGAGGCTCCCCTCTAAGTGACACATTGTTTTTCTCTTGTTGCTCTCAGAATCCTCTCTTTATCTTTGGCCTTTGAAATTCTGAATAGTAGGTGTCTCAGAGTAGGTCTATTTGGATTTATTGTTTGGGGTACATTGTCCTTCTTGAATATTAATATTCATGTCTTTCATAAGCATTGGAAAATTTTCAGTCAGTATTTCCTCAAATATTCTTTCTACCCTTTTCCCATTCTCTTCTCCTTCTGGGACACCTATAATGCATATGTTGGTGCATTTCATGTTGTCATTCAATTCCCTGAGACCCTGTTAAATTTTTTCCATTCTTTTTTCTGTCTGTTCGCCTGTATTTTCAAGTTCAGATGTTCTGTCCTCAATTTCATTTATTTGTTCTTCTGCCATTTCAAATCTGCTGTTATGTGCCTCTAATGTAATCTTAATCTCATTTTTATGTCTTTCATTCCCATAAGCTATGTTATTTATTTTTTTTGCAGGCTTTCAAATTGTTCTTTATGCTCACACAGTGTCTTCTTAATGTCCTTTATCTCTTTAGTCATATTTTACTCATTTCCTTAAATTGATTAAGGAGGCTTGTGTGAACATCATCGATTAGTTATCTTAAATCCTGAGTCTCATCTGGAGTCTTGGTTTGTTCCTTTGATGGGCCATATCTTTCCTGTTTCTTAGTAAGGCTTGTTATCTTTTGTTGATATCTAGGCATCTGATTATGTTGGTGATTTTACCCTGTTGATCGATTTCTCTCTTGCCTAGTGCTTTTGCTTCACAGCTCCTCTTAGATTTTTGCTTCAGTTTTTTTCTAAAACTTTAAGAGTGCCTTGTTTGAGTTATCAAAGCAGGGGCCGGGGGCTGCTAACGGGGCACAGACCAGATGTAGGGTGCGAGGGAAAGAAACGGGAGCGACAAGCCTTGTCTTCCGTCGTTTCCCGGCTGGCTAGCAGATGGCGCGCTTGGGCGACCCTTTCCGCGGAGATGCCGCCTGGCTTCCACTGACCTGCCCTCCTGAAGCAGATTCCAGGGAGCAGGGGCCCCGGGCCCAGCCCACCCTCCTCTGCCCTCCGCGCTGGCCGCTCAGCCGCAGGCCTCACCGCGTCAGCGCCGCCTGTCCCTTGGGCCTCGGTCTCTTGCCCCAGCCCCCCCTGGACGGTGCCTGCGGCTCCCCAAAGCGCTCCCTCCCACATCCACGCCTGAGCTCCCCCCAGGCTGACTTCTTTTACCAGCACTTACATCGTTTTCTCCTGTTGGCCACGCGGAGGATTACGTTTTATGTAGTCAAAGCTGTCCTTGATTTTTTTTTTTTGCTTCTGGATGGATGTTTAGAAAGAGCTTCATTTGTTCAAGATTATATAAATACCCACCTCCAATGTATTTTAGTACTTCGATGGCTTTATTCGTTGAAACTACATTTGAATCTTACATCCATCTGGGATGTATTTTTGACGTGAGGCGTAAGGTTGTATGGTGGACACGTATTTCCCAAGTGCTAAGCATTCCCTGAGCGATCTGACTGGCCCCCATTTTATTTACCTATTTATTTAAACTTTACAAAGAAAACTCTTAAATAAAGCTGTCATTTTAGAACAGTTTTATATTTACAGAATTATTGCAAACACAGTGCAGCAAGTTCCCCTATACCCCAATCTACCCACCCAGTTCCCCCATTAGTAACATCTGATATTGATGAGTCGTCATAAACTAGAGTCCATACTCTATTCAGACTTGCTCAGTTTTTCCCTAATGTCCTTTGTCCCAGGAGCCCACCCTGGACCCCACGTTGCCTTCAGTCACCACACCTCCTTAGGCTCCTCTTGCTTATGACAGTTCCTCAGCTTTCCCGTGTCTGTGATGACCTTGGCAGTTTCGAGGGGGACTGGTTATGTGTTTTGTTGACTTCCCTTCAGTCTGGGTCTGTGCTGCTTTTCTCCTGGTTAGACTGGGGCTGTGGGCTTTGGGGAGGAAGGCCCCAGAGGCAAAGTGCCCTTCTCCCCCCGTCCTAGCAAGGGCCCTGCTGTGCACGTGACTTACACTGATGCTGGCCTCTGCCACCTGGCTGAGAGGGCATTTGACAGACAGTTACTCTCCCTCCCCGTCCCCGTCCCCCCTTCCATGCTGTGCTCTTTGGAAGGAAGTTGCCACGCACAGCCCACATTTGGGGGGGGGGCGCGTGCCACCTCCTTCAAGGTGGAGAAGCTGCATAAATTATTTGGAATTCTTCTGCATGGGGATTTGTCTCTTGTTCCTCATTTGGTTATTCGTTCAGTCATTTATTTATATATCAGTATGGACTCATGGATATTTATTTTATATTTTGGGTTATAATCCAACACTATGCTTATTTATTTATTTATTTATTTATTTATTTATTTATTTATTTATCCCTCCCCGCCCCCGCCTCCTCGTCGTTTGTGGTCACTGTCTGCTCTCTGTGTCCATTGGCTGTGTGCTCTGTGTCTGCTCATCTTCTCTTTAGGAGGCACCGGGAACCGAACCCGGGACCCTCCATGTGGGAGAGAGGCACTCAACCACTTGAGCTACCTCAGCTCCCTGGTTTGTTGTGTCTCTCGTTGCCTTTCCTCTTTGTCTCTTTGTTGCGTCATCCTGCTGCACCAACTCACGGTGCCTGCTGGTTGCACCACTTGCCTTCTCCAGGAGGCACCGGGACCTGAACCTGGGACTTCTCATGTGGTAGGCAGGAACCCAATCACTTGAGCCACATCTGCTTCCCTGTTATTTATTTTTTTGCTCAAGTTGTCCCAGCTTTGGCCCTTGAGAGCTTGTTCGTTTCATTCAGTTGGCTCCTGTGTCCCTTTGCCATACCCCCATCATCATATGTGTGTGTTTAATTGAGCTTCCATTTTTTCCCAGTCCCTGTGTTCGGGTCTGGCTGACCCTGCCTTGCCCCCAGGTCTGACCAATCAGAGTGAGCTGTTGCTTCAGTTTCACCAACCAGGGCCTGGCCTCTGCAGGAGTGGTGCTTTCTTTCCACTGAAGTTGCTGAGGGACGCAGGGCACCAGCCCGGAGCTGCAGCAGCCACCATGGCAGGTGAGGGGAGTTACCTAAAGGCAGCCACCAGGGAGTGAGAAGAATCAAGGGAGGTAGAGGCAGAGAGAGAGAACCAGAGGAACTCCCGGTCCTGTGTGTCCAGAGCTACTCTTGCACGGTTCAGTGATTGAGGGGATACATTTTCTTTTGGTTTGAGGTGGTTTACTTTGGGTTTCTGTCACTTGCAACCAAGAGAATTCTACTTAGTGGATAAGGCTCCAGCTGCTTTCCGTGTTCCTGTCCTGCGTGGCTGGCCAGCTGCCCCAGCTCTGCGCAGTCCTGGCAGTGTGCTCTGGTCCTGCCCTCCGCTTCAAGCAGCCGCCCAGCCTGTCACCCCGTTGCCAGCCAGCGCTGCCCCCGTTCCTTTCCGGCCTCTCCCTCCATCCCCTCCATCCTCCACTGTCCCCCCGCCTGGCCCATCCTCGCGCCGCATCCCGTCTCTGCCCGCGTGCTCCCCTCCCCTCTTGGCCCGGCTCGTGCCTGGCTCAGCCTGGGCACTGCACGCTTCAGGCAGGAGAGGAGCATTTATTGAGCACCGGGGGAGCCAGAGAAGAGCAGAGCTGACTCACCTCTGCCCTCACAGTGCTCACGGCCTGAAAGGGAGGCCAGGAAGGTAACGTTTATGAGCCGTGAGATGATCAGACCACGGGTCCCCGCGTGGGCTGACACCCGCCGGCGCTCCACTCCCCAAGCCTGTGCCCAGCGCACCCTGCCTGCCTTTTCCTTTTTGAAGGACCCTGACAGGCTGCCCGAAGAGGCAGCCTGGGGCGGGGGCCTCAAGGACACCCGCTGAGTGTTGGTCAGAGGCTCGTTTTGGGGAGACTGCCCAGGGGGTAGTGTGTGGAGGGGACATCGACATCTGGGAAGGAGGAAGAAGTGGGAGAGCCGGGAGGCACGGGGACGGCACAGGGGACACTGTGAGAGCCGCAGGGAGACGCAGGGAAGGTGGGAGGATAGAGGGGAGGGGCAGGCGTGGGAGGCAGTGGGGGCTGGGGCCCAGCAGGGTGTCCCGCTCCCTCCTGCTGGCCCGTGAGCACCCCAGAGGGGGCAAGGGTGGGACCAAGGACAACCACTGTCCTGGCCAGTGCTCAGAGATTCCCCTGCAGACCACTGTAAACAAAATATTTCACGAGTGCTGCCAGCCACTGCCACCCTCGGTCACCTGTGACCTGGGCACATCCCTCGAGTGGAGTCCATGGCCTCCTTCAGGATGAGTAGATCCCATCAATGACCGGGTGGTGACCTCTGGCCCCGTGAGGGCACGGGGCACCTTGGCTTCCAGCCTCCTCCTGGAGTCACCAGAAGCTTCCCAGCTTCAGAGCCTGGAGAAGGAAATGACCTTCTCGGGAAACTTGTCTGGAAGGTCAGGTCATCTGACCCCAGAGAGAAGACGGGTGGTGAGTTGGGGGGCCGACTCGCTGGAGCTGGGTGGGTCCCTCTCTCCACTTCAGTTCACTTCCCACCTCTCCCCGATTCCCAGACAAGCTTTTAAACACCTGGAAAAGAGAAAGGCAACTCTGCTCTCCCCATTCTGTCTAAGAAAGTGCCTCCTGAAGCTTCTGCTCCAAGCCCTGGGGTGTCCAGGCCCCTGCCAACTCCCCCACCTGCATACCACCATTTTTTTAAAAAGATTTATTTTATTTATTTCTCCCCCCTTGTTGTTTGCGCTCGCTGCCTGCTCTCTGCGTCCATTGGCTGTGTGCTCTCTGTGTCTGCTCGTCTTCTCTTTAGGAGGCACCGGGAACCGAACCTGGGACCTCCCATGTGAGAGAGAGGCACTTGAGCCACCTCCACTCCCTGCTTTGTTGTGTCTCTTATTGTGTTTTCTTTGTCTCATTGTGTCATCTTGTTGCGTCAGCTTGCTGCGCCAGCCAGTCAGGTCCGCTCACTGTCTTGCTCATCTTCTCTAGGAGGCACTGGGAACCGAACCTGGGACCCCTCATGTGGTAGGAGGGTGCCCAACTGCTTGAGCCATATCCGCTTCCCCATCCTCATTTTTAACTGTCAATCAGCCAGCAAACAGGACAGACGTCCTCTTCACTGTTGGGGGGGGGGGGCGGGGGGTGTTGCTTGTCAGACAATCACAGCTCTTGCACAAAAAGGCCCTAGAGTTCTGCAGACCAGAGCGTCCAACAGAACTGAAATGCAAGCTGCCCACGTCATTTTTCATTTTCTAGTAGCCACATTAAAAGAAGCAAAAAGAAACAGGTGATGCTAATTTTAACACAGTTGATTTAACCCAGTATATTCCAAGCATTATCATAATATGTCATCGAAAAGAAACAGTCATTCCTGAGATAGCTTGCCTTCAGTTTTTTCGAACCAAGTCTTCGGGTTCCAGCGTGTTCTGCACTGATAGTACATCTTGCTTCGGACTGGCCACATCTCAGATGCTCTTTGCTCCCCGTGGGCACGGGGCCGACCTGGGACAGGAAGGGCTGAGACTGTCCAGGAGGCCTCCCGCCTTCTGGTGCTGCCTCTGGGAGCACTGTCTGTGGGGGGTGGGGGTGGGGGTGGGGTGTCCAGGGCAGAGGAATCTGAAGAAGGGACACCAGTGGGGTCAGGCCCAGAGGCGGGGTCTCTGGGCTCCCCCAGAAGCCAGCTAGTGGGGGTGCTATGGGAGAAAATGGGGCATTTCCTGGGGGCTCCGGCTCCAGCGTTGCCTCGCCTTTGCCAGTAGGCCGCCAGGCCCGAGCCAGGGCAGGTGCCAGCCCAGGTTCCTCTGAGTTGCAGCATCCATTTGGTCGGCTGCATAAGGATTTAGTTTATTTTATTTCACTCCCATCTTGAGGGCCCAGAGACAGACCCTGATGACAGAAACCCAATGAATGGATGGGTGGTTAAGAGGGAGGAGAGGCAGCAACTGCAGGTGGGCACAGGAAGTGGCTCTAGGTTCTTTGGTGCTAAAATAAGGAGACAAATAGGTAGATGAAGCAGGTTGTGAGCCTCCCAGGCAAAGCAGTCTCTGCCCAAGGAGGCAAACACTGTAAAGGAAAGCCCAGGGCTGGAGAATTACAGCTCTACTACTCCAAAGCTTTGTGCCCTTGGTGTATTAGTGGACCTCTCTGAACCTCAGACTCCTCTTCTGTAAAATGGGGCAGAGACACTGGCCTCAGGGGGAGTTTTAGGGATTGAATGGACTCCCAGCGCCCTCTCATACGGCGCACACCTGATGTTCCTCGTGAGCTGAAGTCTGAGCAAGTGGGCTCTGGGCCTTCCATCCCTATCTCTTTTGTGTTTGGAGGGGAGGAGATTTTTCTGCCCCCAAACCTGGCCCTCGGCTCCTCTCTGAGCTGCTACCCTCACTGCGTGCCTCCTGTGGGGAGCAGGCGCTGACCTGATGTGCGGACGCCGAGTCACTGGGGATGTGGGGGGGCAGGTTCGGCAGCAGCGTGGTCAGTGGGCAGGTCACCGCGTGTGAAGAGTGCCACCCCTCCTCCTCTGCACCCCTGCAGAGGGCCGGACCCTCTCCCTCCACCCAAAATAGAAACTCTTTACCCTTTAAGCAATAACTCCCTGTGTCCCCTTCCCCTCTTCCCGAAACCTCTAATACGCTTTCTGTCTTTGTGAATTTGCTTATTCTAGATAGTTCGTATCCGTGGAATCATTCAGTATTTGTCCTTTTATGTCTGGCTTATTTTGCTCAGCTTAACGTTTGCAGGGTTCATTCACGTTGTAGTGTGGATCAGAACTTCATTCCTTTTTTTTTTTCCAGGAGGTACCGGGGATTGAACTCAAGACCTCGTACATGGGAAGTAGGTGTTCAACCACTTGAGCTACATCTGCTCCCTTCATTCCTTTTTATGGCTGAATAATATTCCCTTGAATGGATATACCACATTTTGTTTATCCGTTCCTCCACTGATGGACACTTGGGTTGCTTCCAGCTTTTGGCAATTGTGATATTTGTGTATCTTCTTTGGGGAAATGTCTATTTGTATACTGTCATTTTTAATATAATTTAATTCTAAGTTAAGATCATTTGTTGTTTATTGATGGCTGTGCTAACAATCAGCTCACAAAATCTCAGGAAGTGTAACAGCCAGCTCTTCCGAGCTGAGACAAGCACACCATCCCTCTCCACTGCTTGCTCAGATGCTCTCTGCTGTCCCCAGCCTACCCTCCTTGGCACTCGCCACGCCCCACCCTAGCCCCTCGGAACCACTTGCAGACCCCAACAGCCTTTGCGCTTGCTGTCCTGTCGGACCCCACCCACCCACGAGGGTGAATGGATCGTGGCTGTTGCCGGGGCCCAGCCATCAGCGGGATGCAGAAGCAGCCCCCACCCTCTGGGGTCTTCTCAGGGCTGGGCCTCCAGGACCGTGGGAAGCTGCTGGATTCCGGCGAAGAGGAGGGTCCTTTGGCTGGTGCTGAGCAGAACCTCCTCAGCTGATGGCCCTGCAGCAGCTCCCTCACCCCGTCTGGCCCAGGGACGACTCTGTTACCTGGAAAACACTCTCTGGACCCACGCTGGGATACGCATTGCCAGCAGCTCAGAGGCGGAGTTCCTGGGCGTGACTTGGATGGTCTGGGACGGGTCATCCTTGACTCAGGTGGCTGTGAGCACACGGGGGTGGGGACCAGGGGGCCTGAGGGTGCCGTGCACCCATGCTGTACCATGCTCACCCCCTAGCATCCCAAGTTAAAGGTTGACCTCTTTTAGGTGGGGAGAGAATTTTCTAGAACATGAACTTGAATGCATGAGAAATCATCCAGATTAATCGGGAAGCAGTATGCAGAGTGTAGACCTGGGATACAGGGCCTGGGTTTGATCCTGCCTCTGAGTCAGTGCTGTGTGACCTCCTGCAAGTTGCTCAAGCTCTCTGACCTTCAAATGGCAATAGTAATAATACCTCATAGAGTAGCTGTGAGGATTAAGTGAATGGCTACAAGAGAAGCACTTGGACGAGTGCCTGACTCCTGTTAAAAGATCAGTAAGTGAGCTTATTTCTTCTGGGACAATTTTTCTGGGTAATTAAAAGCAAAGATGATCCCTGCCCGCCATCTAGTGGTAAGAAGCTGCCATTCCACCCTAGACTGGGCCCAGCTGGGTACTATTTTAGGGGACCCCCCCCAGGTCATTCCCCTGGGGCCCGCCCCCCCACTTCAGCCCCTCGGCCACTGCAGTAGGCAGCCTCCTCAGGAAAAAGGAGGAATTGGCTGGACACCCTCCCCGGGCTCTCCAGAACTCTTCCCCATCCCTGGTGCCTGGACACGCTCCCCGGGCTGATGAAAGCTGGCGGAGCCGAGGACTGCGGGCGTGAAGGGGCTCTTCTGGGAGGGCCCTGCCTGCCACGTGGTGGGGGGCAGTACGGGGCGAGGCAGACTCAAGCCTCACCTCTCCTGGAGAACTGCCGGTTCGCGTGCTGGGTCTCTGCGACCCAGTGTCCCCAGCCGTGGAGTCCGCTCAGCCCCTGGTGTTTCTGTGGTTTCCACGCCCGCCTGCTTCCCGGTAGCAGTCCTACTGGGCGCCAGGCCCCGGGCCGGGTGCTGGGGGACAGCAGGGACACCAGGACACGCGGGAGGGGAGGCAGACGCCGCGGGGCTGCTGCGGCTCCACTCCCGGGCGCCCCCTCGACGGCCCCTGGCCTCTGGCCTGCACTGGGCCCGGGCGGGGCAGCCTTCAGAGGGTCGAGGCCGAGCGCGGGCCACAGGCACCTGGGCCTCCATCTCGGGCCACCTCTGCCCTGCTCCCTGCCGCCGTGTGCGTGAGCAGTCTGTCCTCAGTGCTTTTCACAGGAAGCGTGCCAGGCGGTCCTGTGAGGTCTCGTCAGTGTGATCAGCTCAGCGTGCAGAGGAGGAATCGGACCTAGGGAGGCCAGGCCCGCGGGCCAAGGGCACAGACTGGGAGGAGCAGGCAGGCTCTGAGCTCACAGCCAGGAGGTGGGCGTCAGGAGCAGGGCGGGAGCCAGGAATCTGCCCAGGGCCCACTGGGTGGTCTGAGTCGCCCCCTCTCTTCCTCTCTGCTGGGGTGAGCTGAGACTGTTCTGAAATCAGTTCATCACTGGAGAAACTCCCAGCGTAAATTTAAAAAGGAAAGTCTGCCCTCTCTTCTCATCCTTCCCTCCTGTCTTCACTGGGATTCGATCCTGGGAACCTCCGATGTGGGAGAGAGGCGTCCTACCGCCTGGGCCACCTTAGTTCCTGGTTTTCCGGCGCGTCTCGTCTTGGCTCTCCCTTGTGTCGCTCTCCTCAAGACAGTGAAAGGAGCAGCAGAAACCCGAGGGTCACGTAAAGACAGAGCGGCCGCCGTGTACTCAGTTCTAACCCGCGCCTCTTACACCCAGGCCGGGGCTGGGGGAGCCAGCGCCACGGTGAGGAGCGGAGCTGGCAGTGGGCTTCTGTGGTAGACCTCTACAGACCACGCGCCCTTGGCCGCCCGGCCCGCTTCCCTCCTGCGGGTCTCCATGGTGGCGGCCTCACCTCCGGCTCCTGGCTTCCTCCACACGCAGCACTGCAGGAGGCACAGGGAGTCCTGTCCAGGGGCTGAGCCTGCTCCTTCTGGGTCCCTCTCCTCCACTCTCTCCCGGATCCTGTGCTGGTCCCCCACAGGCAAGGTCTCCTCTGCGGAATGGGGGTGGGGGGGGCTACCCTACCAGTGCTCCCCACGCCCCTACCTCCTGGTGACAGCAACCAGAGGAAGCCCTTTGGTGCACGGCAAACAACAACGATGATAATTACCACGACGAGTTCCTGCTCCTCCTGCAAAGCGTGGCCAGGTGCCACCTCCTCCAGGAAGCCCTCCCTGATCTCCCAAGAGGACAGCCCTCCTCTGGACCCTCTGTCTGTGTCCTGCTCTGCCCCCTCCCCCCACTGGTTGAGATGCTCCTGGGGCAGCACTGGGGTCTGTTCTCCCTGCCCCCCCCAGCCCAGGGCTTGGCTCCCAGGAGCTGTCAGTGGACATTTTTGAGTGAACGGGGTGTCCTTGTGTAGCTGGATTTTGTCTAGGTCCTTGGCTAAACTGCAAGAAATGAATTTCAAGAGCACGCCACGGTGATTAGGCCAGTAATTTATTAAGGTAGGGAGGGAAGAGAAATGGGAGAAAATAACAGATCATGGGTCCCAGAGAGAGGAGAGGGCTGAAGAGTGATAAGAAGGGCTGATTTACAGACTACAATTTCCCATTATAGACGGTAAATGCCCAGGTTTTACTTGCATGTTGATCCATGTGGGGGTGAAGAAGGCCAGAACTGGGGTCAAAAGACAAGAGAGCAAAAGGCCTTTGCGCTTGCTTTTTAAACTGTTAATTATTCTGCCCCTTTGCTAATGGCAGTGGAGGAGCCCCAGCCGTTTGCTGCTTAGACTGATTACCCGACCCATCGACCCCCCGGGAGGGCCCAATGATAAGGCCCCTGGAGAATATCCGGGGCTTCTCCTGGTTCTGAGTGGGATTTCTCACAAGAGTCTTCCAGCAGCCACCTTGGGGGTGTTGATGTCCACGTGGACTTCCTGCCAGGTTCCAGATCCGTCTATTGATTCCCTATCCCTGCTTCATTTCCCCTCAGGGAGTTCACACCTTTATTCTCTAAGGGGAGCTGAAGGACGGCAGGAGGCCCTGCCTGACAAGGTGCAAAACCCTCCTGCTCTTCTATCGTGGGTGGAGGAAGACGGATCTGGCATCCTAGGCGAAGCTGCATGAAGTCCCCATATGGCTAACAAGATGTTGATTCTGGAAGAAATAAGTTTAATTTTTAACATTTTGAGGATATGTGGTCCCACTAAGAGGACACTGGACCACAAAAGCGGAAAAGGCCAGGTGCCTGCAAAGGCTGCATCTTCCTGAAGCTGGTGGGAGACAGCATTCTTCCTTTAGTTACGTCATGCTGTTGCTAACTCTAGGGAGAGACTGCAGTAGACAACGGGGTTAGGCATAAATTGCCAATCCCAGTTCCTATGGTAGAGGAGAGGAATGAGGAGAGGCACTGCCCTTTTCAGTTAAGCCACAGGAAATGAAAACAGACAAGTTTCTTGAGGGGTGTCTGGTTTGCTCTCCCCCTAGCAATTGGCGTTTGGGTTAGAGTTAGAGGGAGCAGCTGGCCTTGACACAGACACCACTTAGCTTTGTCTTGAAGAGGTATTTCAGGCCGTCTAATGACTGGCACTGGGGTGTCTCATCAGGTGCCCTGGTGAGCTGGCTCTTCCTTGGGCAGCTGGCATCACTTGAGATAAGTGCACCCAGCTGGCAGTCCCTTTAACTTTAACAGCTGTGGGCGTGATCACAGGTACAGAGTGAGGTTCCTTCCATTTCGGCTCTAATTGAGAGTGAGGCTTGTTTTCTTGCCAAGTTTTGATCAGAACCTGGTTTCCAGGTCCTGGGTGGGGAAAGGTTGTCCATGGACCATCTCAAAGGGGCTGAGCTGAAGTGGGTCTTAGGCGCCTCGTTTGCTGTTTCCCTTCTGGTGGGAAGTGCTTAGCCCTGGCAGGAGGGCACGGGGTTTGCCAGTCCTCCCCAGGGTTTGGGTGGCACACGCTCTGGAATAAGAGCTAAGAGGGAGACCTGGGCTAAGCATGTCTTTCACCTGTGTGGGGTGAAGATTGAGTGGTTGCCCCCAGGTTAATTTGGTGGCTTCTTTTATTAAAAGGGCTGTTGCCCTCACTGGTCTTGGGCAAGGTGGCCATTCCTTTGTCCTGCAGGCATATCCATCAGCCACCTAGAAAATGAAGTTTACCAGGACTTTCAACATGTTCAATATCCCTCTGCATATGATCCAGAACAGAAAAGATATCACCACAAGCACCAGCCATATATCTAGAGGAGGAGCTAGAGGTACAGTACTTAATATTAATTAATGCACTACCTAATGCATACGTTTTTCTTTGAGCTGCAATTAATAGAGCTAAGCTCCGGGTCTGCAGTACCTTACATGTTATAGCAGGCCATGATGCCAATTGTGTTTAAGTTCTACTCACAGTACCCTGGTGACCACTGTTCCACTTGCTGTGTCCTCCACACAGCCAGCATGCTGCAGCACCGCTGACCCTAGAGAGAAGCTAGGAAGGTAGGTTCCGGTATTCCACCGGCCTGGTGCATAGCTGCCCTCGGCACTGTGAAGCAGTGCCAGTCTGGAGCCGATATCCATTGTACATTTGGCTGTATCGGGCCATCGTTGGCTGCTGCAGGAGTCTGAAACTGCAACGTGGTCTCCATCCACTTCAGGAGCACCGCCAGAGACGCAGTAGATGCCTTTATTGTTTTAGGGGTCAGTGACCAGCCCAGCCAATGACTCGAATGGAGAGGCACCCTGCAGTGTACTGAAGGCCTGGTTTGAATGCACAAGAGTTTGACAGTGCTGAAGTCTATCTTTTGATTTTTATACTCTTTTTAATCACTTCCAGTGCAATGTGTAACATATCAAATGAACTTAACTTTTTAGTACTTTGCTTCCTACTTCTATACTTTTACCATGAAGACGTTAATTAACAGGTATTTTACTTTAGCAGTACAGGAAAAACTACATTTTCCATTATTTTATGAAAACTGAAAATTCCCAATGGAATCAAGATTATCTTTTGTTACCACCACTTGAATATGTAGATTGAGTTGGCTTCCAACAGGTTTCACTGCTGTGAAGTTACTTTTTTGCCATTTATATCAATTTAGGTTCCTGATTAGTAACGGCTTCCTGGAATTAGCCATTTAAATGCTTCAGTTTAGAAGATGCTTTTACAAACTCTTTATAATTGACCACAACCACATAGACTGGATAATTTACCTTAGATTACAATTAGCAACCAATGGAATTTACTTCATCCATTTGAAAGAGGGCAGATCTACGTTTCTTTAACTTAATTTCATTAGATGTGAATAAATGTATATATCTGGTGTTTCATAAACCTAGGGAGATAACACCCAAGCTAAATAAAATTGAAACTGTTATAGTTTATGCAAGAAATGTGTTTTTTTCCTTTCTTTTACAGAAGGCTAAAACTTCTTTAATAAAATTATAAACTGTGAATAATCTTAAAAGCACACTGACTGCTAGATTCTGGAAAACTTTATTTTTAAAGATCTTTCCATAGCTTTCAAGGACTTTTTCTTTACTTGTTGATATTTGGTAATAGGATTATTACTCACCCTTATTTTAAGGCTGTTAAAAGTTTAAAATGAGGAATTACAAGACAAATTGATTTTTAACTCCCCACTTAGAAGATAGTTTCAATCTGTCACACGTCGTCTTTCCCCCACAGCTCTTGCAAAGAGAAGGCTTTGGGGGTAGGGCAGGTTAAAGAGCTTAGGAGAAACTTTTTCCCTTCCCAAGTTTCTATATTTAGATTTCTATATTACCTTTCCATCCTGCTCAGTCTAATTTGGGCTCCAGGAATACTTATTCACACGTATAACTGCATATTTGACTTTTTAATATGAATAGAGCTCATCTAAGAATTTTCATTTGTTAATTTGATATTATCATCCCGGTGTATGAAGTTATATATTGAACAAATAGGCAGACATGAATAGAGTTTGACACAGAAACACAAAACTCACTGTTATAATTTTCATTCTCTTACAAAATAAGTTTAACTGTAAGATAACATTTAGAAGATTTCTTTGAAGGCTCCTTTTAATTACTCTAATTTGCACTGTGACCATGCCGTTCTGCACTAGAATTTCGTTAATTATTGGCTTATAACCAAAATGTCCCCAGTGCTTTAATACAATTTTCCTTTGCTTCTGAACTTCGTTTATTTTCACTTTGACTTTAGCAGACCTGGGATGAGCAAAACTAAGTCTACATATACTCACTGAGGCTATGGAAGCTCAGGGAAACTGGTTTCTCTCATGGATTACCGCTGTTAGGAACCCCTGACAGTCAGGGCAGGAGGGCCTCCCTCACCTCCCAGTCCTCAGAGATAACAGGACTCCACGGCCGCTGGACTGGAGGAGTGGACGTTCAACCCCGAGGGTGGAGAATTCCACCAGGCAGCAATGGAGTCCACATTTGGAGTCACGAGAGAAAGCAGGGTCACTAAGGCCAGGAGGACAGGAGACAGGGGTGCCTCAAGTTTGCCTTCCCCTGAGCCATAGGGGCAGAAGCTGTTATAAAATAACCATAAGCAAAGGCAAGGGGTGAGGCTAGGCTTGAAGTGACCATAAAAGAAGGTCAATTCAGTTTAAGATTTACACTTACAGTAGTAGGCTTAGGCTAAAGCTACCCAGTTATAATTTCAGTTATTATCCTTCTGCTGTTTTATAATATGAAAGCATCTATAAATGACCTTAACTCTTAGTTACAGGTTTTTTTTTTGTTTTTTTTTTTAATCAAGTTTATTGATACAGATTACTAAAGCATACAGTCCATCCAAAGTGTACAATCAATGGTATTTGGTATAATCAAATAGTTGTGCACTCATCACTTCAATCATTATTAGAGCATTTTCTTTAATAAAAAACAAAAGTGGACAAACAAAAAAAAAAGCTCCATCCCTTAATAATTACCTCTCAATCTTTCTGTGCTTCCTCTGCCATACATGGCTGCTATTCTGTTTCTGCCTAATGTATTTGAATTTGTATTTTCTATAGACGGAGTCAAACAATATATTGTACGTTTTGTCAAGTTTCTTTCACCCAGAATATTTCCTTTTTTTTTGGTTTTACCCCTAATGGAAGATTATTAATATATTACCATACACTACTGTCCATATTTTGTTTTGGTTGTATTTTTGCCTAATATTAACATCTTATAACACTAACGTACATTTGTTCAGTTTCAAAGAAAAACAGTCTTATATATACACAATATGACCCATAGTCAGATTTCTCACGAGGTTTCACTATGATAAACAGTCCCATGTTACATTTTTTGCTTTCCTTCTAGTAATATACATGACCAGAGACTTTCCCTTTCTTGCACTGTCATACCCATATATTTGCACTGCTAGTTACAAACACTATGGTGTGCTTTCACCATTTCTTTCATTTCCAAATATCTACAAATAACCTTTTTACCCATTCTGCACAGATTAACCCTCAATTTTCCATTGTCTAACCGTATTCTATTTTCTGGTGACCCATATTCTACTTATTAACTCCATGAGATTGCACAATATATTTAGCTCATAGTAGTGCAATCATAGAGTTTTTGTCCTTTTGGGTCTGGCTGAGTTCACTCAGCATAATGTCCTCCATGTTGTCATATGCTTTAAGACTTCATTTCCTCTTAAAGATGCATAATGTTCCATTGTGTAAATACACCATTCATCGGTTGATGGACAACAGGGTTGTCTCCAGCTTTTGACAATCGTGAATAATGCTGCTATGAACATCAGTGTGCAGATGTCTGTGTCACTGCTCTCGGGTCTTCTGGGCATATACCCAGTAGCGGTATTGCAGGGTCACGTGGCAAGTCTATATTCATCTTCTTTAGAAAGTGCCAAACAGTCCTCCACAGTGGCTGGACCAGTCTACGTTCCCACCAACAGTGAATAAGCGTTCCTATCTCCCACATCCTAACACTTGTAGTTTTCCATTAAAATAATGGCCATTTTAATAGGTGTGAAATTGTATCTCATTGAAGCTTTGATTTGCATTTCCCTAACCACTAGTGATGCTGAACATTTTTTCATGCGTTTTTCGCCATTTGTATTTCTTCTTTGAACAAATGTCTCTTCAAGTCTTTTGTCCATTTTTAATCGAGACATTGTCTTTTTATTGTTGAGTTGTAGAATCTCTTTTTTTTTTTTTTTATCAAACAGTATGTAGCACAATATATTTGGTTCATAGTAACGCATTCATACAGTATTTGTCCTTTTGTGTCTGGCTTGCTTCGCTCAACATAATGTCCTCCAGGTTCATCCATGTTGCCATATGCTTTATGACTTCATTTCTTCTTACAGCTGCATAATAGTCCATCGTGTGAATAGACCACAGTTTGTTTATCCATTCATCTGTTGATGGACACCTGGGTTGTTTCCAGCTTTTGGCAATGGTGAATAATGTGGCTATGAGCATCGGTGTGCAGATGTCTGTTCGTGTCACTGCTCTCAGTTCTTCTGGGTATATACCCAGTAGTGGTATCGCAGGGTCACATGGCAAGTCTATATTCAACTTCTTCAGGAACTGCCAAACAGTCCTCCACAGTGGCTGGACCATCCTGCATTCCCACCAACAGTGAAGAAGTGTTCCTGTCTCTCCACACCCTCTCCAGCACTTGTAGTTCTCTGTCTTTTCAATAGTGGCCATTCTGATAGGTGTGAAATGATATCTTATTGTAGTTTTGATTTGCATTTCCCTAATCATGAGCGATGTTGAGCATTTCTTCATGTGTTTTTTTGCCATTTGTATTTCTTCTTTGGAGAAATGTCTATTCAAGTCTTTGGCCCATTTTTTATTTGGGTCATTTGTCTTTTTATTGTTGAGTTGTAACATCTCTTTATATATCCTGGATATTAAACCCTTATCAGATATGTGGTTTCCAAATATTTTTTCCTATTGGGTTGGCTGCCTTTTCACCCTTCTGACAAAGTCCTGTGAGGTGCAAAAGTGTTGAATTTTGAGGAGGTCCCATTTATCTACTTTTTCTTTTGTTGCACGTGCTTTGGGTGTAAGGTCCAAGAAACCACCACCTACTACAAGGTCTTGAAGATGTTTCCCTATATATATATATATATATTTTTTTTTTTTTAGGTATTAGCATCTTATTTTATTATCAATGTATGCATTTTATGTCAAATAAATTAATTTTCCAGACTCAAAACTTTCGCAGTCAAATGAAATTTCCATTTTACTCTTAGGTTTATGTAACACTAGTTCAAATGCATTCCTCTGCAACTACTCTAGCTCTGCTCCTTGAGAATTATTTTACTCATTCTTAACATATGACTATACCAAAGAGATTGAATCTAAACAAACAAATTTCAAATGACTTTTAGTTGAGACAAGAAATATTGCGGCTGTTAATCCCCAACAAGACACTTTGTCAAAATGTGTCTTCTGAGACAGCTGTTATAAATTAGAACCTCCAAAAATACAAGGGCAAAACAAAAGTACAATAACAAGCTTTTACAGCTTAAGCAAGGCAAAGCATCTTGCCTGCAAACTAAATGGTCTCCAGTATTTCCATCTAGTTGAGCTTTCAGATACAGAGGCCCAATACATATCATTATTATATATATATATATACCATCTTGGCTCTGGTTGCGTTAATTATGTCTGAAGAGTTTAATTCCCATCCAAGTCCAAAGGTGGAAGAGCACATAAGCTGGTATAGCAATTGGCCAGAGCAGACTGTAAAAGCACAGGCTGGTTGTGCTCCTGCAGCCCTGTGGGGAGTTCTCAACAGAGGCTGAAGAGCACAGTCCTGCTAAAGAGACCAGTGGAATAAGGACCGTCAGCGTAGGAAGAGACAGAAACATTCTTCTTCCCCACTTATTACCCGCCACCCTGACTTTTTAAAAGGTGTACAGCATGAATAGAATTTAATTGCAGTGTGTTTTCTGTAAATTATGGTCTAGTGCGGCCCCATTTCTTCTGGCTTCTTATTTTGACGTGTCATCCTAGCTGCCCGCGGTATCCTATTAGGAATGCCATCGATGATTGGCTATGCTGTCCCCAACTCCTCATTAATCAATGCATGTGTCGATGCCTCGTATCTGAGAGGCTTCCTGGACAGCGGGCACAGCAGGAATCCCAGCAGCGCGGGGCTGAAGTCGCGGGGCCACTCCTCCGCCCGCCTCTTCCTATCGCCGGGGGCCGTGGGCCGGGCCGTGGAGCCCCCTACGGGAGACGGCGGAGGCGGCCCGAGCGTGGCCCGGGGCGGGAGGCGAGCCCGCAGCCAGCCCCGCTCAGCAGGTGCCCGCAGCCCGCGACGCCCTCGGCCAGCCCTGGCCGCGCTGCCTGCTCTCTGCCACGTCTATGCAGGCCGACCCCGCCCCGGGGGGGCCCTCCCTACATTATCTTCCAGTAGTTTTATGGTCCTGGCTTTTATAGTTAGGTCTTTGATCCATTTTGAGTTGATTCTTGTATAGGGGTGAGATAGGGGTCCTCTTTCATTCTTTTGGTTATAGATATCCAGTTCTCCCAACACCATTTGTTGAAGAGACTGTTTTTTCCCATCAGTGTGGGCTTGGTAGGTTTGTCAAAAACCAGTTGACTGTATAGGTGAGGGTTTATTTCTGAATTCTCAATTCTATTCCACTGATCGATGTGTCTGTCTTTATGCCAGTACCATGCTGTTTTGACCACTGTAGCTTTGTAATATGTTTCAAGGTCAGGCAGTGAAATTCCTCCCACATTGCTCTTCTTTTTTAGAATGCTTTTGGCTATTCGGGTGCACTTACCCTTCCAGATGAATTTGGTAATTGCCTTCTCTAATTCTGTAAAGTAAGCTGTTGGGATTTTGATTGGTATTGCATTGAATCTATAGATCAGTTTGGGCAAGATTGACATCGTCACGATATTTATTCTTCCAATCCATGAACACGGAATGTCTTTCCATTTGTTTAGGTCTTTTTAAATTTCTTTTAGCATTGTTTTGTAGTTTTCTGCATATAGGTCCTGTACTTCCTTGGTTAAATTAACTCCAATGTATTTGAGTCTTTTTGTTGCTATTGAAAATGGAATTTTCCTCCTGATTTCCTCCTCAGATTGTTCAGTACTAGTGTACAAAAACTGATTTTTGCGTGTTGGTCTTGTATCCTGCCACTTTGCTGAACTCATTTATTAGTTCAAGTAGCTTTGTCTTGGATACTTCAGGATTTCCTAAGTACAGGATCATGTCATCTGCAAACAGTGAGAGTTTTACTTCCTCTTTTCCTATTTGGACGCCTTTAATTTTTTTGTCTTGTCTAATTGCCCTAGCTAGAACTTCTAGTACAATGTTGAATAACAATGGTGACAGTGGGCATCCTTGTCTTGTTCCTGGTCTTAGGGGGAAAGCTTTCAACCTTTCCCCATTGAGTATGACGTTGGCTGTGGGTTTTTCATATATGCCTTTTATCATATTGAGGAATTTTCCTTTTATTCCTATCTTTTGAAGTATTTTTATCAAAAAAAGGATGTTGGATTTTGTCGAATGCCTTTTCTGCATCTATTGAGATGATCATGTGGTTTTTTTCCTTCAATTTGTTAATGTGGTGTATTACATTGATTGATTTTCTTATGTTGAACCAGCCTTGCATGCCAGGAATAAATCCCACTTGGTCATGATGTGTAAGTCTCTTGCTAGGCTGTTGGATTCGATTTGCAAGTATTTTGTTGAGAATTTTTGCATCTATGTTCATGAGAGAGATTGGTCTGTAATTTTCTTTTCTTGTGGAATCTTTATCTGGCTTTGGTATTAGGGTGATGTTGGCTTCATAAAATGTGTTGGGTAATTTTCCCTCCTCTTAAAATTTTTGGAAGAGTTTAAACAGGGTTGGTGTTAATTCTTTTTGAAATGCTTCATAGAATTCACCTGTGAAGCCATCTGGTCCTGGACTTTTCTTTGCTGGGAGATTTTTGTGATTGGTTTGTTAAGTTCTTGTATTTCTTGTAGCATCAGTGTAGGTTGGTTATGTTTTTCTAGAAATTTGTCCATTTCATCTAGGTTGTCTAGTTTGTTGGCATATAGTTTCTCATAATATCCACTTATGATTCTTTTTATTTCTGTGAGGTCATTTGTAATTTCCCCCCTTTCATTTCTGATTGTATTTATTTGCATCTTCTCTCTTTTTTTCTTTGTTAGTCTAGCGAGGGGTTTGTCAATTTTATTGATCTTCTCAAAGAACCAGCTTTTGGTTTTGTTGATTTTCTCTATTTTTCTGTTCTCATTTTCATTTATTTCTGCTCTAATCTTTATTATTTCTTTCCTTCTGCTTACTTTGGGACTGGTTTGCTGTTCTTTTTCTAGTTTCTCTAGTTGTTCAGTTAAATCTTTGAGTTTAGCTCTTGTTTTTTTAATATAGGCATTTAGGGCTATAAATTTCCCTATCAAGTCTGCCTTCGCTGTATCCCATAAGTTTTGAAACGTTGTATTCTCATTTTCATTTGTCTCAATATATTTATTAATTTCACTTGCAATTTCTTCTTTGACCCACCGAATATTTAGGAGTGTGTTGTTCAGTCTCCACACATTTGCAAATTTACTTTTTTCCTGTTTGTTATTGATTTCTAGTTTCATTCCATTATGATCTGAGAAGGTGCTTTGTATAGTTTCAATTGTTATATATTTATTGAGAGCTTCATTGTGACCTAACATGTGGTCTATCCTGGAGAAAGATCCATGGGCACTTGAGAAGAATGTATAACCCGCTGAGTTTGGATGCAGTGTTCTGTATATGTCTGTTAGGTCTAACTTGTTTATCATATTGTTCAAGTTCTCTGTTTCCTTGTTGATCTTCTGTCTAGTTGTTCTATCTAATGATGTGAGAGGGGTGTTGAAGTCTCCAACGATTATTGTAGAAATGTCTATTTCTCCCTTCAGTTTTGCCAGAGTTTGGCTCACCTGGTTAGGTGCGTAGATATTTATGATTGTTATATCTTCCTGGGGGATCATCCCTTTTATTAATATATAATGACCTTCCACATCTCATCACTTTTTTGCATTTGAAGTCTGTTTTGTCTGATATTAGTATAGCTACCCCTGCTCTTTTCTGTTTACTATTCGCGTGGAGTATCTTTTTCCAACCTTTTACTTTCAGCCGGTTTGTATCCTTGGGTCTGAGGTGAGTTTCTTGTAAGCAGCATATGGATGGCTCATGTTTTTTTATCCATTCTGTCAGCCTGTATCTTTTGATTGGGGAATTTAATCCAATCACATTCAATGATATTACTGAAAATGCACTATTTATTTCCTCCATTTTATTCTTTGGTTTTCATATGTCATCTTATTTTTGTCTCTCTTTTTACTCTTTTGGTTATCCTTTCTGCTTTTCTTTCCTCTATACTCTCCTCCAAGCCTCTCTTTCCTGTCTTTTTCTTTCAGGTTCTAAGGCTTCCTTTAATATTTCCTGCAAAGGTGGATTCTTTTTTCCAAACTCTTGTAGTTTCTGTTTGTTTGTGAATACTTTGTACTCACCTTCATATTTGAAGGACAGTTTTGCTGAATAAAGAATTCTCGGCTTGTAGTTTTTCTCTTTCACTTTCCTAATTGTATCATACCACTGTCTTCTCACCTCCATGGTTTCTGAAGAGAAATCTGCACTAAGTCTTACTGGACGTCCTTTGTACATGATTGTTTGCTTCTCTCTTGCTGCTCCGAGAATTTTCTCTTTATCTTTTACATTTGACATTCTGAATAGTAGGTGTCTTGGCGTAGGTCTATTTGGATTTATTCTAATTGGGGTATGTTGTGCTTCTTGGACATGTAAGTTCATTTCTTTTGTGAGAGTTGAGAAATTTTCAGCTATTATTTCCTCAAATACTCTTTCTACCCCTTTTCCTTTCTCTTCTCCTTCTGGAACTCCCATGACACGTATGTTCTTGCGTTTTGTGTTGTCATTCAACTCTCTGAGCCCCTGCTCAATTTTTTCCATTCTTTTCTCTCTCTGTTCTTTTCTCTCTTCAATTTTAGCTGCTCTGTCTTCGGTATCACTTATTCTTTCTTCTATCATTTCGAGTCTGCTGTTGTATGCCTCAAATGTGTTTTTGACTTCACCTATTGTGTCTTTCATTCCCATGGACTCTGTTACTTTTCTGTTCAGGATTTCAAATTCTTCTTTGCGTTCAGTCAATGTCTTCTTGATGTCATTTATCTCTTTAACTATATTGTCCTTCATCTCATTAATTTGATTTTGGAAATTTGTGCTCATCTCCCTGATTAGTTCTCTCAAATTCTGCATCTCTTCTGGGACTTTGATGTATACCTTTTCTTGAGCCATCTCTTCTGTTTTCTTAGTATGGCTCGTAATTTTTTGCTGGTGTTTAGGCATATGTTTTTTACTGTGTTTTACTTAGATGCTCTATCTCTTTCTCTTTTATAGGGTTTTAGTGGCAGGAGGCTGTGAGTTACCACAGCTCTTTGATTTTTGGCTCAACCTTGATTGTTGGGATTGTCCTGCTGGTTGCTCAAAACTGGGCACTGGACCCAGTAACTGGTTGTAGAGTCGTTTCCTAGGGCCTTGGGCAGGGAGGCTATAGAGGCCAGGAAAAGCCTCTCTTACTTATTAATTTTCTTATGTGCACTTCCTTGGTCTGCCAGGAGATGGCGCTCGTTGGCAGCTCTCAATTCAATGCCTGGTTGGAGTGTATTTGTTGTGACACAGACCAGATCAATGTCGTAGAGCTTCCTGTCTGGGGGCTAGGAGCCTTGTAATTCAAACTTTCTGAGACAGTTCTCCAGTCTTCTCTGGTAGCCCCCTCCCTTTTCCCAGCTAGGAAATATTTCCTCTCCCCTCTGAATCCTCAACAATCAGTCCCTTCCTCTCCCCTCTGAATCCTCAACAATCAGTCCCTGTTAGTAGAGGAGGAGATTGGGAGGTTTGTATATCTTTAGCCCCTTGCAGGCTCCAAGGCAAACAATGGCGCAGCCCCACCTGACCTGGAAGGGGTCTCAGGACAGGGCAGACCAAACCTGGGAGTCAAAAGCCGAGTCAGCCCCAGGCTCTCTCGCCCCTCTCCCGTGGAGTCCTCAACAATTAGTCCAGGCTAGAAGAGAGGGAGGTTACGAGGGTCGGATTTCTCCAGTCCTTCCTAGGCTCCCAGGGCAAACCACCATGTGGTAGGGTCCGTGGGGCTCTGCAGCCCAAATTTGTGGGTCAGAACCTGAGTCAGCCTAAGGCTGTGTCCCTCTCTCTCCCCTTTCCAGGAGTGGTAGGTCCCTGGAGCCCCCTTTGTCTATAGTCTCAGGCCCAGAGGCCCGAGAACTCTAAAGAGTGTGGGGGAGGGTGTGGGCAGCAGCAGCCGCTGCTGGTTCCAACTCATGGTTCTGGTTCTGTTGTCATGATTTCACTTTTTTGTCCCTCTCTCCTCTTGGTGGTATGCAGCCTTCACCTGCTGTCCTAAACCCTAGAAGATCTATTTTGGGGCTGTTTCAGCCTGTTCTCTAGCTATTTTTCTAGAGAAGAGATTCCCGTGTCTTACTAGTCTGCCATCTTCCCAGAAGTAGTCCTTAGTGACAGTTTGCAGTAAGTTTTTACTTTAAGGCAAATTGTATACCTTTATTAACTAAGCCACAAGAATTTTATTAGTAACAACTTTGCTAAGTTTTCTGCTTTTCTAGCAGTTGCACTAATTCCACTTGTGATTTATACATTAAATCCAATTGCAAGACAGTATTGACATTTAAAGACTCATTTTTGGGTTACCTTTCACCATTACCCGATTTGTAACAGGTGAACCTTGAATCTGATTTCCTAGGCACAAACAAACTGGCAACATTAAACACAGATTTCAAAGTTGAACACAAAGTTAAGCACAGATTAAAACAGAAGAGAGAATTTTATGCCCTTAGCATTTCTAGGAACTTTTTGATCTTAATTGATGGCACGTGAAGTTTCTTATTTTCCAGGAGAGGTTTAGTAACTGGTTTGGATCTTAATCCCTGTTCACACCTTTTACAGGCACAACTGAGTTTAAACTGAGAAGGCTGTTTCTAATAGGGAGTTAGTCGAAGTTTGAGGTGCATGTCCTCATTTCTTTAAGGAGACGTGGCATGAGGTCTCCTGGCCCTCAGATCTCTCTGTCCTCCTCTTTTACACTGGTTTAACTGGAATTCAGGATTCTATACAGAGGGTGCTCTTTGGCAATACTGTGGCCATTAGACCAGCAGTAGGCAGGTTTTCCTGATTCTTGAGGAGACACTCCTGTGGGGAGTTTACTGGTGGGCTAGACACCATGCCCATTAGTCTAGGAAGACTGAAGAAGCGCTTTTTAGTCGACTGATCTGGCATCCCAGAGTCCAGGTCTGACTAAAACATTCACCACTCGAAATCATTTGGAGCTGATGCTCTGGTCTCAGCGTCCTGAGAATTTAATTTAGAGCCTGCAGACAGGTATCCCTGTGGCCAACCTCAGTCTTGGGAGATGCCTGAAACCCCGAAGTTCAGACTACCCAGCCGAATTGGTGGGAAACGTTGGGAGCAGTTGCCCAACCAGAAGCACCTGATCTGAGTTTCAGGGGACGTTTGGCTGCCCTCTGAATGGGAAGGCCCAAGGAATTTCTTGGGGACTATTCAGAGTTTCCTGCTCTGGTTCTCAGCACCCCTGACATTCCAGAATCTGAGACTGACTGCATTGTTACCCAAACACAAGCTCCTGAGCTAAGTCTCAGGGGACGTTTGGCTGCTCTCTGAATTTAAGCACCTAAGTCAAGTCTTGGGGGACATTTAGAGAGTTACTTCTCTGGTTCATGCCACTCCGGGAATCACAGAGACCCTGCTATTGGGCGTTTCCGGGGCCATTGTAGACTTGGGAGACAGACTGAATAGATTTTGGGGTTGAATAGATTTTGGACTGAAGCTGCCAACCTGAATATTGCTCCTTCTTGGAGAAGGGGCAGAAAACTTCTTCTTCCTATTCTTATAGAGGTCTTAAAAGCCATCTGTATTAGTCAGCCAAAGGGGTGCTGATGCAAAATGCCAGAAATCGGCTGGTTTTTATAAAGGGTATTTATTTGGGGCAGAAGCTTACAGTTACGAGGCCATAAAGTATAAGTTACTTCCCTGACCAAAGTCTATGGCCACGTGTTGGAGCAGGATGGCTGCCAATGTCTGCCAGGGCTCAGGCTTCCTGGGTCCCTCTCTTCCCAGGGCTGCCTCTCTCAGGCTCGGCTTGCTTCTCTCCACAAGGCCAGCTGTAGACTATCAGGTGAACGGCTCATATCTTCCTGGGGCCTTCTCTCCTTCCTCAGGACCACGCTTTTCTATGTGCTTACTTCCCCAGGCTCCAGCATTAAAACTCTGTCCTTTCCCATGTTTTTTTTATCTCTGAGTCCCCACCCACCAAGGGGCAGGGACTCAACACCCTACTGACATGGCCCAATCAAAGCCTTCATCATTATTTAAGTAAAAGTAAAACATCTGAATCCAATACACTCTAATACGCTCAGATGAAAAGACCAGTTTACAAACATAATCCAATATTTCTTTTTGGAATTCATCAATAATATCAAACTGCTACACCATCCTAGTTTTATGACTTTACTGTCTGGTAGTTTCCCAGTTAGACCAGCCATCAAAATGCCATTAAGTGATTAGAGATCAATTGTTCTAGCTAACAGGCCTTGGGGCCCTGAGGTAATAACTTCCTCACTAGCAAAGGTGTATTAGTCAGCCAAAGGGGTGCTGATGCAAAATATCAGAAATCTGTTGGCTTTTATAAAAGGTATTTATTTGGGATAGAAGCTTACAGTTACCAGGCCATAAAACATAAGTTGCTTCCCTCACCAAAGTCTGTTGCCACATGTTGGAGCAAGATGGCTGCCGGCATCTGCCTAGAGTTCAGGCTTCTCTGTTCCTCTCTTCCTTGGGCTCCATTTCTCTCCTGGCTCAGCTGCTGTGCTCCTTCTCCACAAGGGCAGCTGTAGACTATCCGGCAAATGGCTCGCCTCTTTTCCCAGGGCCTTCTCCCCTTCCTCACGTCCAGGCTCCTCTGTGTGCTTACTTCCCAGGGCTCCAGCTCAAAAACTCAGCATCAAAACTCCAACTCTGTCCTTTGCCCTGTTTTTTAATCTCTGAGTTCCCACCCACTAAGGGGTGGGGACTCAGTGCCCTACTGATGTGGCCCAATCAAAGCCCTAATCATAATTTAATCACACCCAGAGGAACAGAGCAGTTTACAAACATAATCCAATATCTATTTTTTGGAATTCATAAATGATGCCAAATTGCTACAAAAGGCATTTTTGATTTTACAGTTTTTAAGACATTCCAAAGAATTTTAACACAAACCTATAATGAGAAATTCAGTAGTAGGAAGTAGGAAGATAAAATATGGGTAAAGTTAATTATACAAGGGTGTCCTGGCCTGTGGGGGCTCATAGGTGAACCCGTTTAAAATGGGTAACCAAAAGAGGACATTAAACAGGCTGTAGGCCATAGTTTCACTCACCAATAACCTCTTGGATGGCAGCACCAAAATATGCAACTGGATTTTGTCTAGGTCCTTGGCTAAACTGCAAGAAATGAATTTCAAGAGAATTGCCATGAAGATTAGGCCAGTAATTTATTAAGGTAGGGAGGGAAGAGAAATGGGAGAAAATAACAGATCATGGGTCCCAGAGAGAGGAAGGGGCTGAAGAGTGATAAAAAGGGCCGGTTTACAGACTACAGTTTTCCGTTATAGGTTATAAATGTCCAGGTTTTACTTGTGTGTTGATCCATGCGGGGGTGAAGAAGGCCAGAACTGGGATCAAAAGGCAAGAGAGCAAAAGGCCTTTCAACTTGCTTTTTTGAACCATTAATTATTTTGCCCCTTTGCTAATAGCATGAGAGGAGTCCCAGCTGTTTGCTGTTTTGATTGATTACCCCACCCATCAATCCCCTGGGAGGGCCCAGTGATAAGGTCCCTGGAGAATATCCGGGACTTCTGGCTTCTGGAGGAAATCTCATTCTCAATGGGATATCTTGCAAGTCTTCCAGCAGCCATCTTGGGGATATTGATGCCCATGTGGACTTCTTGACAGGTTCTAGATCCATCTATTGATTCCCTATCTAGCCTGCTTCACTGTTTCCCCCAGACTCACGAGTTTCCCCTCCCCTGCCCAGTCTGCTTCAGCTGAGGGGGCCCAGGGTTCACCATTCCCCACACGGGACAGGTGCCCTTGGTGGGGGGTTAGACAGGGGCATCCAGGTTGAAATGTAGGGTCCTGGGGAGGTTGATTAGGGGATGCTGGAGTGTGGCTGGAAGGAGGGTCCAAATCCTGGGGTGGGGGTGGGGGCAGAGAAGAGCGTCGAGGGTCTTGGCTGAGGCGGTGATGAAGCCTCATGGCAGGACAGAACCCAGAGGGTCCAGGCTGGCTGGGGAGCAGAGGGAGCAGGTTCTCGAGGGCCAGAGGTCCAGGGTCAGGACCGTGAGCCCCACACCTCAACGAGGCACCGCTGGGCTGGGACTCCCGGTGGCTGACATACCTGCCTTCTACCCAGGAGGGTGGCGGCCAGACCTGGTGGGAGAAAGCACCTCACCTGCTGCCAGGGCTGCCCCGAGGTCTCCCTAGTTCAGAGCATGTTCCAGGTCCCAGTGAGGCAGGTTGGTATAGGGAAAGAGGGAAGACTGAGTCACAGCTGGGACCCAGCAGAGAACATGGTGATGAGACCCCGCAGGGACCCTGGGCTCCAGAGGAAGCCCTGATAACTCTGAACAGGCCTCCCCAGTGGTCCTGGATAACCCCCAACAAAAGGCCCCCTCGTTGGTCCCCTGAGCGCTAACAGGTGGGGATCCAAAGGCAACCAATCAGAACAGCAAACAGCTGGGACCCCTCCCCAGGATTAGGGAGGGGGAGGAGGAAAGGCCTTAAAAGGCCTCACCTGGAGCCCCACGCTCTGCTTTGATATCTGGTTCAACTTATTCTCAGTCTTTAAAATTGCTCAGCTTAAGTTTTCAAAATCGGGCCAGAGACTCACTAGTGAGGGACAGATTTTCTCCCAGGGGGTGGATACAGAGAGTGCAGTTTTTGTCTATGCAGTTTCCTGACTGGCCAGTAGATGACGCTAGTTAGCGCACCTTTCCATGGAGGTGTTTCTGTCGCGGCTTTACTGTGGTCCTGTATTGAATCTCCAAGTCAGAGAGTCAAAGTAGGCCCTGCTGGCCGAGTTCACTGAGGAAAGGCACCCCAACCTCCCCTCCTCTTCCCTTGAAACAGCTGATAGGGAGGAAGGTGTCTGTTCCCCTCTCAGTTGGCTACAGTGGGCCAGGGGCTTTACCCCAGCTTAATACCTCGGGGGTGGGGAGGGGAGCCCTTCCGGGCCACCGCAGGGACTTGGTAACTCACGCTTGTCTTCTCGGCTTCTTCATCTCTCTGTCCCTCACTCTCCTGGGAGTTGTGTAGCACTGTCCTGGGCTGCTGACCCCCAAAGCAGGTCCCTCAGACAGCTTTTGGCCCTTTCTCTGTTGTTTTTGTGAGAGCATTCAGCTCTGCTTGTTAGTCCTTCACCATCTTCCTCAATCCTCTTTTCTCCTGTCTTAATAAACTGTTTACTCACTTGACTACCCTTTAGCATGTCCTGTACTGCTAAAGTAAAATACCTGTTAATTAAGGTAGTCATGGTAAAGGTGTAAAAGTAAAAAGTGAAGTACTAAAAATAGTTAAGCTCATCTGATATGTTATAAACTGCATTGGAAGTATTTAGAAAGTGTATGAAAAATTAAAAGAGATAGACCTCAGTATTGTCCAACTCTCTTGTACATTCAAACTAGGGCCCCAGCACCCTGCGTGGTGCCTTTCCATTTGAGTCATTGACTAGGATGATCACTACGAACCCTAAATTAATAAAAGTACCCACCACATCTCTGGACATGCTTCTGAAGTGTGTGGAAAGTACGTTCCTGTTTTGGACTCCTGTGGCAGCTGGTGAGGGCTTGCTATGGCCAGATTTACAATGGACATTGCCTCCAGACGGACTCGATTCCACAGCGCTGGAGAGCGCCATGCACCAGGCCAGTGAAACGCTGGAGCTTCCTTCCAAGGGCCAACAGGGCTGCAGCATGCTGGCTGTGTGAAGGACACACCAAGTGGAGCAACGACTACCAGAGTCACATGAGTAGGAAACCAACACAATTGGTATTATGGTCTGTTCCCACGGAGAGACAACATGTATGATATTGCAAACCTGGAGCTCAGATCTATTAACTGCAGCTCAAAGAGGAAATCAAGCATTGATTAGTATTAAGTACTGTGCCTATATGCCTGATTAATATGATAATATATCTTCTATTCTAGATCATATACAGAAGGATATTGAGGATGCTAAAAGTCTTGGTAAACTTAATTTATTTTCTAAGTAATTAATGAATGTACCTATAAGATAAAGGACTGGCTCTCTTAAGTACTGTCTTTATTTTGCTTGCCATATGCTTGTCTTGTTGCCTCTGCTGTCTTTGTGAGTTTATGTCTAGGGCAGTGCCTCTCCTCATACTTCTCCTAGCTGTCCTAGGCATAGCTACTGCTGTGGGAACTGGGGGTGGCAGTTCATACCAAACGCGGCAGGTCTACACCAATCTCTCCTTGGAGTTAACCAACAGCGTAGAAGAAACGAGCCATGCCCCAGAAGCCTTTAGACAGTGAATAGGTTCCCTTGCTGCCCTGGCGCTGCACAGTCACGGAGCCCGAATCATTTTAACAGCGGCACGGGGAGGAATGCTGTTTCTATGTGAATCACTCTGGAACAGTCCTAGACAGCATTTGAAACCTGTAAGATCAAGCCTACCGACTTTGGGAGGATGTAGCCTCTGGGGGCACCTGGCTCCCCTTGTCCAGCATGTCATGGCTGGCCCCCTTTTGGGGGCTGCTTGCCACCATCTTCCTTGTCCTTTTAGTAGGACCATGTATCTTAAATTCTAACTAGGTTTATTTCTTCCAGAATCAATGCCTTCCAGAACAAGGTATTAGTCATGTGGGGAATTCATCCACTTCCAACCAGGGTGCCAGACCCACCTTTCCTCAAACCTTGGTAGGATAGGCAGAGAGTTTCACCCTGGTCAGTCAGGGTTCTACCCCCCTAACCCGCAGGAAGCAGCTGTAGACAATGACCAGGGTAAACTCTCTGCGGGGGCATTGAGGCAGGTTGGTATAGGAAAAGAGGGAAAACTGAGTCACACCTGGGACCTGGCAGAGAACACGGCCACGAGACCCCACCTGGGGACCCCGAGGGAGGGCCGCTTCTGAGAACAAAGCTGGAAAGACCCTGCCGAAGCCCCAGGTAACGCCAAACAGGGCTCCACTGGTCCCAGACAGCCTCCAACAAAAGGCCCTTCACTGGCCCCCTGAGCCCTAGCAGAGGGGCTCATAAGGCAGCCAGTCACAACAGCAACCAGCTGGGGCCCCTCCCCAGCGCTCGGAGGGGGCAGGAGGAAAGGCCTTAAAAAGGCCTCACCTGGAGGCCCACGCACGCGTCTCGCCCTGGAGCACCCGTGTCTGGGGGTGCACTTGTCTCTCTTCTCATTCGTAATAAACTCTTTACTCCCTTACCTACCCTATGGCGTGTCCTTAAGTTCCTTTATGCGACACGGCCAAGGACCTAGAGACCCAGAGCGTCTGCTAACACCAGCACCAGACCTCAGCCGCCCTCCGACTGGCCACCCCTGGCACGGGCAGGGGCCACACACGCCCTTGGTTTTCCTCAAGATGACATCCTCCCCCGGTGGTGCCTGGACTTCCAGAATCTCCTGGCAGATATTTTTTGATTCTCCATCTTTTGCCAGTAGCCAAGGGATGGAGCCCAGTGGGGGTCACGGAAGCCCCCTGAAGCCCTGCCATCCTCAGAGAGTTCCCGGGCTCAGCTCCTCCTCTCCCTTGATACCTGAGCAGCCCTCACACTACCTGCCCCCTCTGTCCCCAGGGCCACCCTGTCCCTCCTGGTGTCCTGATGTTCAGGCTCTAGCTCGCAGCCCTTTTCTCTCCCCTGTTTCTGGAGAGATCAGCTACCTCAAGTGACGGAGTTTCAGTTAAAGGCCGTGACTGCTGACAGAAAGCAGGCCACTTTGGAATGTAGCACACACCCTGGAATGTGGGAGACAAGCCCTCCAGTCTCAAGACACTGAGATAAGACCTGATAGGAGCTGGGTGGGGAAACATCCCGAGCTTCCACTGAGTATCTTGTATGTTAGATAAGATTTACAATGTCTGCTGGAAGGTAAAGAAGAACTGAGCCATTAACCTTTAAGACTTGCTGATTTTAGTAAAATGTAAACTGTCTAATAACTGTATCTATTGCCTTTGCATATGCGCATATGTATTTTCTTTGTTCTAAAGCCAAATAAAAGCCACACTTTATGGTGTGGCTGCTCCTTCTCTCCATTTCGGAGGGAGAGTCCCCTGGTCCCCGTTATTTCTTCTCTTTTGTCCTATTCTTTCTCATCCACGGCACTGTTTTCACAGACCCAGTTCCTGAACATCATCACCTCAGAGCATTTGTTCTATGCAAAGGAAGAGCCCGTCCTCCGTGATGCCAGAAGCGGAATTTTGCTTTTTAGCGTTCATGTTTCCTTACTTGACTACCTTCTCTAGAACAACGTTGAGTGATAGCGGTGGATCTCAGTTATTCCTCTCTTCTTGATGTTTATAGGAATGGCTTTTGCATTTTACTATTTAATCAGATGTCTGCGCTTGGCTTTTGGCAAACAGTCTTTTTCAAGTTTAGAAAGTGCCTTTCTACTCCCATTTCATTTTTAATTCTCTAATTTGTTATTTTAATTGAATTCTGGCCATTGTTTTTCTTGAGATTGGTACATCCTTGTTTTTCTGGCATAAACACTACTTGATGATAGTGCATTATTTTAATATATATTTGATTTAATGTTATAACATTTTACTTATTTTTTTCCACCTGTTTTAAGAAACAAAAAATTCTTCATTTCTTTTTTGAAATAACTTAAGAAAATTTTGATGTTAAGGATATGTTAACTTCACAAATTGAGTGGAGGGAATTTCTAACTTTTCCTGTGGCTTGGAATACTTTGGCTAACCTAGAAATGATCCTTATTTGAATGTCAGCTGGAACTAATTTGTAAAACCATCTGGGCCTAAACTATTTCATAGGGGCTGCCATCACTTTAACATTTTAAACATTAAAATGTAGCTCGGACTTCTGCCCCTGTCAATGCCGAGTCTCCGGTCATTGGAGCAGCTCCCTTTCTGAAGACGACAAGGAGAGCTTGACAAAAACAAAACCTTCTTGAAGATACTTGAGCTGTAATAAGATGGGAAAGAATCCCTGCAGAGAGCCCAGGGAAATGAGCCTCGCATTTTGAGTTGCTTCTTCCCTGGGGGAAAGGGCTAATTCTGCATGGGAGCTACTGAGAGGCCCAGCGCTACTTACTGAGAGGCCCAGCGCTGCTTTCTTTGAAAGTAATGTGTCCGTTTTAGTCTGACCATTTTTGATATTTTCTCTCTTCCTTCTGTTTTCTGAGGTTTAACCATGATGTATCTGGGTATGCGCTCCCTTTTACGTTTCCTGGTTGGGTTTGAAAGTTTCTTAAATCTGCCCTTTACTCCTTTCATCAGTTCGGGTCAGTTCCTGGGCATTCTCTTGTCAGTTCCTGCTCCTGTGAACGTGTATTGTCCAGTCCTTGTGCTGCTGCTTTGCAGATGCATTTTCTTTACATGTATAAAGAAAGGCTATGCACACGTTGCCCCTTCTCACTCTTTCTTCTGTTTGTCTTAGCAACCCTTCTCTTTACCCCCCTTCTTTTCTTTCACTGCGCTTTATTCTGGATTTATCCCCCAACCCAGCTTTAGCTCAGTTTAATTTGCTGTTATGCCTTCAATTAACTTTGTAATTTCAAATATTTTCTTATTACTTATGACAATGGTAAGTCTGTACCTGAGCCCTGTGATCTTAGAAAACATGAGGGTTAAGAAATCCCCCTGCTCCGTGTATTCCAGAAAGAACCGCCCTTTTGCATGGGTCTAGGGTGAGACTCACGGATGCTGCCTGGGTCCCTAGGACAAGGTGGGGCCCAGACCCCCTCCCCACCGTCCCTGATCTCTGCCTCATAAACGATGAGCTGAGGGTCAATCAGAACCAAACCTCCTTAACCCACCTGGGTGAAGCACCTCCTTCCTCCAGACCCCTGCAGTCACGGCGCCTCAGAAAACAGGCGGCTGCAGCCCAGAACATTCTCCCTTCCAGTCTCTGACCACACCACCCATCCACCCCATGGCCCTACACCCCATTCGTTCCTCTCCCTTTAGCCTCATGGTCAGCAGGGGCTTCCTCTTGCCACAGCCCCCTCCCTCTAGTGCAATTCCTCCCCAGCCCCCTACAACAATTCTTTTTAATAAACACTCTCCCGACCAAGCCTTTTAAACAATTTTATTGATACATATTAATAAAGCATACAATTAATCCAAAGTGTACAATCAATGGTATTTGGTATAATCACACAGTTGTGCATTCATCACTTCAATCGTTATTAGCACATTTTCATTTTTTCAATAATATTAATAAACAAAAAACAGACAAAAAAACAAGAAAACTGCTCACCTCTCCATCCCTCTATGCTTCCCCCACTGTCCATAGCTGCTGTTTCTGGCTATTCGATCCAAAGTGTATAATCCATGGCTTTCAGTATCATCACAATGCGGTGCATTCATCATCTCAAAAGTTTTAGAACAATTTCCTTACTCCAAAAAGAAGACTCACACCCGTTAGCATTCCTTCCTCAGCCCTACATAACCACTAATCTCCTTTCATCTTTATATAAATTGATTTATATTTACATTTCATGTAAATGGAACCATCCAATATGTAGTGTTATCGCCAATTTTAGATCCCGAGCTTCGGCACCAAATTTTACCGCCACTTTTATTCTTCGGTTCAGATGGACTTCAGAATGAAGAAACGTGACCCCAGCATGGTCAAACGATTATTTAATTACAGCTCAGTGTTGCGGCTCAAGCCTGGCCGAGGCGCCGGTGGAAGCGCTCCTGGGGTGAGGCTGGAGGCGAGCCGCTCAGCGCTCCTGCTTGGCTCTGCGTGCGTCTGGCCGGTGACAGATGGAAGTGCGCCCAGGACTTTGGGGCTGCGCTTGATATAGGCTCACTGTCGCCGCCGCTGGGGGTGGAGCCCCAAGTTGCCATGCTCTGATTGGTTAATCACTGGTTCTGCCAGGGCATTAGTGAGGGTTTGGAGACTAGATTAGCATTTTATGTTAACAGGGTATCCTAACTGGGAGGTGTTGATTGGCTGTTTATTAATTAGGGTTATGGATCCTATTGGTTGAAAAATCTCTTACCCTATTGGTTGGCTCAGGATCCCCTGCCTAGGGCTTACAGCTGGGTTACCAGCCTGCTCCTTCATCCCCGCCCTTTTTCTTTTATGGGAGACGGGATGTAATTTCTGAGTCCTGCTATTTCCTGCTCTACGGGGACATTGTTAAATGGGGGGGTGGGTTGGAGCAAAGGGTTGAGCAGAGGGTTTGGTGGTCTCACCCGGTTTCCCCAGGGCAGGCTGGAGGACAAGCTGAGATTTAAGGGCCTGCAGTCAGGAGCAGATGAGTTTGGTGAGAGCGTTGAGAAGGGGTGGGGTGAAGAGAAGGCGCAGGATGGTTATTAGGAGAGTTACAAGTGGAAGGACGACAGGCAGGGACCATCGCTGGAAAAAAGAGTTGGACTTGCCCTCCCGCTTCCACTTTTCAGCATCTTGCTTCACTTCTTGGATTATGTTCCGGATTTTTCCCGACCTGTTAACATAAATTCTCCCAGGAATGCACAGGTGCCTCCCTGCACTGCCAAGGGGGCATCCAGGTCCCTTCTGTGCTGGAGGACCACGTGGGCCAGAGCCTGGCATTGGGCCTCCCGCTCCTCTCGCCCCGGAATCAGGCGGTCGTTGACACGCTGGATTCGGGCTGACAGCTTTGTGAGAGCATCAGAGGCAGCGCCTAATCCGGTGGTTCCCGAGCCCGTCCCCGCGAGTATTCCCACTGTGGCTAACAGAGCGACGAGGGACAAGGCTCGTCCTCCTCTTACGGCCTTCACAACCCGGAGTGGCAGCCGGACTGGGACAGTGTCATTCACGACCGTCATCGCTGGGATGAGGCGCCTGACTGCGATGGAGGGAGGGTGGGTGAGCAGACCCTCCACAAAGAAAGAAGAGCCCAGAATTAACAGGGAAAGACAAGAAGAAAGAGACGGTCGCCTCAAGTCCTAGCCTACCCCGATCACCACCTGTCTTACCACTAGTGGCGGTGGATGTGTTTACCTTGGACTTCAGAACGGGAAAAGAGGAACCCCATCCTAGGGCTGGAGACCGTGCCGTCGTTCCCCGTGTCAGGCCACAGGTAAGCGCTGATGTGGTCCCAGCTGGAGGTGTGTTTTTCGCACGGATCTTGTGGCAGGTGTTCTGGGTGGAGGTGGCGGTGAGGTGGCTGAATGCGGTGCTGATGCTGTCCTGTGGGGCTGAGCTGTCCCCTTGGACGGTAGCTAGGGCCACGAGATGGACTCGGGAGCCATCCCCCACACCGGCCTGGTGGCTGCTTGGAGGTCTGGAAGGAGTGTATGCAGGTGTCCAGGAGCCTGCCTGGGGGCCCGTCCCATTACAGGAGAAGCAAAGGGGGACTCCGCTCCCAGGCGTTCAGCTCGGTGTGTAGGCACCAAGGTTCCCTGCGCCGTGTGGGGCCTTGGCTTTCTGCAGCTCTGGCTGCATGTCTGCAGGCTGGGGGGAGCAGGCGGTTCGCCAACGTTCCTCCAGCCCCAGAAAGGAGGAGGGCTCGGCTTAGAGCAGTCAGTCCTTTTCCCCGTGGTGTGTGCTCCCCCCTTCTTGCAGCTAGCAGGGCCCGGGTCACAGCCTCCAGCTGGCCGACCACAGAGACGGGGCGCGGGGAGGGGAACGAGGCTGTGCTCCTGGCCCACAGGGCCAGCAGGAAGAGACGCTGAGGAGGGTAATGGCCCCTTCAGCCACTGCAGAGAGCAGGGGAGAGCGCAGGGTCGCCCCAAAAGCCACCCCCAGCAGGAGGAGGTGGGAGCTAGGGAGGCAAAACGTCATAGCGCTTAGAGAAAGAGAAGGATGCACTGAGAGCACTTCACGGAAAGGTCCGGCAAGGAAGACTCTTTCCAGAACAGAACTTGAGCTCTTCGGTGGGCTCGCAGGAAGAGGTGGGGACCTCCGGAGTCCCAGCAGCAGGGCCTGTAGCGACAAAGGGCTTGACACGGCGACGTGAGCCCAGTAGAGGAGGGAGTCCAGTGACGCGGCAGTGGGGGACTCAGAGTGGCCCCTCCCAACCTGTTCAGGCTGCCTCCCACCCCTCTCTGAAGGATTTCGGGTAGACAGACCACCCGGTTGGCATTTCTGAGCTGCCTCCTGTCCTGGGGGCGGCACATAGTCCTGCTCCGCCTGCTGTGGGGAGACCTGAGAGGCACAGTGGGGGAAGCTGGTGACCCCCGGGTCAAGGAGGGGGTCAGCACAGGAAGGCCCGTCTGTAGAGGAGGCTGAAGGGGCGCATGTGACCGTCTGTTCTCGGGTTGGTCCTGATGCAGGAAGGCAGCGGGGAAGAGCCTTATGCAGCCTGTCTCCAGTTCTTGACGTGACTTTGATAGCGAGGGGTTAATGGTTTGTTCTCCCGTCGACTTTTCCCGAAGGCTGCAGGTGCCATGCACTGTGCAGCAAGTATTTCATTCCTGCTCCAGCCTGCCTCAAACCCCGCCTCAGAGAGCTCACACCTTTATTCTCAAAGGGGAGCTGAAGTCCTTACAGATTCTTCTGTAAGGACTTCCTGCCGGTTAGGGGCAGGAGGCCCTGCCGGACAAGGTGCAAAACCCTCCTGCTCTTCTATCGTGGATGGAGGAAGACGGATCTGGGTGAAGCTGGGTGAAATCCCCTTATGGTTAACAAGACGTTAATTCTGGAAGAAATAAACTTTACTAGAATTCCGAGGACACGTGGTCCCACCAAAAGGATACTGGACCACACAAGTAGAAAAGGCCAGGGGCTTTTCCCGAAGCTGCATCCTCCTGAAGTTGGTGGGCTTTATTTTGCAGGTTTTGAATGCTATTTAGGACTACTTCAGAGTGGTTTACATAGGGAGAAACTTGAGGAAATGAAAACAGACAAGTTTCTTGAGGGGTGTCTGGTTTGCTCTCCCCCTAGCAATTGGCGTTTGGGTTAGAGTTAGAGGGAGCAGCTGGCCTTGACACAGACACCACTTAGCTTTGTCTTGAAGAGGTATTTCAGGCCGTCTAATGACTGGCACTGGGGTGTCTCATCAGGTGCCCTGGTGAGCTGGCTCTTCCTTGGGCAGCTGGCATCACTTGAGATAAGTGCACCCAGCTGGCAGTCCCTTTAACTTTAACAGCTGTGGGCGTGATCACAGGTACAGAGTGAGGTTCCTTCCATTTCAGCTCTAATTGAGAGCGAGGCTTGTGTTTTTTGTTTTTTTTTTTGCCAGGTTTTGATCAGAGTTTGGTTTCCAGGTCCTGGGTGGGGAAAGGTTGTCCATGGACCATCTCAAAGGGGCTGAGCTGAAGTGGGTCGTAGCCACCTTGTTTGCCATTTCCCTCCTGGTGGGAAAACGCTTAGCCCTGGCAGGAGGGCATGTGGATTTGCCAGTCCTCCCCAGGATATGAGTGGGACAGGTTTTAGAATAAGGGCTAAGAGGGAGACTTGGATTAAGCACGTTCATTAATTACTTAGAAAATGAAGTTTACCAGGACTTTTAACATGTTCTGTATCCCTCTGCATATGATCTAGAAAAGATATCACCATAATCATCAGGCATATATCTAGAATAGGAGAGCTATAGTTACAGTACTTTATACTAATTGATGCACTAACCAATGCATGCGTTTTCCTTTGAGCTGCAGTTAATAGAGCTAAGCTCCGGGTCTGCAGTACCTTACAGGTTGTCTCTCTGGGGAGCAGGCCATGATGCCAATTGTGTTTAAGTTCCACTTACATGGTTCTGGTGATCACTGCTCCACTTGGCATGTCCTGCACACAGCCAGCGTGCTGCAGCGCTGCTGACCCTACAGAGAGCCTTCAGCATCCCACCGGCCTGGTGCACAGCGCCCTTCAGCGCCATGAAACAGCGCCGGTCTGGAGCCGATATCCACTGCACATCTGGCCGTTTTGAGCCATCGTTGGCTGCTGCAGGAGTCTGAAACTGCACCGTGGTCTCCATCCACTTCAGGAGCACCGCCAGAGACGCAGTAGATGCCTTTATTGTTTTAGGGGTCAGTGACCAGCCCAGCCAATGACTCGAATGGAGAGGCACCCTGCAGTGTACTGAAGGCCTGGTTTGAATGCACAAGAGAGTTTGACAGTGCTGAAGTCTATCTCTTTGGATTTTCATACATTTTTAAAACACTTCCAGTGCAATGTGTAACATACCAAATAAACTTAACTTTTCAATACTTTGCTCTCTACTTCTACACCTTTACCACGAAGACGTTAATTAACAGGTATTTTACTTCAGCAGTATGGGAAAAGCTATTTTTTCCATTATTTTATGAAAACTGAAAATTCCCAATGGAATCAAGATTATCTTCCCTTATCACCACTTGAATATGCAGACTGAGGTGGCCTCTGACAGGTTTTCCTGTTACGAAGTTACTTTTTGTTATTCGCATCAATTCAGTGTCTGTTTAATAGTGACTTCCTAGAACTAACCACTTATATTTCAGTGTAAACAAGCTTCTACAAACTTCTTGTAACTACCCATAACCACATAGACTATAGTTACTTCATCTCAAGACAAACTTCACCTTCACAAAACACATTCCCTTACTTAATGCTACCTTCCACAATGCCTTCTACAACTTGCCATATGCATTCAGGTTTTGTCCTACATACTTCCATTCTGACTCTATGAAAACCAGCCATCTTATCCTAGGACCAAACACATTCCTTTAAACAACCTTATCAAATTTCAGTCAGCACCCCCACAAACCTTTCACTGCTTTCTATAACCATTTAATTCTCATATCCCTCATTCTGCTCTGTGAAGAAAAATAAACTATGCATTCCAATTTAGGCAAAAACAATTTTTTGTCTGTTTTTTTATGAAGAGGTTTGTAGTAATTTCATAAATCAAAACTTACAATTTCATCATTTCAAAGATTTCTATACTTATTTATCAATATAAGCGTTTATTTAATTTTTGGCCATTTGAATAGAGCTTTTTTAATAATTTTCATTTGTCAATTTAATACTACCATCCAGAGGTATCAAAATATACACTGACACTGAACAGACAGACAAACACAAAAAGTGTTAAGACACACCGACAGAAGCGTAAAGCTGGGGAGGGACCCCGTTTCTGGGGGTGGGGGGCGGTTCATGGATATCCTGCTCAGGAGGACCCTGCCTCTCTCTCTTCTTGGGTCCTGGGAGAGCAGTACAAAAGGCAGGGCGTAGGGGATCTCTGTCCACTTCTCTCTTTTGCAAACAAGATTGAGCTGTAAAACGGTGTCATAGTTCAAAGTCCCATTAACCGGCCGTTGTTCTTGGAATCCTAGTTTGCACTGAGGCCGTTCTGCCTTTCACAGGAATGTCATTCGTTTGCGTTTCAGGCCAGACAAGCCAAAATCCTTCCAGGGCACGAAAGTACAGCTGAGAGTGGGATCCTGGGTGGTGGTGGTGGGGTGGGCTCTCTGGTCCCACCCGCAGCCTTGGAGGCCAAGGACCTCGGAGGTCAAGTGGAGGAAAGCCCAGTGTAGAGGGGCGCGCACTTCCCAGCAGCAAAGGGGGTGCACCTGGGATGTGGGGACAAGGAGGGACTCGCCCGACCCGGACCCTGCGGCGATCTCGGTCGCGTAGAGGGGTCGGTTGTGCTGATCTTGCTTGCGTAGAGCCAAATCATGGCACCAAATGTCATCGCCGATTTTAGATGCTGGGTTTTGGCACCAAGTGTTTGCGCCACTTTCATCCTTCCATTCGGCTGGACTTCAGAATGAAGAAGGACGGCCTCAGCGCAGGGGTGTGGCTCAGACCCGGTCAGGCGCTGGTGGACGTGGACGCGCGCTCGAGGCACAGCTCAAGCCTGGCCGCGGGGCCGGGGAAGTGCTCCCGGGCGAGGGCGGAGGCGCACGGCGCAGCGACGGCCCGGGTGTGCTTCGAGGCTGCGCCTGGCGCAGGTTCACTGTGCCACGCTCTGCTTGGTTAATTACTGCTTCCACCCAGGGCATGCGTTAGGGTTTGCAGACTGGACTAGTGTTTTATGTTGACAGGGTGACCTAACTGGGAGGTGTTGATTGGCTGTTTATTAATTAGAGTACTGGATCCTATTGGTTGAAAAAAATCTCTGATCCTACTAGTTGGCTGAGGATCCCTCTGCCTAGGGGTCCCAGTTGCGTTGCCAGGCCACTCTTTCATGCAGTACTCTGTCTGGTCTCCTTCACTTCGTATAATGTTTTTTTTTGTATGTGTCTGATGTTAACATTTTGTAGTACTAACTTACATTTGTTCAGCTTCAAAGAAAAACGGTCTTATATATGCAATTCTACCCATATTCGTATTTCACATACTATATTCATATTTCACATAATATATTTATATTTCACATAATATATTTAGTTCATAATAGGGCAGTCCTTTTGTGTCTGGCTTTCTTCACTCAACATAGTGTCCTCCAGGTTCATCCATGTTGTCATATATTTCACAATTTCATTTCTTCTTACCACGGCATAATATTCCATCGTGTGTATACTCCACAATCTGTTTATCCATTCATCAGTTGATGGACACCTGGGTTGTTCCCAACTTTCGGCTACTGTGAATAATGCCGCTATGAATATTGGTGTGCAGGTATCTATTTGTGTCACTGCTCTCAGTTCTTTTGGGTATACACCTAGCAATGGTATTGCCAGGTCCCACAGCAAGTCTCTATTCACCTTCCTTAGGAACTGCCAAACAGTTCTCCACAATGGCTGGACCATTCTACATTCCCACCCACACTGAATAAGCATTCTATCTCTCTACATCCTCTCTAACATTTATAGTTTTCTGACTTTTTAACAGTGGCCAGTCTAATAGGTGTGAAATGATATCTCATAGTCTTGATTTGCATTTCCCTAATCATGAGTGATGTTGAGCATTTTTTCATGTGTTTCTCTGCCATTTGTATTTCTTCTTTGCACAGTTGTCTTTTCAAGTCTTTTGCCCAGTTTTTAATCAGATACTTTGTCTTTTTATTGTTGAGATGTACGATCTCCTTGTATATCATGGATATTAAACCCTTATCAGATATGTGATTGTCAAATATTTTCTCGCATTGAGTCAGCTGCCTTTTCATCCTTTTGATAAAGTCCTTTGAGGTGTAAAAGTGTTGAATTTTGAGGAGGTCCTATTTATCTATTTTTTTCTTTTGTTGCTTGTGCTTTGGGCATACGGTTTAAGAAACTACCGCCTACCACAAGATCTTGAAGATGCTTTCCTACATTTTCTTCTAGGAGTTTTATGGTGGTTGTTTTTATATTTAAGTCATTGATCCATTTTAAGGTAATTTTTTTTTATTGTGGGTAAAAATCAAAATTTTCACAATACATACCAACATTTGCAAAATGATATATAAATATATAAGCATATATTTGCATTTGCTTACAAAAATGTTATTTATATATATATATATAAATTAAGGTAATTTTTGTATAAGGTGTGAGATAGGGGTCCTCTTTCTTTCTTTTGGATAAGGATATCCAGTTCTTCCAGCATTAGTTGAATAGACTGTCCTGGCCCAGCTGGGTGGGTCTAACAGCCTTGTCAAAAATCACTTGACTGTAGATGTGAGGGTCAATTTCTGAGCTCTCTATTCAGTTCCATTGGTCAATTGTCTGTCCTTATGCCAATACCATGCTGTTTTTTTTTTTTTTTTTTTTTTTTAACCACTGTACCTAAGTAACATGCTTTAAAGCCAGGAAGTGAAAGTTCTCCAACTTTGTTCTTCTTTTTTAAGGTATTTTTGGTTATTTGGGGTCCCTTACCCTTCCAAATAAATTTGATGATTGGCTTTTTGATTTCTGCAAAAAAGCCTGTTGGGATTTTTGAGATTGTTTTGAATCTGTAAATCAGTTTTGGTAGAATTGACATCTTAATGATATTTAGTCTTCCAATCCATGAACACGGAATGCCCTTCCATTTATTTAAGTCTTCTTTGGTTTCTTTTAGCAATGTTTTGTAGTTTTCTGAATATAGGCCCTTTCTGTCCTTGGTTAAGTTTGTTCCTAAATATTTGATTGTTTTAGTTGTTATTATAAATGGAATTTTTTTTTCCTGATTTCCTCCTCAGATTGCAGATCAGTAGTGTATAGAAATGCTATTGATTTTTGCATATTAACCTTGTACCCGCCACTTTGCTGAACTCGTCTATTAATTCTAGTAGCTTTATTGTGGTTTTTTCAGGATTTTCTAGATATAGGATCATGTCATCAGCAAATAGTGAAAGTTTTACTTCTTCTTTTCCTATTTGGGTGCCTTTTATTTCTTTGTCTAGTCTCATTGCTCTAGCTAGAACTTCTAGCACAATATTGTATAATAATGGTGACAGTGGGCATCCTTGTCTTGTTTCTGATCTCAGCAGGAAAGCTTTCAGTCTTTCACCATTGGGTACAATGATAGCTGTAGATTTTTCATATATGCACTTTATCATATTGAGAAAGTTTCCTTCTATTCCTATCTTTTGGAGTGTTTTTATGAAGAAAGGGTGCTGTATTTTGTCAAATGCCTTTTCTGCATCAATCGAGAGGATCATGTGATTTTTCTTCTTCAGTTTATCAATGTGGTTTATTACACTAGTTGATTTTCTTGTGTTGAACCACCCTTGCATACCTGGGATAAAACCCATTTGATCATGGTGTATAATTCTTTTAATGTGCTTTTGAATTCTGTTTGCAAGTATTTTGTTGAGGAAATTTGCATTTATATTCATTAGAGATATTGATGTGTAATTTTCTTTTTTTCATGGTATCTTTATCTGGTTTTGGTATTAGGGTGATGTTGGCTTCGTAGAATGAGTTCAATTTTTTCTTTCCTGTTCAATTTTTTGTAAGACCTTGAGCGAGATTGATATTAGTTCATCTTTGAATGATTTGTAGAATTCACCTGTGAAGCCATCTGGTCCCAGGCTTTTTATCTTTGGGAGGTTTTTGATGACTGTTTCAATCTCTTCACTTGTGATTGGTTTGTTAAGGTCTGTTATTTCTTCTAAAGTCAGTGTAGGTGGTTCATATGTTTCTAGGAATTTGTCCATCACATCTACGTTTTCTAGTTTTTTTGATATACAGTTTTTCATAGAATCCTCTTATGATCTCTCTTATTTCTGTGGGATCAGTGGTAATGTCCCCCCTCTCATTTCTGATTTTATTTATTTATGTCTTCTCTCTTTTTTTTCTTTTTTTCTAGCTGTTTGTCAATTTTGTTGATCTTCTCAAAGAACCAACTTTTGGTTTTGTTGATTCTACCTTTTTTTCCCTCTGATTTCATTTATTTCTGCTCTGATCTTTACTATTTCTTTCCTTCAGCTTGGTTTGGTATTAGTTTGCTGTTTTGTTTTTTTTTTTTCTAGTTTTTCCAGGTGTGCAGTTATATCATCAATTTTAGCTCTTTCTTCTTTTTAAAGTAAGCATTGAGGGCTATAAATTTCCTTCTCGGCACTGCCTTTGTGGTGCCCCATAGGTTTTGATATGTTGTGTTCTCATTTTCATTCTTCTCAAGATATTTGCTGACTTCTCTTGCAATTTCTTCTTTGACCCACTGCTTTTTAAAGAGAGTGTTGATTAATCTCCATATATTTATGAATTTTCCTTTCTTCCATCCATTATTGTTTTCCAGCTTTATTACGTTATGATCAGAGAAAGTGTTTTGTATAATTTCAATCTTTTAAAATTTATTGAGTCTTGTCTTGTGACCCAACATAAGGTCTATTTTGGAGAAGGATCCATGAGCTCTTGAAAAGAATGTATATCCTGCTGTTTTGGGATACAATGCTATATAGGTGTCTGTTAGGTCTAGTTTGTTTGTCATATTATTCAAACTCTTTGTTTCTTTATTTAGCCTCTGTCCTGATGTTCTATCCAATACCGAAAGTGGTGTATTGAAGTCTCCAACTATTACTGTAAAGATATCTATTTCTCCCCTCAGCTTTGCCAGTGTGTGCCTCATGTATCTTGGGGCACTGAGATTAGGTGCATAAATATTTAGAATAGTTATTTCTTCTTGGTGAATTACTCCTTTTATTAATATATAATGACCTGCTTCATCATTTACGACAGTTTTGCATTTAAAATCTATTTTGTCCAATAGTAGTATCACTACTCCAGCTCTTTTTTGGTTACTGTTTGCATGGATTATCCTTTTCCAAACTTTTACTTTTTAACCTGGTTGTGTCCTTATATATGAGGTGAGTCTTTTGTAGACAACATGTAGTTGGCTCATATTTTTTTTTATCCATTCTATCAGTCTGTGTCTTTTGATTGGGGAGGTCAAGCCATTAACATCCAATGTTATAACTGTAAAGGCATTACTTACTTTATCCATTTTGACCTTTGGCTTTTTGTTGTCATATTGTACTATAGTCAATCTTTTTTTACCCTTTCTAATAATCTTCATTCCTACACTCTTTTCTAAGTCTCTCACCCTTGTTTTTTTCCTTTCAGGCTGCAGCACTCCCTTTAATATCTTTTGTAATTCTGGTCTTTTGGTAACATATTCTATCAGTTTTTGTTTGTCTGTGAAGACCTTGAACTTCCCTTCATCTTTGAAGGACAGCTTTGTCGGATACAGAATTCTTGATTGGCAGTTTTTCTCTTTCAATACCTTACATACATCATACCACTTTCTTCTCTCCTCCATGGTTTCTGATGACAGGGCGGCACTTAATCTTATCGAGTTTCCCTTGTATGTGCTGCTTTGCTTTTCTCTTGCTGCTTTCAAAGTCTTCTATTTATCTCTGATATTTGTCATTCTGAATAGTAGGTGTCTCGTAGTAGGTCTATTTGTGTTTATTCTGTTTGGTGTGTGTTGTCCTTCTTCGATATTGATATTTATGTCTTTCATAAGGGTAGGGAAGTTTTCTGTCATTAATTCCTCAAATATTCTTTCTGCTACTTTTCCATTTTCTTCTCCTTCTGGGACACCGATAATGCATATGTTTTTGCTTTTCGCATTGTCATTCAATTTCCTGAAACCCTGTTCTATTTTTTCCATTCTTTTCTCTTTCTGTTCTCCTGTCTTTTCCAGTTCAGATGTTGTGTCTTTGAAATCACTAATTCTATTTTCAAGCATTTCAAATCTGCTCTTATGTGTCTCTAATGTTTTTTTTTTTTTTCCTTACTGGGAGGTCCCAGGGATCGAACCCGGGTCCCTCCATGTGGGAGATGGACACCCAACCATTTGAGCCACATCCACCCCCCTCTAATGTATTTTTAATCTTATCTATTTTTTAATCTTATCTATCATGTCTTTCATTCCCATTAAGGTCTGTTATTTTTCTTTGCAGACTTTCAAATTGTTCTTTATGTTCAGTCAGTGTCTTCTTAATATTATTTATCTCTTTAGTCATATTTTCTTTCAATTCTTTAAATTATTTAGGAGAGTTGTGTGATTATCATTGATTAATTATCTTAAAACCTGAATCTCTTCAGGATATTTGGTTTATTCCTTTGGCTGGGCCATCCCTTCCTGTTTCCTAGTATAGCTTGTAATTTCTTGCTGATGTCTAGGCATCTGATATGTTGGTGAATTTACTCTGATGGCCAATTTCTCTCTTTTGCTAATTGTTATTATTTTTTCACAGCTTTTCTTTGATATTTGGTTCAGTTTATCCTGTCTTTAAAACTGCCCAATTTAAGTTATCAAAATCATGCCGGGAACGCACTACTGGGGTACAGACTTTCTCCCAGGGTTGGGTAAAGAGAACTCTAAAAGCAGCTTTTAACCATGTAATTTTCAGACCGGCCAGTAGATGGTGCTCATTGGTGCACCTTTCCACAGAGGTATCTCTCTCTCTGTTTTCCTTTGTTTTCATCTGGCCAGAGCTGAGATTCAAATCAGGTTCCGCTGGCTGAATTCACTGAGGGAAAACCCCCCAACTCCCCCTCCCTTTTTCCTTGTAACAGCTGACAGGGAGGAAGATGTCTGTTCCCTGAAAAGTCAGCTGAAATGAGCCAGGGGTTTTACTCCCATTGAATATCTCAATGGTGGGGGAGGCAGCTGGGAGATTTAGTAACTCACAGTTTGTTGTTTTGGCTTCTTTGTCTTTCTGTCCCTCACTCTCCTGGGAGTAGTAAAGCAATGTCCTGGTCTGCTGACCCCCAAAGCTAGTCCCTCAGGCAGCTTGTGGCTCTTTCTCCATTGTTTTTGTGAGAAATCTGAGCATTATCTGCCTAATCTGATGCCATCTTCCCACAAGCCCTTGTTATTCATTTGATGTTTAGTTCTGGAATTTTATTTGACTTTTGTCTTAGCTGGGGTTCCCTAGAAAGCAGAGTGTGAGGCAAATAAAAACAGGGCCACTATTTTATTAGAGTGAGGAGAAAGGGGGACGAGACAGGGAATGACCGAGAGACAGGCCTGGAGGGAAGCTGAGCTTCTCAGGGGCAGCTTCCCGGAAAGGCCTGTGTGAGAGCATATCCCACTCAGGGGAAGCCAGGGCGTTAAGACCCAGCTCCTGAAGGGCACAAGTTAATGTGCTAACTCGGCCAGGTAATTACTTTTTACTTTTATACCTCTATCAAAATCATATTAATATAATATATAACATAAATTTTTGCTTTGTTTTCCCTTTAAAGTCCCTTTTTGTTTATGATGGGGTGACTGCATGCTCTTTTAGAGAAACATCAGAGCAAAACAAGAGATTGTAACTAAGAGATTGTGACTGTTTTCATAGCATCACATTTTTCTAAGAATAACTAAAACTATAACCAACACTATCACCATGCAGATCAGTATTAGGATAGAATAGGCAGTGAGAACTTCAAGTCTTTAAGAATTTTTTATACACTCTCCAAATCTATAAGTAAAACATAAATTTAATTTCTTTTTTAGAAACATACTTTTTACCACAAAGAAACTGGAAGAAAACTATTTTTTTTTTTACTTTAACAGAGAAAGAAAGTCAAATTTTAGTTTTGCATCAGTACACCATTTGGTAAACAAATTTTGGTTAGCATAGGTCACAAAAAGCTGAGGTTATCCAACAGGTATTTTCTTTCTGCTATGAAGTTACCTTTTGTTATTAATATTAACGCCTAGATTTCTACTTAATAATGGTTTCCCAGAATCAGTCACTTACATTAGAATTTTTCAGTTTAGAAAATGCTTTTACAAACCTCTTATAATTAATCTTAAGATACTTTTTGTTATCAATATCAATTTGGGTTTCTATTTAATAATGGCTTTCTGGAATTATCTGTTTAAATACTTTAGTTTAGAAGATGCTTTTGCAAACTTCCTATAACCAGCCATAACCACATAAACTAGTTACTTTACCTCAAAACAAATCTTGTCTTTACAAAACACATTCCCTTACTTAATGCTACCTTCTACAATACCTTCTACAACTTTCTATATTCATTCCCTTAAACAAACTTATCCAGTTCTAGTCAGCATTGACTATGAATTCATGTCCACAAAACTTTTGCTTCTTTCTATATCCATTTAAGTCTCATATCCCTCTTTCTGTTCTGTGAAGAAGAAAAAAACTTTTTATTTCAACTTAGACAAAAACAATTTTTTAGAAAGAGGTTTGTAATAATTTCATTAGCCAAAAAGTTAAAATTTTCATCATCTTAAAGATTTAATACACATAATACTAATTTATTTCATTAGTATCCTATAAACCTAGGGAGATTACGTCCAAGCTAAATAAAATAGAAACCATTATAGTTTATGCAAGAACTGTTCTTTTTTCTTCCTTCCTTCACAGGAGGCTAAAACCTCTTTTTTTCTTTAATAAAATTCTAAAATTGTCAATAACCTTAAAAACATACTAACTACCGGGTTCTGGAATAATTATAATTGTTTAATTTATTTTAATCATAACTTAGAAAAGATCTTTCCGTAGCTTTCAAGGACTTTTTCTTTACCCCTTGAAATTTGACCATTGGATTATTACTGTCTCTCAAAAGCTGGTAAAATTTAATTGGGGACTACAAAATAAGGTTTATTCTGTGATCTCTCCTCTGTCCCTATCATTTTAATGTCCAGGCCTAGTAGAATTCTAGGCTAATCTCACATCTCCCCTTACTTTTCCATGCCCTTAGTTTCCTCAGCTGGTTTTACTGGAATTCAGTCAAGGTTAGGAGAAGACCCTGGAGGTAGGTGGACTATAGAAAGATTATGGAAGAATTCAAGATAAACTTTTTAGTTTCTTTTCTTTAAATAGGTTCTTTATTCAGATTTTATGTGACTTTTTATCCCGTTTCGCTTTTCCGATTTGGTCTTCAGGAGTACTCATTTACCAATATAAGTGCTTATTTAATTTTTGGCCATTTGAATAGAGCTCTTTTAAGCATTTTCGTTTGTTAATTTAATATTACCATCCAGAGGTTTGAAAATATAAGCTGAACAAACAGACAAACACAAAAAGAGTTAAGACACACCAACAGAATAATTTGACTCATAATTCTCACTCCTTTGGTATGCTGTGTCCAAGCTCTCCATCATTTCTCATCTCTGATTTTACTGCTTTTAAGGTCTCCTCTGGAATCAGTGCTGCCTGTGATGTGCGAGCTCGTTTGTTGGAAACACTTTCATTAGTAACCAGCAACCGCTTAGGACTACTTGAGCAAAACAAATGCAGGTGTGCACTCATTTAGCAGTTTAGACGGACAGACTGACATTTAATACATATATTCTGGATTACTCGTCAGGAGTCCACTTAGACTCGAAGTTCAGGAGTAAGCTATTGATTCAAAACCAAAAGTTAGTTTTAACACCTTGATAAAAATTCTGATCAAAGTAAAATGTGACTAAAACTTAAAACATTGTCAAAATAACATCCCATTTAAGCTCTTCCAGTTTACAGTTTTGAAACATAACTGATCATCAACTCGGCACAGGCGATGGGTTAAAGAATTCTTCCTCTCTGCCTGCGCTAGAGCTTATCCCTTTTTAGCTTTAACTTTCCTTCTAAGCGGTGCACAGAGGCCTTTGCCACTTCTTCCGCCTCGGTCACCACCAGCAAGTCTCCTCACAGTGGCCAGGCTATAGCCGCTGCCATCTGGCATCTCCCTTTTCCTTAGTGAGGTGCACCTGCTCTGCTGCCTGCTGAAGCACAGCCAGCAAACCTGCCGTAGGTTTTAGGGCGCCCCATCTTCTCTCGGCGGTCCCCACTCATCCTGGAGGGCAGCCCACCCTTCCCACATGCACGCTATAGGCCAACCCGGGATTTCCCCCCTGGATTCTCCTTTCCTTGAGCTCCTGCCCGCTCCTGCCGGTGGTCCATGGGTCTCCTGGCTTGTGGCTCAACAGTTGTTACAACCCAGCTCCCAAAGGGCACGAGCTGGCGAGGCCGTGAACCCAGAGCACACACCTGGCATTTAGTCAGGCATAAGCCTTATTGGGACTTAAGGACAGGAGGGAATCTCTGATGGTGGCTGGTCAAAGAATGGATTAGCCCCCACAAAGAGACAGGACAAAGGGGGGTGAGATAAGGGGTGTCAGAACAAGGACATTGCACAGGTATGAGCACAGAGTCCTGCAGGGTCACGGGATGCGTACACATGAGGTGCGGTGGTCTCCACTGTGCCCGCGGGAAGGGCGCTTACTGCTTTGGGGAGCTCACGGTGACAGAAGCATCTACCCAGTCTCTCCCTCTGCAGAGGGTTGTTAACCTTTGAGCCTGGGTCGCGCAGGCGGCTACATGCTGAAGACTTGGGGGGGGGGGGGCCCTGGGTCCCCACAAAGGGGAAGAGCTGATTTACCAGTGCCCAAATCCTGTTTACCGAAGGCTCACCCCTGGAGTCTGAAACCCCCTCCCTGCTTTTGGGCTGTGCACGTGTGGGTGCCAAGTGGGACCTGTGGCTTTGCATGTCTCGGGTTCTAAAAAGCTCAAATCCAGAGCTTTCAGAGTTGACCAGGAGGAAGCTGGGACACAGCTGCGGTCAGGCGGCCGCCTGGCAGCGTTGCGTGCGAGGGCAGGTCCCTGGCAGTGAGGGGTGCAGGGCGAGGGGAAACTCCTGGACTCCCGGGCTAAGGGGGGTCATGTGCCTTGTGTTGCAGGCAGCACAGAGGGGCCTCTGGGGTCAGGGAGCCCCCAAGGGCTGCGGCAGCGTGGGGCCTGCTGCAGGCAAGGTCTAGTCTCATCAGCCGAGAACCGACACTGGGCCAAGCAGGCAAGCTCGGAAAGTTGCTAACTTGGGCTGCGTTATAAACAGCCCACCATGCACATGCTCTTTAGAGACATGGCTGCCCAGGTCCTTGCCCACTGTTTAATCGTGTTCCTTCGTGCTGCTGAGCTGCAGCCGGCCTTCGTACAGTCTGGACTCGAGGCCCTCAGCAGACGTGCGGTTCACAGTTCCTTGCTTCCGTTCTTTACGTTGTCTCTTCGCTTCCTTGATGCTGTCCTTTGAGGAACAAAAGTTTTACATTTTGACGAAGCCCATTTGATCTATTTTTGTTGTTGTTGTTGCTGGAGCTTTGGGCATCATATTTAAAGAAAAATCACTACCAAATCCAAGTTTTTGGAGTTCTCCCCTGTGCTTTCTTCTAGGAGTTTTGTGGTTTTAGCTCTTATGTTTAGCTTCTTGATCCATTTAGAGTTTTTTTTCCTTTCTCTTTTTTAAGGAGATACCAGGGATTGAACCCAGGACCTTGTACGTGGGAAGCAGGTGCTCAACCACTTGAACTACATCTGCTCCCCTAGAGTTAATTTTTGTATATAGTGTGAAGTAGGGGTCCTACTTCATCTTTTTTTCAAGTGGAGATGCAGTTTTTCCAGAACTATTTGTTGAAGAGACTATTCTTTCCCAATTGAGTGCATAGACTGGGTTTATTTCCGAACTTTCAATTCCGGCCCGTTGGTCTATATGTCTGTCTTTGTGTTGGTACCAAACTCTTCTGATTACCGTGGCTTTGAAGTAAGTTTTGAAATCAGGAAACGTGAGTCCTCCGACTTTGTTCTTCTTTGCAACATTGATTTGGCTATTTGAGGTCCCTGAAATGTCATATACATTTGAGCATCAGCTTTCCCATTCCTGAAAAAAAAATGCTGCTTTTTATAAAAAAATTTTTATAGGGATTGCATTGAATCTGTAAGTTGTTTTGGGAAGTATTGAAATCTTAACATTACACCTTCTATCAATGGACACAGGGTGTCTTATTCAGTTCTTCTGTTTGTCTCAGCAATGTTTTGTGGTTTTCAATGTACAGGTCCTTCACTTTCTTGGTTAAATTTATTTGAAGGGAAGCGGCTGTGCCTCAATCAGTAGGGCTCCCGTTTACCATATGGGAGGCCCCGGGTTCGGTTCCCGGGGCCTCCTGGTGAAGGCAGGCCCGCCCGCACGGCGTGGTTAGCTGACCCAGCGAGCACAAGCAGCAAGGGAGGGAGAAATGAATAAATAAATAAAAAAAAAATTTTTATTTGAAGGTTTTTATCTTTTAGGAGCTATTGTAAATGGGACTGTTTTTTAAATTTCCATTTGAGAATATTCTTTGCTAGAAATGGCCAATAAGCACATGACAAGATGCTCAACATCATTGCACATCAGGGAAATGCAAATAAAAACCACAATGAGAAATCACTTCACAGCTACTAGTATGGCAATTATAAAATAATAAGTGTTGGCAAGGTTGCAGAGAAATAGGAACCCTTATGCATTGCTTGTGACACTGTAGAATGGTGCAGCCACTGTGGAAATCAGTTTGGCGTTTCCTCAGACAGTTGAAAACAGAATTTTTTTTTTTTTTTTTTAAGATTTTATTTATTTATTCATTTATCCCCCCCTTGCTGCTTGCGCTCGCTGGGTCAGCCAACCACGCCGTGCGGGCGGGCCTGCCCTCACCAGGAGGCCCCGGGAACCGAACCCGGGGCCTCCCATATGGTAAACGGGAGCCCTACTGATTGAGCCACAGCCGCTTCCCTGAAAACAGAATTACCACATGACTTGGCAGTCCTACTTCTTAATATGTACCCAAAAGAACTGAAAGCAGGTACTCAAACAGATATTTGCATCCCAATGTTTATAGCAGCGTTAGTCACAATCGCCAAAAGATGGAAGCACCCAAGCGTCCATCGATAGATAAATGGGAAAACAAATTGTGATATAGACACACAATGGAATATTATTCAGCTGTGAAAAGGAATGAAGTTCTGAAACACGCGACAACATGGATGAACCCTGGAGACATCACGTTGACTGAAATAAGCCAGGCACAAAGGGACAAAACAAAACAAAATAAATATTGTATGATCTTGCTTATATGAAATACCTAAAAGAAGCAAACTTCATAGAGACAGATAGTAGTTTATAGGTTCCCAGGGGCCAGGGTGGGGTGGAGTGGGAAGAGGGAGCTGTAGTTTAATGGGTGCATGAGCCGTTTCTGTTTAAGGTGATGAAAAAATCGGGATAATGTGATGGTAGCACAGTATTGTGAATGTAAGTATTTCTACTGACTTGTACACTTGAGTGTGGTTAAAATGGGAAATTTTGAGTTGTATATTTGTTACAACAATAAAAAGTTAAAAAAATAAAGAGCCCAAAGAAAACCAAAAGCAGTTGGATGTGTAAGGATTTGAGTTTGGTGCGGGCGGGTCTTCCTCAGAGACGCAGGCTGCTGTGAAGTCTATACAGCATTTATATAGCGTGGTGTAGACGTGGGCGAGAGGCCAGAAGCTGCTGCGTGACTTCTGCCTGGAGTCGTGGCATCTGCGTACAACTGGTGACCATGGTGACAGCTGAAGCCGAACAAATCGCCAAAAGCTCTGGGGACAGCTGAGGCCAAGAGAGTGGGCAGTGGTGTGTAATAACATCCAATTCTTTTTTTAAAAATTAGTCTTCAGATCTCTGTCAAAATTCTCCACCTTGTCTTTTATGTCCTTAAAAAATGCCTATTTTGAGACCTATGTAGGATAATTTATGATAATTTTGCTTTCTGGGTGCCCTGTAGACCTGCTACTATTTTCTTGCATTCCCCACACATTTTGTGATGTCTCCTTGTATGCCGATTGTGTGACAGACCTTACGTTTGCCACGTTTTAGGAATCCTTCAAGACGCAGGAAGTCTTCCTCTAGTTGTGATTTAAGCTTGGTGTGCAGCCACCAGGGGGCAGCAGAGCTCTACGAGTGCCTTCACCCAGTTTTAGGGCGTCTGAAAGGGCTGGGAGGCTTCTGGTTTGCTCATGCTCCAAGCCCACCCATCCCTAACCAAGTGGCCGGGCGGGGGGCGTCCCAGAGCTCGCCTTGGTAGCCCTGGACTGCCGTCCCTTTCCCTCTGGCCCTGGGCACTGATTTTCAAAGGTAATAAAGGAAGCCAAAGGCATTGGACTGGTATCTTTAAAGCACTGAAAGAAAAATAGCTGCCAAACTAGGATTTTCTATGGAAAAAAAAAAAAAAAAAAAAATCCTTAAAAAAAAAAGGAAAAAAAAAAAAAAATTTTTTTTTTTTTTATCAAGGACAAAACTAGGGAAATTCATCCTGAGCAGGACCACATTAAAGAAATACTAAAGAGTATTCTTTAGGCAAAAGGAAAATGAACCCAGGTGAAGGTTAGAGATGCAGGAAGGGATAAAGAGAGAGAAGAAAGTAAATGTAACTGTAAATCTAAATGAATATTCATAGTATAGAACAACAACATCTCATTGGGTTAAAATATGCATAGAATGAAAACGCATGGCAACACGGGAATAATACTCAGTGATAAGAAATGAAGTGCTGGTCCGTGCCGCAGCATGGATGAGGCTTGAAGGCGTCATGTGGAGTGCAATAAGCCAGACACAAAAGGACACGTATTTTATGATTTCACTTATATCAGATACCTAGAAAAAGCAACTCTACAACGACAATAAGTACGTTGTAGTTTCCGAAGATGGGGCGGCAGGGCAATGGGGGTTGTTTAATGGGCACAGAGTTTCAATTTAGGGTGGAAGAAAAGCTTTGGTAATGAGTGGTGGTGACACGATATTGTGACTGTCACTAATATCACCAAATTGTACACATGAAAATGGGTAAGATGGGAAATTTTGTGTTGTATATGTTACCACAAATTTAGAAAATCAAAGAAGAAAATCAGTCCTGTTTCTCTATACTAGCGATTGGAAATTGAAATAAAAGCGTCGCCATTTACAGTAACATAAAAGCATGAAGCATGAAATAAGGGACACATCCATCAAAGCATGTGAAAGACTTGTACCCTGAAAATTATAAAACATTCCTGAGTAAAATTAAAGAGCTAAAGTAATGTAGAAATAAACCTTGTTTATAGGTCAAACAACTCAACATTGTTAGGGTCACTTTTCTCCAAAGTGTTTTAGAGATTCAATACAATTTCAGTCAAAAGCCCCAACAGGCTTTTTTTTTTTTTTTTTTGCAGGCTTGTGTATATGTGTACGTTGGCAAATTGATTTAAAATTCACATGTAAATGCCAACGACCTCAAATTTGGAGACTTTCACCCCCTGATTTCAAGATTACTTACAAAGCTGCAATAATAAGATAGTGGATTGCTGGTGTGTGGACAGACACATGGGTCAATGGAAGCGGAGTTCAGAAACAGACTCACACATACACGACCACTGATTCTCATCAAAAGTGCAAAGGGGAAAAGGATAGCCTTTCTGTGAAATGATGTTGGAGCCATTAGACAGCCATATAAAATGAATTTTAACCTATTTTTCACACGATGTACAAAAAATTTCTTACAATAGATCATAGAGGGAAATGGATGTGGCTCAAGCGATTGAGCTCCTGCCTACCACATGGGAGGTCTTGGGTTTGGTTCCTGGTGCCTCCTAAAGAGAAGATGAGCAGACAGTGGGCACAAACAGTGAGGGGGGCGGGGATAAATAAATAAAATAAATACTTAAAAAATAGATCATAAATAAAAATATAAAACTGTAAAACTGTAAGACTTCCAGGAGAAAACAAAGATTTCTTAGATAGGACACCAAAAGCACAATCTATGAAGAACCAATCAATAAATTATAATTCATCAACATTAAAAACTTCTCGTTAAAAGACACTATAAGACAATGAAAAGACAAACCACAGACAGAGACAAAACATTTGCAAACAATTTACTTGAAAAAGGACTTGTATCAGCATATATAAATAATTCTCAAAACTCCACACTAGGAAAATAAACAATCCAATAAAAATGGGCAAAAGATTTGGACAGTTCATTAGAGCAAATGTACAGATGGCAAAGAAGAACATGAAAAGATTTGAACAGATCCTTCACCAAACAGATTTATGATGGCACAGAAGCACGTGAAAAGGCATTAGAAATGCAAATTAAAGCCATGCCGAGATGCCACTACACATCTATTAGATTGCCTAAAGTATCAACAATAACAGCAAAACAGACCACACAATGGTGGCGAGGAAGTAGCAGAGCTGGGACTTGGTACGTTGCTGGTGGGAGTGTGCAATGGCACCACGACTCAAGCTTAGCAGTTTCTTTAAAGGTTAATTCTGCGCCTACCACAGGAAGAAACCATTCCCAGGTATTTCTCCAAGGGAAAAGGAACTTTATGTCCATACAAAGGCTTTTATGTGCATGTCCACATCAGCTTTTTTGTAGCTAGAATGTAGAATCAACTCACTTGATGAATCAACATCAGTGGTGAATGGATGTACAAAATTCTATACAATGGAATGATAAGGAAAGGAATACTGATACACGCTGGAATGTATGTATCAGACACAAAGACCATCCATACAAAATGTCCAGAAAAGACAAAACTGTGGAGACAGAAAGCAGGTTAGTGGTTGCCTGGGACTGGGGGTTAAGGGTGGACTGGGGTGGGGTGGGAGGCTGAGGATTAACTACAGACAAGCATGAAGAATCTCAATGGAATGTTGAAATTTTTCTAAAACTGGTGATGTTTGCACAACTCAGTAAATTTCCTAAATATCATTTACTTGTATGCTTAAAATGGGTGAATTTGATGGTATGTAAATTATGCAATAATAAAGTTGTTGGAAAAAACTTGTATGATGCATCAAAAGTCATATTTAGCCAGGGAATGTAGAGTTTGAAGTGCATATATTAAAAAAGCATAAAGACTGAAAACCACTAAGCTAAGTATCTTTCTCAGGAAGTTAGAGAAAAGAACAACAAATTAAATGCAAAGAAATGAGAAGAAAAGACGTAATGAAGAAGAGAACATAATGAAGTAGAAAACAAGTAGAAAGGATCTGTAAAGCTATATTTTTGCTCTTTAAACAGATTAATAAAACGGATGACCTCATGGAGAGACTGGTAAGAGATAGGTGAAAACATAGACAGTGTCAGGATGAAAAAGAAGGAGAGACTGCAGCTCCTGCAGTCACTCAGAACAAGAGGCTGTTATGAACAATCTAATGCTGGTCCATTTGAAAATTTACACGAAATGGAAAAATCTAGAAATAGGGAGCCTATCAAAACAGACACAAGAAGGAATAAAAATTACAAACGTTTTCTAATTATTAAATAAGTTGAATCCTTAATTTAAAACCTTTAAGGAAAAGTCCATTCATAGACTGCGTGACTAGCAAATTCTACCAAGCATTAACAAAGAAATTGATTTGGTTTTCCATAATCTCTTCCAATGAATCAAAAAATGTGCAATATTCTTTAGCTTATTTTAGGAGACTAACATAATTTGGATACCAAACCTGAGAAAAACATTTTGAGCAGGAAATATAACAGGTCGATCTTACTCATGAACATAGATTAAAAAATCCTAAACAAAATTGTTGCACACTGGACCCAGTATTATATAAAGAAGATAATAGAACTCCATAAATTTGGGTTTCTTCCAGGGGTGTAAGATTGGCTTGGCATTTGAAAATCAATGTAATGGACATTAATAAAATAAAGGATAGACAGTATATGATCCCCCCAATACTGCCAAAAACGGATTCAATGAAATTCAACATCCATTCATGATAAACAATTCTCTTAGTAAAGAAGGAAGAGAAGGGAATTTCCTTACTACAAAAAACAAAACAAAACAAAACAAAAAAACCAGTAATAGACATCATGCTTATAGGTGGATTGGTGAAATCTTTCCTTTTGAGATTGGAAACAAGAGAGCAGTATCTGTGTTTTCACTTCTCAGAAAAGAAAGAATAAAAAATAAAAGGATTGAGAAAAGAAACGTAGCTTTTATCTGCAGATTACATCTGCACACATATAATGCATATAGGAAATGGGACACAGAGGCATCTTCTGTGCATCTTCTGCGAGAATGAGGACCGTCCTCAGCAGCCAGACGGCGCACATCCCAGAAGACGTCAACCGGGCTGAGGCGACGCACAGATGCTGAAGGGCCCCAGAGGAAGCTGCGGGGTCTTGAGTCCATCCTTGCTCTGCTCAGCCTCCGGGAGGCAGAGGGAGAGGCTTGGCCGGCAGAGGGTGGAGTGGATGGCGCTGGCCAAGGCGCACTCTCCGCCGTCCTGTACAGAACGTGATCAAGGGTGTCACACTGGCTTCCGTGTGCGCGTCCCCCTCAACATCCGTATTCAGGCAAGAGGGTCTCTTGTTGAAGTCTGAATTTTCTTGGGTGAAAAATACATCCACAGGCTTTGGATGAGGCCAGGCACTGCTTGTTCAGTACCTCAAGCCCAGAAAGATGAGTGAATCCTTGAAGGAAATGACATTGAACTTGTATCAAATTCAGCTGCTTTCATTCAGCAAGCCACAACAGTTAAAAAACAAGGATATCAGAAAAATTTTGGTTGGTATCTATGTCTCTGAAAAAGGAAAATTTCAGCATGTTGGTGAATAAGATCTAAGAGTTGTCCAGTTGTGGAAACAAGATGCCAGATGATTCCCAAGAGCTATTTGTAATATTTTAAAGGTGCAATAAAATTCATCTGTTGAAAAAAACACATAGAACATTAAAATAAAGCAAAAAAAAAAAAAGTTATAAATAAATTCTGAGAATTAAGTAAGTTTGTCAAGTTTGCTGTACTCAAGGGCAAAATTCAAAATCAATTGCATTTCTATATATCAGCAATAAACACACAGAAATTGAAATTAAAAGGATGGCTTTTCCAATAGTGTAAACATACTATATACCAAGGAATAAAGCTAACAAAAGATAAAACCTCTGCAGAGAAAACCATAAAATGCTACTGAGAGAAATAAAAAAAATACCTAAATAAATGGAAAACTTTATCATGTTTATGAATTTGAAAACTCAACATCGTAAAAAAAGTCAAACTGATCTGTAGTCTAATGTAATCCCAATAAAAATCTCAACAGATGTTTTGTGGAAATTAAGCTCATTCTAGAATTTCTATGGAAATACAAAGGGCCAGAATAGTCAAGACACTCTTTTTTTTTTTTTTTTTTTTCTTTCTTTCTTTCTTTATTTTTTTCTTTTTTAAGGATTTATTTATTTATTTACTTTTATCCATTTTTACACCCCTTCCCCCTCCCTCCGTTTTTGCTGTTTCTGTGTCCATTCGCTGGGCAACTCTGTGTCCATTTTCTGCCCTCTCTTCTCATCCTTCTCCTCCTGTCCTCACTGGGATTCAATCCTTGGAATCTCTGATGTAGGAGAGAGGCATCCTGCCCGCGCAACCTTAGTTGCTGGTTTTTCGGTGCGTCTCATCTTGCCTCTCCCTTGTGTCACTCTCCTATTATGTCATCATCTTGCTGTGTGGCTCGCGGGAACTGGTGGTGCGCCCGCGCACAGGGCCTGGCAGCCCACGCACCTTCTATATATTTTTTAAATTTTTACCAGGAGGTCCCGGGGATCGAACCCAGGTCCCTCCATATGGGAGATGGACGCCAACCAGTAATAGCCCCCTGCTATATCTCTTAAGGCTGACCAGAGATACCTAGAGTTACAGTCTTTTCCCATATAGGATGGACATATAATAAATCAGGCTTAGTTTATCACCAGCATTCTAAAAACCAGACCTAGGGAGGAAAACGAGGTCTGGGGACACATCAAGACACTCTTGTCGAAGAAAATAATGTGGGAAACTTGTTCTTCCAGGCATCAACTGATTTCACACAATATTGATAAAGAATAGAAAAATAGAACAATGGAATAGACTAGGGAGCCTCAAAGAGATCCGCATGATAAACAACATGTGTAGCATCACGAGACAGTTTTCTTAAAAAAGACATAAGAATATTAATAATAAAAATTGATAATTTGAGCCGTATTAAATTAAGAACGTCTGTCATTCAAAAGACACTATTGAAAGAGAGAAAGGCAAACCACAGAGTGGGAGGAGATATTTGAAATCCATGTAAATGAAGGACTGATATTCAGAATATGTGAAGACCTGCTACAAATCTGTTAGAAAAAGAGAGACAACCCAAGTGTGAAATGGCCAGGAGATTCCAACAGGCGCTTCTCAAAATAAGATTTCAACTATCAAATAAACGTCTGCAAAACCCTCAAGCTCAGTAATTAATAAACTGCAAATTAAAGCCACAGCAATAAACAAACCCCCAATGCACCCATCAGAAAGGCTAAAACAGGAAAAAACAGCCAAAAGAGAGGGTAGGTGAGACTGTGACTCGATGAATACTCGTCCCCTGGTGGCTGGAGTTGGCTTTGGCAACTTGGAGTTGCCATGCTCTAAAAGCGTTTGGCATCATCTACGAATGTGGACGATGACCCAGGAATTCCACTAGATACACATCCGCCAGAAATGCACATGCGTGTACACCAAAAGACGTGTGTACATATGTTGGTGGCAACATTATTTATAATAGCTCTAAGCTGGGGACTAAGTCAGAAACCCGACAAAGTGGTCTAGATAATGGAGTTAGAAGATATGGATGTTAAAATAACCATGATCAATATGCTGAAGAAAATAGAAAAACAAACAAACAATCAGAAAGCTCATGAACAGGTGGAGAATTTCAAGAGAGAATTGGAATCCATGAAAAGAATCAAATGGGAATTGTAGAATTGAAAAATGCAATATCTGAAATAAAATAACTCCTTAGACAGGTTTAACAAAGAATTAGACAAAGCAGAAGGCAGGGTTAGTGAATTGGAAAAAAATAATAGAAATAATGGGAAATACAGAAAGAGGCGTGTGAGATAAAATGAAAAGGTGTAACATTTTAATTGATGTCCCAGAAGAGAGAATGGGAAGAAGTAATGTTCAAACTGATAACACTCAAGAATTTTTCCAAAATTGTTGAAAGACACAACACGCAGACTCAAGATGCTCGGCAAATCTTAAAGGGGAAGAATATCACAACTAGGCAAATCATAGCAAGACTGCCAAAAGCAAAATGTAAAGCAAAAATCTTAAAAGAAGCCAGAGGACAAAAGACAGATTATTTCTGTTACAGAGTGACTCGTATTCTCCACAAATAACTGTTCAAGCTCTAACCCCTGGTCCTGTACATGCAAACCCATTTGTAAATAAGGTCTTTGAAGATGGAGTCAGATAAGGTGAGGTCAAACTGAGTCCGGGTGGCCTTAATTCAGTATGGCTGGAATCCTTATACATAGGAAACTGGACAGTGGTCGGAGACAGATGCCATGGGGCAGAGGCAGAGGGTGAGTTACGGGTGACCAGCAGGTCACCGCCGCCATCAGTGGAGCTGCTGGATGTCCACACGAAAAGATGAGCTTCTATTCCCTACCTCAAATCATACGCAAGACTTAATTAGAGAAGGATCATAGAGCTAAATGTGAAAAGTAAAACAATAAAACTTTTAGAAGAAAACAGTGTGACCGTGGCTGGGCAAGTATTTCCTAACAGGATGCAAAAAGCATAAACATAAAAGATAAAATTGATAAATTACCCCTCATCGCATTTAAGAACTTCTATTCATCAAAAGATGTGATTGAAAATTGGAAAGAAGAGGGTCACCATGTAGCAACTATCATAGTAAAAATTGTTTCAGGCAAGAATCATCAATGAATACATAAGGATGGGGGATGGAGGGGAGAGGAATAGGATATTTACATGGTCTCAAAACAGCTCCTCGCAAATTAATTCCTACTAATGGGGAAAATGGACTTGATCAAGTGACCAAATGAACATCAGCAGAAAGGAGCATTCAGAAGTAAACCTTGAGAGGGACAATGAAAAATCCTAATATAATTAGGAAGAAATCTCAAGTTAACCAAATCTAGGGACAGCATACAAAACAATTGACTTGTATTCTTCAATGTCACTGTCACAAAAAACAAAGAAAGGAAATGGGAAAATTTTTTTTTGGCAACCACGTGCAGTCTGTGATTCAGGATCAGATCCCGTACTAGAAAAAAATTGCTATAGGGTACTTTATTGGGACAATTTAGGAAATTTGAATCTAGGACTGTAATTTAGGTGAAATGTTGCATCAATGTTCAATTTCCTGGTTTTGATAAATGCACTGTGGTTATACATGAGAATACTGTCCTTCCTTAGGAAATACACATTGAAGTATTAATGGGGCATGATATATACAACCCAAATTCAAATGGTTCCAAAAAATAATTACAGACATACACACACTACAAATAGAGCTACTTTCACTGTTCCCGGACAAGTCTTTTTATGGACATGTGTTTTCATTTCTCTTGCATAGTTTTGCATTTTTTGCAGGAAGACTATTTAAGAGATGCCTGTCCTTCTTAGGGCATTTGAGGCAAATGAAGACAGTTTCTTCTGTTGCCTGATGTTAACTTTTATCACTTGTTTAGGTTTTGCCCACCAGTTTTCTCTACTGTAAAAGAAACCTTGCCCACTGTGTAATCAGTAAGTAACCTGTGGGGACATACTTTGACACTGCTTGTCCTATTCCTCAACAAACTTGAATGAATGATTTGAGCATCCACTGATGCTTCTTACCTGAATCGATTATTAAGCATAATGGTTGCAAAAGCGTAACATTCCAACACTACCATTCTTACCACATTTAATAGTCGGAATACTATGAGAAATAGGTTTTCCTTTTTACTTCTTTACTTATTTCCTTTCTGTGTAACAACTTCACTGAGATATAATTCATAAACCATACAATTCACCCGTTTAAAATGTACAAGCCAATGGTTTTCAGTATATTCATGAAGTTGTGCAGTCATCACCAGAATCAGTTTTAGAACATTTTCATTGCCTTCAAAAGAAACCTCGTAACCCATACCCCTTAGCACCATGCACCAATCCCCACCTCCATCCAGCCCCCTCCCTGCCCTGAGCAACTACTGATCTACTTTCTCTTCTACGTATTTTCCTATTCTGTACATTTCATTTAAATGGAATCATATAATATGTGGTCTTTGTGACTCAGTTTCTTCATTTCACTTAGCATAATGGTTTAAAGGTCCATCCATGTTGTAGCACATGTTGGTACTTCACTTTTTAATTGTCCAGTAATATTCCATTTTATGGAATATATCACATTTTGTTTATCCATTCATGCCTTGAGAGAGGTTTGGGTGCTTTCCACCTTTTGACTATTATGAATAATGCTGCCATGAACACATTTCTGTGTGGCCTGGCCACATGCTTTCATTTTTCTTGGGTATATGCCCAGGAGCAGAGCTGTTGGGTCCAGGGGTAACTCTATGTCTAGCTTTTTGAGGCACTCTATGCTGTTTCTGTACCTTTCCACTGACGTCATGAGGGCCCCGGTTTCCCCACAGCCTCAGTTACACTGGTTATTGCCTTTCTCTTCTGTTACAGCCGTCTAGTGAGTGTGCAGTGTCCCAGGCTGTGGTTTTGATGCACGCTTCCCTGATGACTTATGACGCTGAGCATCTCTCCAAGTGCTTATTGGCCACTTGCATAGCTTCTTTGGAGAAATGTCTGTTCAAGTCTGTTTTAGTTTCCTTGGCTGCTCAAGCAAATGCCGTGCAATGAGTTAGCTTAATCAATGGGAATTTGTCAGCTCATGGCTTTGAGGCTGGGAGTAATCAAAAATCAAGGCATCATCGAGGTGATGCTTTCTCCCAGAAGACAGTGGCATTGGGGGGCAGGCTGCCAATGGGCCTTGGCCCTGGGCTCCCCGTCACATGGCAAGGCACGTGGTGGTCTCGCCCTTTTCTGTTGGGTTCCATTGATGTCCAGCTTCTGGCTGCTCCCTCTCTGGCTTTCTCTTTGTCTGAATTTCATTCTCTTATAAGGGACTCCAGTAATAGGATTTAGATCCGTCCTGACTGAGGTGGGCCACACCTTGGCTGAAGTGACCTCACCAGAAAGTCCTACTTACCCAAGTTCACACCCACAGGAATGGACTGAGTTTAGGAACATGTTTTCCTGGGATACATATGGCTCCAAGTCAGCATAAAGTCCTTTGCCTATTTTTATATTTTTTATTTTGAAAGAAGCTTAAGATTACATAAATGTTACATCGAAAATATAGGGGGATTCCCGTATACCCCACCCCCTCTCCCTCCCACCTACCCCCCAATAACATCTTTCATTGGTGTGGTACATTTGTTACAATTGATGAACAAATATTGAAGCACTGCTACTAACCATGGCCTGTAGTTTACATTATAATTCACACTTTGCACTGCACAATTTTATAGGTTTTGACAAAATGTATAATGGCCTGTATCCATCATTGCAATGTCATGCAGGACAATTTTAATGTGCTGAATTAAACTGAAATTCAGGGTGCTGAATTCCTGAGCTTGTCTGCTCTGCCTAGAGTGTCCAGATGTCTCCAGAGCCCTCAGGAGCCCTCTGTTTGAAGCACTGTTTACTGTCTTTGCCTATTTTTTTGCCTATTTTTAAAAACTGGATTATTTGTCTTTTTATTATTGAATGGTGAAAGTTCTTTACTTTAGATCCCAGTCTCTTATCAAATACATGATTTCCAAATCATCTGTGGGGAGATGACGTGGGCTGTCTTTTTACTTCTTGATAATGTTCTTTGATGCACAAAAGTTTTTAGTGTTGCTGAAGTCCCACTTATTTTTCTTTTGCTGCATGTGTTTTTGGTGTCATTGCCAAGAAACCATTGCAAAAGCCAAGTCCCATGGATTTACCCATGGGTTTACTTCTAAGCATTTTATAGTGCTCTTACATTTAGGTCTTTGATGCACTCAATTCTAGTCCATCCACTTCTATGTCTGTCCTTAATGCCAGCACCACATTGGTTTCAGTCCTACTGCCTTGTAGTAAGTTTTGAAATCAGGAAGGGTGAATCCTCCAACTTTGTTCTTCTTCTTCAAGATTGTTTAGGCTATTCTGAGCCCCATGAATTTCCATGTGAATTTTAGAATCAGCTTGTCAATGTCTACAGAGAAACCAGCTGAACTTCTTATAGGCCTTGTATTGAATCTGTAGATCAATTTCAGGAGCATTGCCATCTTTTTTTTTTTTTTTTTTTTTAAAGATTTTTATTTATTTATTCATTTATTCCCCCCCCTTGCTGCTTGTGCTCGCTGGGTCAGCCAACCACGCCGTGCGGGCGGGCTTGCCCTCACCAGGAGGCCCCGGGAACCGAACCCGGGGCCTCCCATATGGTAAACGGGAGCCCTACTGATTGAGCCACAGCCGCTTCCCAGCATTGCCATCTTAACAATAAAGATTCAGCATCCCAATCCATGAGCCTGGATTGTCTTTCCATTTATTTAGAGTGTCTTTAATTTCTTTCAGTGATGTTTTGTAGTTTTCTGAGCATAAGTTTTGTACTTCATTTGTCAAATTTAACCCTAAGTATTTTGTTCTTTTTGATGCCATTGTAAATGGAATTATTTTCTTCTTTTCATTTGATTTCATTTTTGGATGATTCACTGCAAGTGTATAAAATACAATTGATTACTGCAACCGTGTTGAACCATGCATTAGTTCAAATAGTTTTTTACTGTAGTCCTTAGAATTTGCTGTGTACAAGGTCATATCATCTGTGAATAGAGATAGTTTTATTTCTTCCTTTCCTTTCTGGGTGCCTTTTATTTCTTTTTCTTTCCCAGTTGCCCAGGCCAGATCCTCCAGTGCAATGGTGAATGGAAGTGGTGAGAGTGGACATCCTTGTTTTGTTCCTGATCTTGGGGGAAAGCATTCCGTCTTTCACCACTGAGTTTGACATTCGCTGTGGGTTTTTCATAGACACCCTTTATCAGGTTGAGGAAGTTCCCTTCTATTCCCATTTGTTGTGTTTTTATCATTAAAGCGTGTTGGATTTTGTCAAACCAAAATCTATGCATCTATTGAGATGATCGTGTGCTTTTTGTTTTTTATTCTGTTGATATGGTGCATTACATTAATTGACTCCTGTTTGTTAAATGAACGTTTCATTCCTGGGTTAACCCCATTTGGTCGTGGTGCATAATCCTTCTTGTATGTTGATGGATTTGGTTTTCTAGTACTTGTTGAGGATTTTTGTATCTGTATTCCTAAGAGATATTGGTCTGTGGTGTTCTTTTCCTGTGGCTTCTCCTATTTTCTATCTTGTAAAGCCCTTCTCAGGTATTAGTAGGAAGGTAAATCTGGCTTCATAAAATGAGCTAGGAAATGTTTCCTTTTTCTCTTACGTCTTAAAAAGTTTGTGTAAGATTGGTGATTTTAGGGAGGCGGCTGTGGCTCAATCGGTGGGGCTCCCGTTTACCATATGGGGGGCCCCGGGTTCGGTTCCCGGAGCCTCCTGGTGGGGGAGAGCCCGCCTGCGTGGCGTGGTTGGCTGACCCAGTGAGCGCGGGCAGCAAGGGGGGGATAAGTGGATAAATAAATAAAATCTTAAAAAAAAAAAAGATTGGTGATTTTATTCCTTAAATGTTTGGAAGATTTCTTGAGTGAAGACACCTTGACTAAAGTTTTCTTTGTGGGAAGGCTTGCCTTTTATTACAGATACAATTTCTTTAATAGATATTTGACTATTGAAATTTTATATTTCTTCTTGGGTTGTTTTTGATAAGTTGTGGTTTTTGAATTGTGTAATTTTATTCATTACATCTGAACGGTAAGTTTCTTTGTTTAATGTTATTCCTAATATTTTCTTATTATCTACAGTGATGTAGATTCATTTTTTGCTCTCTTCTCTGTCTTTTTAAGACAGAGGAGATTCATTTAGTTTTTAATCTTTACAAGGAACCAACTTTTGGCTTTGTTGATTTTCTCTGTGGTATGTCTGTTTTATACTTTTCGATTTCTGCTCTTTGATTTAGAATTTCCTTTCTTCTACTTTCTTGGTTTAACTTGTCATTCTTTTATAAATGTCCTGAGATGGAAGCTTGGAGCATTTCTTTTCAACCTTTCTTCTTTTCTAAAATATACACTCAAAGCCTTTAAGCCTTGCTTTCTCTGTATCCCAAAGTTTTGATGTGTAGCTCCATCATTATTATTCAGTTCAAAGTATTTTTCTAATTTTCATATTGATTCATTCTTTGACCCATGGCTTATTTAGAAGTGCACTGCTTAATTCCCAAACATTTGGTGGTTTTCAAGTTAACTTTCTGTCATTGATTTCTAGGTTAATTCTCCTGTGACTGGACAACATACTTTATACAACCTCAATCCTTTGAAATGTATTAACATTTGATTTATGGTCCAGTTCTACGGTTTATTTTGGTAAATGTTCTATGTGCCCTTAAGAAGTGTATGTATTTGGAAGTTTTTGGACGTGGTATTCTATACATGTCAATTAGGTCAAACTGGTTAATCATGTTGCTCAGCTCTCTTATATACTTATTTTTTTCCCTCTGCTTACTGGATCAATTCTTGAGAAAGGAGTGTTAAACTCTTCAACCAGGATTATAGATATGTTTATTTCTCTTTTTATTTCTGCCCACTTTTGCTTTGTAGATTTTGAAGCATCAGGTTTAGGATGCTTTGTTTTCCTGTTGAATTGACCCCATTATGAAATGTGCCTCGTTGTTTCTAGGAATACTTCTGGCCTTAAAACTCTACCTTGCCTTGCGGTACTAGAATCACTCCAGTCTTCAACCTTCCTGTGTCCTTCAATTGTCTTTATATGGAAAGTGTGTCTCTTGTAAACAACAAATAGTTGGGTCTTGATTTTTATCCCCTCCAACATTTTTGTCTTTTAATTGGAGTGTTTATTCTGTTACACTTAACGAAATTAGCTGATATGTTAAATGTAATGGAATAAACACTCCAAATAAACAGTAGAATCTCTTCTGTGTTTTTATATCTTCATTGACCTTTCCTGCCTTCTTTAGAAATAAGCAAGTGTTTGTATTATTACATTAGATTTTTAGTTATACATTCTTATATCTTTGACTTGTGATATTTTTCCTTAGGTTAGTACTTGTACCACTTCCCAAACAGTGCAAGAATCTTAAAAAATTTTAGCCACATTTATTCCCTCCTACCTTTTAAGCTAATGTTTTCATACATTTTTATTTCTCTGTATAACAGCACAAAACATTATTATTAATTTTGTTTTAAATAGTAGACTTTCATGAAAATAATGTAATTTATATTTACCCACTTATTTACTCTTCCCCATAGTCTTATTCTTTCCCATAATTTGCCCACCTGGGGCTATTTCCCTTTGGACTAAAAAAACCTCACCTTGGTCTGTTGGTGACAAATTCTCTTAGCTTTTGTTTGTCTGAAAATGTTTTTTGTTTCACATTCATCTTTTTCTTTTTTTTTTTTTTTTTAACTTTTTGTTTTGAAAAAGTTATAGATTTAGAGGAAATTGCAAAGGAGTAGTAGTATAGAAAGGTTCCATGTATCTTTTGTCCATTTTTTTCCCCAAATGGTTGCATCTTAGATAATTATACAGAATATAAAAATCAGAAAATTGACAATGGTGCAGTGCGTGCAGAGTTCTATGCCATTTTATTCCACGTAGATTTGTGTATCCACTGCCCCAATCAAGATGCAGAACCACAAAGATCTATTGGTGCCAACATTTTCCCAGCTTCAGTGAAGTGTAGAAACCTTTCTCCAGCTACAACCCGTTACCTTCCCCCATTTATAGTGGAATTGTCTTCACCATTCCGTCTACAGACACTGAGAGCCACAGCAGGCAGTGTTATACTTTTTACTTCAATTATCAAACATAATTTAGAAAACTCAAGAGCAGAAGGCAACTTTATTGTATTTATCCATAGTTTCGCTCTTTGAATTGTTTCTGACGTTTCAAAGTTCCTTCTTTTCCTCATTTCCTTTCTGTTTCAGGAAAGTCTCCTAATCTTCCTTTGCCTTAGAATGTTTTTATTCCCCTGCATTCCTGAAGGACACTTTTGCTCCATATGGAATCCAGGGTTGACAGTTCTTCTCTTTCAGCACTTGAAAAAATGTGTAACTTCCTTCTGGAAATCCGTTGTCATTCAGATTGGGTTTCCCCTGTAGCTTCCAAGTCATTTCTCCCTGCTTTAGAGAATTTTCCTTTGTCATTAGTTTTCTGAAGTTTGATTATGAGGTGTCTTCGCGTGGATTTCTTTGGGTTTACACTGTTCTTGGACCTGTAGGTCTAGGACCTTTGCCAGACTCGGGAACTTCTCAGCCTTTATTTCTTTGAATCCCTTTTCAGTCCCACCCCCTTCTCCCTCTCTTGTCACGGGAGGACTCTGACCACATGGATGTTCAATGTTTTGTTAAGTGCTTTGCTGACATTGAACATTTTGCTGGGATTCTGTTAATCTTTTTTTCTCAGTCTGTGTTCTCTGTTCACAGTGAGTGATTTCTATCTTTCTATCTTCAAGTTCCCTGATTTGTTTCTCTGTCATCTCCATTCTGCTGTTGTTACATCCGCTGAGGTTTTTCTCTTTCAGTTATTGTGTGTTTTAGTCCTAAAATTTCCATTGGGGTCTTCTTTGTACTTCATTTTCTCTGTTTGCATTTGTTCCGAGCATGTTCATAACTGCTATCAGGAGCCGCTTTCAAATCCTCGTTAATCCCAACATTTGCGTCATCGCATCGCTGGTTCGCAGATGCCTTTACATAGTTGTTTCATATGCTCTGGCCACATTCTGCGGTTGTCAGTGAGAGGATTAGCTCCGCAAGGCGGTCTGCCATGGCTGCAACCAGTTTTACGTTTCTTCTTTTTAAAGATTCAATACATTATAGTCCATTGGATGATAAAATTTCCCCCGATTTGACTGATAGCAGCCTCTTTATGGTGGTTCTTGAGAACTTTTGTCATGTCTTTATCCCCTTTTGGCACAAATAAATGAACTGGCTTCACCTTTTTCGTTCCCTGTCCCAGGCCTGCTGTCAGCTTCTAGGCCATTTCAGTGGAGAGTGAAGAAGCAAACATTAAAAAAAAATTAGTGCAGACTGCTGTTTCTGATTTCATTCCAGCATCCTGAGGTGGTCTCCCGCTCCCTCCATTTTTGCACCCCATTTCTCCCAGAACGAAACCTGGTTTTCACTGCCAGAGATGTATTCGCTTTTTCGCTTAATCCTACACTATACAGAAAAGTGTTTAAGAATTGCCCCCAAATCCAGCAGCAACAACAAAGTTCAACATTTTTCCCTTTCTTTTAAAAATATTATTTCCACAGAAGTCATACAGATAAATGAGTTAAAAAATTACTTGGATTAAAAACAAAACAAAACAAAACAACAAATAAAAATTACTTGGATTAGTTCTTGTTTTCTTTTATGTGGTTATGTTATCAGACAGAGATACAGTCATGTCCATTTGTTTCTGTTTGCATTTTGCTTTGGGTTACTCCCCTTCCCAGTCTTGTAGGCTTAGTTTTCTTTTATGAATGTGTAAAATATTGATGTGATTCAAAAATCAAAATGTATATTCAGAGAAATTTCATTCCCCTCCTTTTCCCTTCCTATGAGTGAAATTGAGCATTTAAAAATATATTTAAGGTTTTCATTCTTATAGCTAGCCAGTTTCACTGAAATCTGTTTCATTCTTTGTTTCTTTTTGCAGATATTCATAATTTTCCCTATTTCTTTTGTGAAAATTAGGCTGTTTAAATTTTCTGTCTGTCCTGGGATAAATGTTGGTAAATTGTACTTTCCTAGAAAATTATCCAGTTCACCAAAGTTTTCATATTTATTTGCATAGAGCTGTGCAAAGTAGTCTATTATGATTTTTAAGATGTCTTCTTTTTCCATATGTATTACCTCCTACTATTTCTTACTTTGCATACATATGCTTTGTTCCTTGTTTTCTTGATTAACTAATGGCTTTTCTATTTTGTTAATTTTTTCAAAGAATTAGATTTTAATTTACTAGGTAGCTCTATGTTTTTTCTATTTTCTACCTCATTAATTCCTGCTTTTTTTCTTTACTATTTCCTTATTTTGCTTTCTTTTGGTTTATTTTGTTGTTCATTTTCTAGGTGTTTTTTTTTTTTTTTTTTTGAGTTGGGAGTATAATTCACTTATTTTCATTCTTTTGTTTTTATTGATATAAGTATCTAAAGTAATGAATTTTGCTCTGATAACTGTCATAAAAATATCTCAGAGATGCCGATATGTCATGCTGGCATCATCATTATTTTAAAGAAATCCTGCAATTTCAGTTTGTATTTTGGTTTTCCTCTGGGAGTTGTTTGAGAGAGCTTTTAACTTTGCAGGCAGAAAATTTATTTTTTTTGAATTTGTAATTTCTAGTTTTAATGCCTTCTAATTCACAAGGAGTTATTTGCAGCATTTCTACTTAGTGAGAAGTATTGTGACCTCGTGTGTGTGCGTGTTTTGGTTCATATTTCATGTATGGCTGAGAAGGCATCTTCTCTCATAAATTTTGCACAGAACCAAAACGGCCTGATGGAATACATTGCTCAGACAGCCTATGACCGTCCTTCTTTCGTCCACTTGTTTCTTTTTATCTGCCCTGGAGCTCCTGCTTTGCAAGGGCTGCTGTGCTCCCTGCTGTCTCCCTGCCTGTTCAGGGCTGTTAATTCTTCCCTGGCCTAATAGCAAGACCTTTTTTTTCACATTTAATGCTTTTTGGCCTGAATTGTACTAATATCAGAGTCAAACCTCTGCTTTTTCATTGTTCCCATTTGCCTGTCTCCTGATTTTCACTCTTTCTAAATCACTCTGTTTAGAGTCACGTCTTGCTCTGGGAGCCAATTTGAAAGGATGTGAAAGTCTTTTTCTTTCCAGAGGTGAGTTAAGCATCGTCGCTGCTGGGACTGATAGACCAGTCTCAAATCTGCCCTATAGTATGTCCTGGGGACATTGCATTATATTTATGTTTCTCCATAAAGTCTGCTTGCTTTGTTCTTCTTATTTTGTCCTTTTTGTTTTTGTATCTATTTTGAGAGAGTTTGTGTTTTATTTGAGTGGCTATCTTTATTCTAATATTGTTTTTAATACTTAATTAGCTTGAAGCATATAGAAACTGGCTTTTTCCACCCCCTGTAGGTTAAAAAATGGCCAGAGATGGGCAACTTCAGATGGTGGAAATGAATCAAACATGCACTGTTTAGTTTGTCTGCATTAGAGACCTCCTGCCTCCCGTCAACGTGACATTCTCTGAGCTTAGTCCATGTTCCCTCCGTAACTTCCAGATCCTCCTAGTTTTAGCTGCATTATTTCTATTTTGCCTGAGCATACAACACTTGTGTATTATTCTTCCGCTCTGACTCTTATGTTCACCTTAGAGCTACAATTAAGTGTATTTAATGCTCGCCACCAGCCTTCTAGTAGGTTCCTGGGGAAGGGATTGTGAGTGCAGTGCTTCCTGGGTTCTTGAGCATTTGAAACTGTTTTTCATCACCTGGAGACTTGAAGGACAGCTTGGCTTGATAGTCCTTGCAATTTCCAATTAGGTTCATCCAGGTGCTCAAAAATGTCAAGTTAAGTACACCATATTTTGAAGCCAAATGAGATCTGCTAAGCGAGAATCATTGACACTCCCCCCACCCCCATTTCTTCTTTTAGCTCTTAAAGCCTTGACAAATCTCGTTCTTTGGACAGGCACTTTGCTATGTAACAGCCGAGCCTGGAATTCTGATGCCATTTTTTCACATAGCATCGAAACAGACGGTACTGTCACAGCTTGGATTTTATTAGAGTCACTGTCTGATCACATCATTTAATGTGTATCTGCATGCAAACTTTTTTTATACAAGAGGCTGTGAATAATGCCATGAACGACTCTAATCTCAGCGTTTTTCAGAACAAACTTTGATGTAGAGCTGTTTCACCTTCCGTCATTATAGCAACTTCTGTACACAGCACAAGTCATCCCTCCAAAGTGATTTATGTGTGTATTCCAAGGTATTCATTTGGCAATTTGAATGCTTCATTCCAGTAATTTGTTTTGGGACTACTTTAAAGAGCAAACATGGTTCTCCCAAGCCTTTCTCGTGCAGGGGCTCTAATGAGCGGTCTTTGCCGAGCCCAGTTAGTAATGCATTCATATACAGATTCATCAAGCTGCAATGAAAACTCTTTTGACTTCATAAACCTTTGGATCAGTCTTGTCTTTGTCACCCGACGTGTCATCAATTCGTTTACTAATAATATTATTCGAAAACGTCACCTTTTCCATTTCCTTTGCTTCATTAGCCTCAGACACGGTGTTGACAGTTTCCAATCAGGCTGTTAAAATGAGCGATTCTGCAATTACGTGAGTCCTTTCGGCTTTAGCTCTTAATTGCTCGACCTTGTAACCAGCTCCTTGAGCTTCATCGGATACTGGGGCAATCGATCTCGGGAAAGAACTTTGTTTCTTAATTCATGCTTGTGGATGCTTATAAAAGGTCACATCTTTTTTTTCCTGCACAAAATGAACGTTGCGTGGTGCGATGTTGGCTTGCGCTGCTTGGCTCCCTTGCCTCGTTGGATAACTCTTCCATCCAAATAAGACATTTAGGCGAGGGGGGATAACCGTCAGGGCACATGAATCCCAACGTGCGACAATCCTCATTATGTTGCCTAATTAACGACTTAACTTTTGGGGGAATTACTGCTTGTCTTATGACTATGATGCCTTTCCAGCTTTAATTAAAAAGATGTCAGTTATGGAGGGTATATAAATATCTGTGAAAGTACATCCATTTAGATATGAAGGACTTAAAGAGACAGTTTCAGAAAATCAATTGTTCAAGGATTTTAAAAAAAGATTGCCTGCATTATTAAATGTTTTTAGAAAAGTGAAAAAAAATTAAGTATGAATTAGACAAAATAAGATGCATTAAAATATTGATTTGCATTTAATCCAAGAATTAAAGTTCTGAAAAATAGCCAAAGTGTGACTATTATGTACACACGTGTGTGATAAAATTCATTTTGGAAAGACTTAAAGTATGTTAAATTATTATTTTCTAAAACATAAACACTTTTAAAAATTTTAAACCCAGTAATAATTCACTGTGAAATTTCGTTGAGAATCAGACTTTGGGTAATTCATAATAGTTTTTTTAAATTAAATAAATTATAAAAGAAACCAAGATGTAACAACTAGGAAAAATGAACCAAATCAATTCTGTTTTATTTAGAAGCACCCAATACTGGAGACAAACAAACAAACAAAAAAAAAACAAAAACCAAAACAAAACAAAAAACCAATCATAGAACCTATGCTAGAATAAAAAATTGTGAAAAATCAAAGCAAATCTGATATACCCCCTTGTGCCACCAAGAACTTCACTGACAAACAATTGGTGACTAAATGAGCTCATTGGTCGATTGATGGAAAGAGCAGGTGTGGTGCCTGTGGGGAGGAGCCTCAGGGGCTGCACTCTGGAGAGGCTCTACACTTAGAATCCTAGAATTCAGGAGGTTTGTGGAGGCACTGCTAGCCTAGGCTCCTCCACAAGAGAAGGGGTCCAGCCCAGCTGTGCACTGGAATGCTGGCGCCATCTTGATTTCAGGTAGCAGACAGAGCCAGAGGACAGAAAGAGCCTGGGTCCTTGATGGCATCACTGAGCTGCTGAACCAACCCACCCTGAAACTGGCTTGACCTCTGGGTCCCGTTGTATGGGATAGCGCACCTTCTCATGGGGTTACCTGTGTCAGGTGTCCTTGCCGCCACACATCTAACTGAGGCGATCCTCAGTGAATGCTGGTTCAATAGATAGATGGGAGGTTGAATGAGAAAGATGTAATTTAGGGATTTAAAACAAGCTGTGCATGGAGAGAGAGGGCTGGAGAGCCCCCACCTGGGGCACCCGCTGGGGGTCTGGCAGCAAAGGAGCTGGGCCAGGCTGGCTCTGGGCCCCAGCTTTCCCAGCAAGGGCTCCCCAAGTTTTACTATGATTCAGAAAGGAGTCACGGGGCTTGGGAGGCGGGGGCGGGCGCCGGAAGGGGGCCTGAGTGATCACCCCCTGCCGAGACAGCCCTTGAGTGATGGGTGGGTATTAAACGCTCACCTTTAAAGGTCACCCAGCAGACAGGACGGCGGCGCGGCCCAGACGTGCGCCTTGGGTAACTGCGGCAGAATTCATTAACTTGTCACGGCCATCCCAGAGCCTGTCAGGGATCCTTCCACGGGACATACGTTATCCCCAACCACTTCCAACCTGGCCAGGCCAAAATGTGAGCCCGGATGGGGGGTGGGGGGGTGGGGGAGCGATGGCCGGCGCTTAATTCAATTCTGTTCACATCGTTATAAAAGTTTACCGAGAGTACTAACAGCCAGCACATACTGAGGACCTAGTGTGCGCCAGCACCTACTGAGGACCTAGTGTGCGCCAGCGCTGTGCAAGCCCTCGATGCTTACTTCTCACAACCCCGTTTGAAGGTAAAGGAGGCTTGGAAGCTTACGTATGTGATGTCGCCCCTGGACGTCCGAGTGGCAGAGCTGGTGTCACCCCCCCCCCCGACGTGACAGACCCAGGGTCCACGCTCCTCCTGCGCAGTCAACCTGCTCTCCTACCAGGTGGCGCTGTGCTGGGCCTTGGGGCGCCGGAGAGAGGAGGCACCCCGCCCTCCGTGCCCCTGTAAAGGGGAGGGGGCCGGCATTTTCCGGGTGCGGGCCAGCTCCCAGGGGCTTTAAAAGTGGGGCCTCACCTGTTTCGGGCTAGGAGTGGGAGCAGGGTCTGCTTTCTTCCTCCCGAGGCCCCCCTCAAGCAGGCAAAGCCCCCTCCACGACCCCCGCAGCGCCTCCTCCTTCCCCTGCGCAGGTGGGAGGGCCGTGCACCCCCCTCTTCCCAGGGGGGCTCAGCTCAGAGTCAGAACGAGGTTCCTCTGAAGACAAGGTGTGGCTGCGACGACAATGCCAGGTCACTGCGGGACTGTGGGGCGTGTAAGCGCGGTGGGCGCGTGAGATCCCCGCCCGCCCCCCGTCCTCCACCCGCGTCTCCTCATTTTCTCCACAGAGCCTCTGAGCACCTGCTCTGTCCCCGCCACGCTGCACGACGCTGCACAGGGCGTGAGGGGGCGCCAGGCGGGGGCTGGGGTCTGCTCTGCGGGGGACCGTCAGCAAAGGGCCCCTCAGGAGGTGACGGTGGCCACGAGTGCGCCGTCGAGGCCCTGGGAGCGGAGCTCCAGGTGGAGGGGCCGCCCCGCCAAGGCCCCGCGGGGGCGCCGAGGACGCGGAGGGGCCGCCCTCTGGGTGCCCTCAGGCTCGGGGACCCCAGCCCTGAGGCCCCCGAGCGTGGCCTGTGACGCCCCGTGGGGCCTCGGAGCCCCGCTTCTGGCGCAGACCCCCTCCCCCGCCGCCGCCGCCCCCGCCGTGCTCCTGGGCGCCCCTCCGCCCTGGAGGGGCCCAGTCCTCACCCATGACACCCCCTCTTTGAGTGGGACCGGCGCCCCCTAGCGCATCCCCTGGAACCCGGGTTTCTGCCTGTGCGGTGGGGGGACCCCGGCCTCTCTCTGGCTCCGGGACCTCTCCCCTTGAACGCCTCCCTCCCAGGCACCTCAAACTCGGCATCTCCCCAACTGAACATACTTCACAGCCCCCAGTGTCCCCTCTATCCCGGCCCACAGCCGTGTTCATCAGGCTGGAAGTCTGGGGGTCCCTCCCACACCCCACCCCTCTCCACCCTTTTCCCAGGGAGTGGGAGCAGCCAGCGCTCTCCCTGGCTCACCCCCTACAGCAGCCTCCAGTCACAGTGTAGACAAAGTGAGTTTTTAAATCTCACACTTCTGATGTCCCCGCCCTGCTCAAAATTCTTCAATGTTGGTATGTCAGCGCTCTAAAGATAGTGATGGAAATCCTCAAGAAGTTTCCTTGACCTGTGCTTTCAGGGTGCCTCACACAGCTTCGCCCCTAATTGCCATGAATTCATCATCTGTCAAGTGTTGACTTAAGGTCTGTTCTCCCCTGGATTTAGCTGTCACCACTGTGTCCCCAGCACTGAGCACTCAGCAGGGCCATGCTTACAGGTAGAAAGAGCAAAATTTAGAAACAGTTAGCATTTGGGCACTGACTCTCTTCTAAGCTTCACCCTCACAGCAACCCCACGAGGCAGGTGCTTTTATTTTTTTATTTTTTTATTTTTTTATTTTTAAAGGAACTTTAGATTACATAAATGTTACATAAAAATATAAAGCTTTCCCATATGCCCCACCCCCTCCCCCTCCCACCCTTTCCCCCATTAACAACATCCTTCCTTAGTGTGGTGCATTTGTTACAATTGATGGACACATATTGAAGCATTGCCACTAACCGTGGACTACAGTTTACATTGTAGTTTATACTCTATCCCGCACAGTTTTGTAGGTTATGACAAAATATCCAATGGCCTGTATCCATCACTGCAATGTCATGCAGGTCAACTCCAATGTCCCCCAAATGAGGCAGGTTCTCTTGCTGTCCCCTTTGTCCAGGTGAAGAAACCAAAGCACAGAGAGGTCAAGTAACTTGCCCCAGGGCACACAGGCAGTCTGTCTCTGGCCATGCTCAGATATACACGAGAGAGACATTATTAGTTTCTTCTGGAAAAGAGTCAGAAGATTCAGGGAAGCTAAAGAAGCAACATCACCCAGAAATAACCACCTTGACCATTTTGTTGTATTTCTGGACTTTTTCTGATGCACACAGGTACATTAGATCTGATGCTGTTTGTCAGAACTGGTGACATACCATGTGCGTCTGCTTTTCTCACCGACAGTGTGCTGGGAGAGTGTTTTCTGGGATTTGGTCAACTCTGCCCGTCTTGTGAACATTAGGCATTTTCCAATTTACTGATTTACAAAATGGTCGTAATAAACGTGCCAGTTGCTAAATCTTTGTACCTGTCTTTATGTACCGTCCTGCCATACATTCCTAAAGTGGAGTTGCTCGGTCAGAGGGCAAGCCTGGTTTTAAGACTTTGGATTGGCAGTGCCAGATTGCACTCTAGAAAAGGTGAACTGGGGTGCACACCTGCCCTGCTGTGACACACATCACCTGCGAGGGTGGCAGCCAAGGAATTCCGCTCAGAGCAAAACCAAGTCTGCACCTGCCCCGCCCCCCCAGGCTTGGGTTCTTGGCATGCAGTTATGTGCAACAGACCTGGAACAAGTGACAGATACCACCCCCTGCTGCCCCCACCCCCACCATTCCCCTCTGGGGCTCATACCTGCCGAACCCCCACCTTCTCAGAGCCAGGCCTGGGCCGTCCTTCACAGGAGCCCAGGAGCCCTGCCCCGCTTCCCCCTTATCGGAACCCAGAATCCGGCGGCTGATGCACGTTCTGTCAGAAACTAGAGGTGGTGTTTTTTTTTTTTTTTTTTTAAAGATTTTATTTATTTATTCATTTATCCCCCCCTTGCTGCTTGTGCTCACTGGGTCAGCCAACCACGCCGTGCGGGCGGGCCTGCCCTCACCAGGAGGCCCCGGGAACCGAACCCGGGGCCTCCCATATGGTAAACGGGAGCCCCACTGATTGAGCCACAGCCGCTTCCCTAGAGGTGGTGTTTTTAATTATTATTATTTTTCCCTTCCTTCTCTTTTTTCAAGTCTGGAAAATTCCTGCAGCTGCTGAGATAGGACTTTTAAGAAAACACTGGATTCCCATTAACATCAGGGACTTTGATTTGTTGTTGTTGTTTTTAAGAAGAGGTTTTATGAGTTTTCAAAGAAGCTGGAACAGCTGAATAGACGTCACATTGAAGTAGGCCCGAGGTTGGGGCCTCGGAGACGAGTGGCTTATCTGGGCCTAGAGGAGAAGGGGCAGCCTCTGGAATGAAAAAGAATCTTTTTCCCAGAGATTCTGCATATCAAAACTAGAAAGAGCCAGGCCAGGGTATTCGTTGGCTTTAAAAAAGCAAATATCGTGCTTGTTGGAGGCAAAAGCCGACAGGCCCTCCCGGGGAAGAGGCCTCACAAGGCACTACCTGTTTGCAGACGGCGGTGGCGTCTGCAGGAACAGGGAAGGGAGGCTGAGGCCCAGAGCCCTTTCCCTCCCCTTCTGCTGTGCTGGTGGCTCCTCCAAGCTTACCCTCCCTGGGAGAGAAGTGGATGCCAGCCTGGGGGGCTTCACCCCTAAATTGCCTGCCATACAGAGCAAAGGGGAGAATGGGTCATTCCCCTGGAGACACCCTTTTGGGCGTCTTAGGGACTTCCTCCAGTTAGCAGCCACCATTGGTTGAGAACCTACGATGCGCCATGTCCTTTAAATATGTTGCCTCTTGTCCATCCCAAATTTTGGCAAAGCAAATGCCCACCCCATTTTATGGCTGAGAGGGGCAAAGCCTCAGGGTGTATCGGGTGGAGGCCAGGCTCCAGCTGAGTCACCGACCCCTGCACACAAGGGTTCCTGGAGCCCCTGGGTGGGTCTGGGAGGCTTGGGACACTGCTCCCAGTTGTCCCAGGTACCCCTGGCACTCCTCACCCCACGTAAAGCCCCTTTGCGTTCCAGCTCAGTGACCTGCAGTAGACAGGCCTCGTCGGCCACCCTCCAATCCCTCGCCTCTAAAAGTGGGATGAGGCGCATCCTGGGTGTGCCAGGGAATTAGAGACGGGCATCAGGCTCACGCCAGGTCCTGGAGTCCTGGATCTGGCTGTGCAGAACTGGGGCGTTGGGTTTGGGGGCTGGGTCTCAGAGGTGCTGACAAGGGGCGGTTTGCAAAGGGCCTTTCAGGGGCCGGAGGGCCCCTGTTTCCCCGGAGGGTGCAAGCTGGACGCTGCCTCCTTCCCTACCATTTTCAGGCTGTTCAGTGGGAACCTTTTAACCTCGTTTTTTAACCGACTAGTCATCTTTTAGTTGAAAAGTCATACGAGTGCTTAGTAAGACATTCAAACAGAGGGGTGTTCCGTGAAAAACAAGTCCTTCCTCCACGCAGATGCCCAGGGCACACATGGCTGGCAGTTTCTTGTCCAGGAAACTTCTCTGTACTTACAAGCTCATGCACTTTGAACACGACTTCCCCCAAATGGGAGTCTACCTCTGGCTCTGCCCTCACTCTTCCCCAAAAGCGCTCAGTGGGCGCCGCTGTACAGATACTCATGTGTATACTGTAAGGAAACTATAGCAGTGGAAATGCTGGGTGGAAAGGGGTGCAAGTTGTTTATCTACATCATTTTTATTTATTTACCCAATAGGTTGCAGAATTCATACTTGCAGAGAGCAGGGTGTTTGTGTGTCCACACCGTCTTCTTATTTTGTTGCCAATCTGACAGGTGAAACGTCTACCCTGACTTAAAATATATCTATTTCCAACAGAGGCTCATGAACACACCTTGGAAAATATGGGAGGCAGCAGGCACTGCTGTCCTCAGTGGCTGGAACAAGGCCAGATCTGCATGTCGGTGCCTGAGAAACGTCTGTGGACTAAGTGGATACGGGAAAAACACCTCCAGGCCCCATGAAGCACAGCTCCGTCAGTATTTTGGTGTGTGTCTTTTCTCTGGATATTCCCAGCATAGTTTTGGCTTGTTTTGCATTCCTATGATCACCTGCCACAGACACAATTTTTTATCCTGCTTCTTTCACTCTCCATAATTCAATATGTCTTTTTCCCTCTTCTAGGTGGCCCTTTGAAATGTCTCTGTGATATCCTAGCAGGTGTATGAACTAGAGTTTATTTAAATCTTCTGTTGTTGAACTTTTAGTCTCTTTTCAATTTTTCACTTTATAAATGATGCGGCTGATATCTTTATGCAGAAAACTGCTTCCATATTTCAGCTTATTTCCTAAGGAGACAGTGTCGGAAGAAAGATAACTTGGTCAAAGGTTCTTTTTTATATCTGATTTCATATTTCTTAAGAGTGATGCACCTTATGAAACAATGTTATATCTGTTGAAAAACCTGGTTAAGTTCTCTTTTTGATATCGTTTTGAAAAATGATTTGTTCGGAACACTGTCTCGTGCCTTTCAGAAAACAGGCGCGGATATGGAGGGAGATGTGTTCCCTCCGAGCTCTTAGGAGGCAATCTGACTAGGAAACAGACACATCAGATAAGTGCGTGTAGCTGATGGTTGCTATGGGAACGAGTCATTTAACACAACACTCGGCTAAAGCATTGATCAATAAGGGAGGAGGCAAGATTGAAACAAATTAGTTGGTGCCTGAGCAGCTCCGAGATAACAGTAATAACTGAGAAGCTCTGACTACCCCCTCCTGCTGGAGGCCTGGGCAGAGGCTGGAAGCAGATGCAAGAGGAGGCTTCAGCAAGACTGGGGGCCGGGGAGGGGGCAGAAGGGACAGACCCCAGCTTCTCCACGCGCCTGCAATGTGTTTGTCTGTTGCACGACCCGGTGGGACATCTTGCTGCACCCCCAGGGCACGGGGCAGGGTGGGGGCTCCGAGGGGAGCCGTGCCTCACTGCGGGCACACAGCAGCTTCTGGTCCCAGCCCCGACTCCCCACGGGAGGTGTGGTCGTCTGTGGGGTCAGGAGAGACGGGCACTGAGCCCGGCCTGCCTGCCCTGACGTTGCTCCCAGCCTAGCAGGGGAAAAAGGGGTTCATGCACAACGCAAGCCTCTGCACTCTGCTTGCTTAGTCATCCGCAACGATCTCCTGCCCTTCTCCGAGGTGCTGTGCCTGGGCCGAGGCCCGCGGTGGAGCCCCGTGTGGCCGGAGCCTGGGCTCTGGGGCCCAGCGTGGCTGCGTCCCTTGGGGGGCTCCTCCTGTGTGAAGATGGCACAAAGCCCTGAGAACTGTGCCCGGGGTCTGGCCAGGTACGCTCGCGGCCGTTCTGATGAGCGGAGTTTGATGGGGCGAGGGCGATTTCCTGTGGACGGACCCCAGGCACAGTTAAGTCTTTATTCACCACCGCAGGTCACCTTGGAGGCTGGGTGCCTGAGCCAAGGGGTGCTGCGGGCTGGGGTCGCACCCCAGGAGCAAGGGCTGCAGCAGCGAGGGGCTCCCGGCCCAGCTGCCCACCTGCTCTGCTGAGAGTCAGCCCCTGTCCCGACAGCCAGCCAGGAAGCTGGGTCAGAGACAGCGGGGTTTTCCTAGCCAGGCAGCCTGGGAGTGAAAGGGGGGGTGTGTTCTGCCGCTGTCATGAGTGATCTCTCGGGTGCTGGCCCCATGGTTTGGGGGGCGAGAGTCCCCCCTCTTCAAAGTCCCTCTCCAAACGGGTACACGCTGGGACATATTTATTAGGAGGCAATTAGGCAACATGCTTCCCAAACTTAAAACTGCCCCAGGCTTTTATTTCACTAGTTTGACATTTGGGAATCTTTGCCAAGGAAATAACCGTAAACCCAAAGGCGTCCGCGGCGGCATTATTCAGAATAGTAACTGGAAACAACCTAGATGTGCAAAATCATGGACTGGTTAAGTAAATAAGGATTCCTTTTCTTGCTTTAACTCCAGTGCCTGCCAAAGATGCTGCCATGGACCCTGAAGCTGCCCCTGATCTGCCCGCTGCAGGGTGGGCCCAGAGCGGGGAGCCCCTCCTGCTCCTTCTGGAAATGAGAGGAAACTGCTCCGGCCTCGGAGGGCACTGGGCAGGGCCTGGTTCTAACTCCCGCCGCAGGGTCCTTGCTGCGTGGACCGGGCAAGCTCCGGCAGCCTCTCTGGCCTGCTCCTCGTGGGCAGGGGAAGGGGGAGCTGCTTCTTACCATGAGCAGCACCTTGCTTGGTGCCTGGCGCAGTGCCAGCCCTCGGGACACGCTGCCCCTGTCGGGGCCACGTACATGTGCCCCCCGCAGGCTCTGGGACCAGGCTGGGGCTCTGTCGTGGGTGGCCGCACAGGCTGTGTGACCTCGGCCCGCCACGCACCCTCTCTGGGCTTCACTCTCCTGCGTGTGGAATGGGGACAAAGCCCCTTCTCTCCCGAGGCTGTGCGTGGGCTCAACGATAACGTGGGCACCAGCCTGCCAGAGCTCGGCCCGCAGGAGCTGTGCTCCCGCCCCCCAGGGCCAACACCCCACTCCCCACCCAACGTGGAGCGGAGCTCGCGCGGGACGTGGGCGCTGCCTGCGGGGGAAGGGTCCCCGCGCCAGGAAGGCTGGCGCGGGGCCGCCGCCATGCCTCGTCTCGCCGGCAGGGGGCAGCGTGTCCCCGCGAGTGGCCCGTGTCCTCGCCTCACCCGGGCGCCTCCAGCCGCCTCCTTAAAGGGCCACGCGGCTCCTTTCTGCAGGGAGCGAGCGGAGCGGGCCCTCCCCGGGGAGCCCTCCCCGCCAACCCCGGGCCCCAGAATCTACACTTAATTTGTTAGCGGTTTAATGTTTAATTTTAAAAACGGAGTGATTCATTGCCATATTAATAAATAATAGCATTTGTTATTCTCTTAATGAGTGTCCAAAATGCAAAAGCAGTTCCGTGCCTCATATTTCCTCATAAGCCCAGACAGGAGAGCCTTAACCGCAGAGGCTCCGGCAAGGACCTGCTCCGACCAGGGGCTGGCCCTGCCCTTTCTCTCTCCGAACCCGCTCCTCTCCCAGCTCCCGCAGGAGCCCCTGGTCACCCCCCAGCCATCCGCGTCTCAGGCCACAAGCACCAAACCCCATCCTCTGGGTGGGCCCTTCTCAGCAGGTGGGCTGTGAAATGGGCCTCCCCACCCTGGCCTGGGAGGCGCCTTCAGCAGTGCAGCCCCCACCCATTCACTCGGCTGAGCGCCCCGGGGTGTGATCACACCCATTCCACAGAGGGGGGGCACTGAGGCCGGGAGGCAGGGATTGCGGGGCCCTTCAGCGAGCGCGGGGCAGAGGGGGGCGGCGCCCTCCGCGGGCTCTGGCTTCTCCCCTGCAGCCCGAAGCGGGGCCCGGCAGGGGGGCGGCCGGGCGGGGGGCTGCGCACAGCCAGAGGCGGCCTCTGCCCCCGCCTCGCTTCTTCCCCATGAGCAAAGTTGTGCAAAACGCGGAAGGGTACAGTAAGGAGAGAAAAGAAAGCAGGGGCGCAAGCAAGCAGGGGTGCGTAATCCCAGAGGCCAAAGATGCTGCCAGAGGCTCGCTCCAGGGGGTGCAAGAGTGCCCGCTCTGGGGGTGCGTAATCCCAGAGGCTCGAGGGGAGGGCACCCCGATGTGTGAAAACGCGAGATCCCCATTTCAAGGGCCCTGGGATGCCCACCTCCCTCTCACCTTAGCCCCCCACTTCTGGGAGGGCAGGGCGGGAGTAGACGCCCACCCAGGGCCACCCTCGGGCCTGCACCCCAAAAATGCAATTTGTACAATATGGAAAATTACAAAGAAGAAAAAAACAGCAATCCTATCCCCCCCCCTCCCCTAAGCAGGCCTTGGTGTACATCCAGCTAGGACTCTTCCCTGCAAAAACGCAAAAAGAGACCTGCCCCCTCCCTGGGATGAGCTCTTACTCCACCCGACTTTCTTCTCTTGAATTTTCCCCACCAACGTCCTGTCTCAAGCACTTCCCCATGTCATCAAGTGTCTTCAAAACCCTGTTTTAAACAGGGCACACCATTCCAGAGGCATGGCGGCTTCAGTCTCCCCATCCGCCAACACTGCCGGGGGACCCCCCTTGCAGCTAAGCCCCTGGGGGGCCTCCATACTTCCTCGGGGTCCATTTCTAGAAGTGGAGTTGCAAGGTCAGTGAGCAGGAATGCCTGGAAGGCTGCCGGCTCCCTCTGCTGTACAGCCCACCAGCAGGCTCCCCTGCACCCCCAGAGCGGGCACTCTTGCACCCCCTGGAGCGGGCCTGGCAGGGCTGGTTTTGCCTCTGGGCTCTTTGGCAGCTCCTCAACGCTGCGGTCATCTCCTCACAGGCTATTTCTAGCACCTGAAGGTGCTGGTGGACCTCCCCATCCTCCCCAGGGTCGTCCGGTGGTCCTGAACCATGGGCAGGCTGGATGCATCCTCCCTGTTCCACATGGGGAGGCTCTTTTAAAAAATTTTTCTTTCTTTTTTTAAAAAATTTTATTTATTGTTTATTTACACCCCCCCCCCCTTGCTGCTTGTCTTCCTTTGTTGCACCAGCTCACAGCACGGCACGGCTCTGAGCTTACATGGGGATCGAACCCGGGGCCTCCCATATGGTCAATGGGAGCCCAATCACTTGAGCCGCATCCGCTTCCCACAGGGAGGTTCTGAGGCTCATCGAGGGCAAGTGACTTTGGCTCATGAGATTTTGGACACTTTTAGATCTCAGGGACCATCTAGCAACGTGTTTCAAATGACAGAAAGAAGTTCAGTGAAGTGTCACAGGGAGAACCCTGTCTCTGAGTCCACCCACCCACCCATCCACCCACCCATCCACCGAGCCACCCATCCATCCATCCACCCATCAATCCACCCATCCTCCCTCCCTCCCTTCCACCCTCTCTCCCTCCCTCCCTCCCTCCCTCCATCCATTCACTCACCCATCCAAACATCTACCCA
>JAKSZT010054523.1:7595344-7612484 GCA_026826555.1 Tolypeutes matacus | reverse complement strand
CTTCTCCATCCACTCACCCACCCATCCACCCATCCATCTATTCAATAAATATTTACTGGGAACCAGCTCTGTGTCAGGCCCAGGTATAGGAGATTTAGCACAAATGAGGTGACATCCCCGCACACCTGCCCCCAGGGCTCCAGCTCTTTCAGGGAAGGCAGACCCTTAAAGAAATGACCACATGTCATGACTCATCCCCAAGGTGAAGGTTAGGTTAGGATGTTGTATGAGCTCACGAGAGGGAGGCCAGAGCTAGTTGGGGGAGGGGTCAGGGAAGTCCTCCCAAGGGTGGGTGGGGTTGGGCCCTGCCCCCGCTGGCATTCTCATTTCCTCCTCTGAATGAGGGCGCAGCCCTATAGCCCTGGAAGGCTGTGTTGGTGATGACAGCGACAATGAAGAGGCAGGCCAGGGAATGAAAGGGAGGGGTGAGGGGTGCTTATTCACAGGGGTCTCTCGGGGTAAGGATGGGAACAAGGGTCCTCGCGGAGCCTTGAGCTCCCCCTCTCCTTGTCATCGCTGGCACCGGCCGGGTTTTCACGTGGGCCAGGCGTGGTGCTCAGCAGTTCCGTCTGTGGACACATTCACTCCTCCACTGGCCCAGTGAGGTAGGTAGAAACTGCTAGACCTGCCTGACATATGAGCACACTGAGAGCCTAACTTGCCCAGGGTCACCGGCCGTAGGTAGAGGATCTGGGGATTGAACTGGGCAGCCTGACCCAGACCTGGGGCTCCTAACCCTACACCGGCCCTGGGGGTCCTGGAAAGGGGGGAGGGGAAGTCCAGGCTGGGCAGTTCAGGGTCAGAGTTTGAGCTGTGCAGCCTTGCGCTACCCTCACCCTCTCTGTGCCTCATTCCTGAGGGCGCTCCAGGGAAACCATGGCTGTGAGAGAATGCCACGAACGGGAAAGCACTGTGAACACTGGCTGGAGTTAGTTACTCATTCATTCAGTAAATATGTATTCAACATCTATTCAGCCCTACTGCGTGCCAGGCCCCTTTTAGGCCTGGAGGCCCTGCAGTGACCAGGATGGCCAGAACACTGACTTGAGGGCACTGACAGTCCAGAGGAGAATGCAGACAGCAAACAATCAAACACATAGTTTTAAGGTGAAGATTAAAGTGCTACAAAGAGAAAGGGGACTGAAACAAAGGGAGTGGGGGGACGAGGTGATATTTAAGCAGAATGAATAGAGAGGATGAGTCACGTGACTGTCTCCAGAGAGAACATTCCAGGCAAGTAACAGCAAGTGCAAAGCCCCTGAGACAGGTGCAGCTTAGTGACCTTCAGGAGCTACAAGGAAGCCAGCGGAGGGTAGTGAGTGGATGGCAAGTGGTGGGAGATGAGGTGGGGCTGTTGGGGGCTGGATTGTGTGGTGGGGTCGAGGGGGGGACTGTCGAGTGAGCTGGCATGCCTGGCTTTGAACAGAGCAGTGAGATAGGATCTGCAGTGGGAGGAACAGGCTGTAGGGGGTGAGGACAGAGCAAGGCGGCCAGCTGAGAGGCACATGCAACAAGAGACACTGAAGGTTCAGACCAGGGACAGAGCCGTGGAGGTGGGCAGTGGTTGGATTTTGGATAAAGTGTGGCAGGTGGAGGAGCCAACAGACCTGCTTAATGGTTTGGATGTTGGGGTGAAAGACAGAAGTCAGAGGTGATGCCAAGGTTTGAGTCTGAGCCCTGGGAGGAAGGAGGCATCCTTGGCCGAGATGGGGCCACCTCATGGGAGTGTCAGGCAGTGCCACCTGAGCCTGGAGCTGAGTGGCGGTGCTGGCCTAGAGATGGAAAACGGAAGCTTCTCCCAGACCCGCCTCTAGGAACAGAGAAAGCCTCCTTACGCCCCTGTTCTCGTTCTGAGAGCCAGGAGTGACCCCTGGGCTCCAGACCACCAACACTTCAGGCCTGTACTTCCCCCTATCTTGTCCCATACCCACATTTCCACCTCTTCTGGGTTTTACTCTCTAAGCCCGGCACCATCTTTCTTTCTTTTTTTTTTATTATTATTTTTTTTCCGGCACCATCTTTCTAGATCACCAGTTGTACCAGAGCCCTCCCTGCCTAGAACCATCTGTGGCTCTGCAGTGTCCCCAGGCATGTTTGGCCTTTAGATACTGTCCCACAGGTCCCTGAAGCTCTGTTCATTTCTTTTCAATCCTATCCCTTTCTGTCCTTTCTGTTGATATATTTTGAATTTCACTGACTTTTTTTTTCTTTCATTCCATTCTGTCGTTAGCCCATTCAGGAATTTTAAATTTCAGATATTGTAATTTTCAGTTCTAGAATTTCCATTTGGTTATCTCACTTTCTTTTTTAAATGATAGGCTTTAATTTCTCTCTCCCTCTTTTTATTAGTATTTTTTTCATTTAAGTTGTACGTTTACAGAAATATCATGCATAAGATATATAAAATACAGAGTTACCATATACCACCCCATTCTTAACACCTTGCGTTAGAGAGGTGCATTTGTTATAATTCATGAAAGAACATTTTTATAATTGTACTATTAGCTACAGCCCATCATTTACAATATAGGCTTTAATTTTTAGAACATTTTTAGATTTACAGAACAATTGAGAAAGTATAGAGTTCCCACGTGCCTTCTCACCCAGTTTTCTCTATTATTAACATCTTACATTAGCGTGTACATTGCTTACAATGAATGCGCCAATACTGATACATTATTATTTACTGAAGCCCACAATTTATTCATATTTCCTTAGTTTTTAGCTAATGTCTTTTTCTGTCCAGGATCCCAGCCAGGACCCCATATTACATTTAGTCGTCACGTCTCCTTAGGCTCCTCTGTGCTGTGGCGGTTTCTCAGACAGTCCTTGTTTTTGATGATTTTGACAGTTTTCAGGATTACTTGTCAGATATTTTGTAGGATGTCCCTCTATTGAAATTTCCCTGATGTTTTTTGATGATTGACTTGGGTTGTGGGCTTTGAGGAGGCACAGGGGCAAAGTGCCATTTTCAGCACATCCTTTCAAGGATACGTGCTATCAATATAAATTACCACTCTTAAGACTGACCTTGATCACCTGGCTGAGGTAGTATTTGTCAGGTTTCCCCACTGTAAAGTTATTCTTTCGTTCCCCCTTTCTGTGCTGCACTGTTTGGAAAGATGTTCTTATGCACGGCCCAAACCTAAGGAGTGGTGATTTTCGTTCCCCCTCCTGAGGTAGGAGGTTTTCTAGAAATTATTTGGTACTCTTCTGTGTGGGAGATTTGTCCCTTCTGTCTCATGCAGACTCATACAGAATAGTTTCAATGCCCTAAAAATCCCCTGTGCTGTACCTACTCAACATTACCCCATATCTTTGAACCCCTGGCAACAACTGGTCTTGCTATTGCTTCTGTAGCTTTGCCTTTTCTGGAATGCCCATATGTATTTTTTTTTTTTAAGATTTTATTTATTTATTCATTTATCCCCCCCCTTACTGCTTGTGCTCACTGGGTCAGCTAACCACGCCGTGCGGGCGGGCTTGCCTTCACCAGGAGGCCCCGGGAACCGAACCCGGGGCCTCCCATATGGTAATCGGGAGCCCTATTGATTGAGCCACAGCCGCTTCCCATGCCCATATGTATTAATCAGGGTTCTCCAGAGAAAGAGAACCAACAGGAGATATATATATCATATGTATATATAAATATGAAGAGATTTAGTGCAGGAATTGGCTCACATGACCACAAGGATTGGCAAATCCAAATTCTAAAGGGCAGGCTGCAAATTGGAAACTCCAGTGAAGGTGATGAATTCCCCAGGAGAAGTGGTCTCGCTGAAATAGAGATGGGAATTTTTTCTGACAGCTGAAATCCTTAGTTCTCACTTTAAGACCTCCAACTGATTGGATGAGGAGACTCCTCTCGTTGCTGTTGATTGTAGATGCAATCAGCTGTAGATGCAATCAACTGACTAATAATTTAAATCCATCTACGTATACATTCATAGTAAGAATCAGGCCAATATTGGCTTAACCAGATAAGTGGACATCATACCCTAGCCAAGTTGACATGTGAAATTAACCATCACACCATATAATTGGAATCATAGCATATGGAGCTTTTGAGACAGGTTTCTTTTACTTAGCAAATATACACTTAAAGTTCTTTCATGTTTTTCCATGGCTTGATAGCTCATTTCTTTTTATCATTGAATCATATTCCACTGTATGGATGTACCACTGTCTATTTATCCATTCGTGCATGGAAGGACATCTTGATTGCTTTTAACATTTGGTGATATTGAATAAAGCTGCTACAAACATTTGCGGGCTTTGTGTGGACATAAGTTTTCAAATTTTGGGTGACTACATAGGAGTGCAATTGCTGGATCATATGGTATGACTATGTTTAGTTCCATAAGAAACTGCCAAACTGTCTTCCAAAGTGACTGTACCATTTTACATCCCCACCAGCAATGAATGAGAGTTCCTATGGCTCCCACATTCTTGCCAGCATTTGATGTTGTCAGTTTTTTGGATGTTAGACCTTCTAGTAAGTGTATTAGAGGGTGTATTAGAAGAATTTTCAATTCCCTTGTGATAGATGATGCTGAGCATGTTTTCAAATGCTTATTTGTTATATTTGGTCAGGTGTCTTATTCAGATCATTTGCCCATTTTAAAATTGGGTTTTTACTTCCTTATTGTTTAGTTTGAAGCATTCTTTGTATATTTTAGATCCAAGTCCTTTATCAGACATGTATTTTGTAAATATTTTCTCCCAGTCTGGCTCGTTTTTTCCTTCTCTTAATAGTATCCTTTACAGAACAGAAGCTTTAAGGTTTAATAAAAGCCCAACTTGTTATTTTTTCTTTCACGGGCCATGCTTTTGGTTTTGTGCCTGAAAATCCACCACGCAGACCATGGTCACCTAGATCTCATCCTGCCTTCTCTGGGAAGTTTTTATAGTTTTGTGTTTTACATTTAAGTTTGTGATCCATTTTGAGTTAATTTTTGTGAAAGGTGTAAGATCTCTTTCTAGGTTCGTTTTTTTTTTTTTTTTTTTTTTGCATGTGGATATTTAGTTGTTGCAGCACCGTTTGTTGAAAAAACTACCTTTTTGCCGTTGAATTGCCTTTGCTCCTCTTGTCACGGATCAGCTGAGAATATTTTTTGTGGGTCTATTTCTGAGGTCTCCCTTCTGCTCCATTGATCTAGTTGCTTATTCTTTCCCCAATACCACACTTTATGGTAAGTCTTAGAGTCTGGTAGTCCTCCAACTTTGTTCTCCTTTAGTATTCTGTTGGCTGGTTGGGGTCTTTTACTTTCCATGTAAATTTTAGAACCAGTTTGTTGATTCATACAAAATAGCTTGGTGGAATTTTTCATTGGAATTGCATTGACTTTATAGATCAAATTGGAAAGAATTAACATCTTAAAATACGGAGTTCCAACCACAAGCACAGAATATTCCTCCATTTAATTATTTAGATCTTTGATTTCTTTCATCATATTTTTCTAGCTTTATGTATATAGATCCCATATATATTTTATTAGATGTAGACCTAAGAATTTTCATTTGTTGGTGCTATCGAAGATGATGGGTTTTAATTTCAATTATTCCAATTGTTCACTGCTGGTGTATAGGAAATCAAAATTGACTTTTGTATATTAACCTTGTATCCTGCAAACTTCCTAAAGTTGCTTACAATTCCACAGTTTTTTTTTTGCAATTCCTTGGGATTTTCTACACAATTATGTCATCTGCAAATAATGACAGTTTTATTTCTTCCTTCCCAATCTACACCTACTATTTTCTTTTCTTTTCTACTGTGCTAGCTAGGACCGCCAGTATGAAGTTGAATAGGACGGTCAGTAGAGACTTCCTTATCTTATTCCCAATCTTAGGGGGAAAGAGTCCAATTTCTTACCATTCAGTATCATGTTAACTCTAGGCTTTTTGTATAAGCTCCTTATCAGGTTGAGGAAGTTCCCCTCTATTCCTAGTTTATCATGAGCAAGTGTTGGATTTTGTCAAATGCTTTTTCTTCATCAATTGATACTATCATGATTTTCTTCTATAGTTTGTTAATGTGATAGATTACGTTAATTGATTTTCAAGTGTTAAACGGGCCTTGCATGCCTGCAATAGGTCCCACTTAGTTGTGGTGTATAATTCTATTTATACATTCTTGGGTTCAATCTGCTAATATTTTGTTGAGAATTTTTACGTCCATGTTCATGAGAGATATTGATGTGCAGTTTTTCTTTCTTGTAATATTTTTACCTGTTTGCGGTATTCAGGTAATGTTGGCCTCATAGCATGAATTTGGAAATTTTCCCTAAAATACTTTCTGGAAGAGATTGTAGAGAATTGGTGCTATTTCTTCCTCAAATGTTTGATCTAATTCACCAATGAAACCATCTGGGCCCAGTGTTTCCTTTTTCATAAGGTTATTAATTCTTAATTCAATTTCTTTAATAAACATAAGCCTACTCATACTATCTATTTCTCTTTGTGTAAGTGTTGGTAGTTTGTGTCTTTCAAGGAATTTTTCCATTTTACCTAAGTTATCCAGTTTGTGGGCACAGAATTCCTTTATTATTCTTTTAATGCCCAGGAGAATAGTAGCGATTTTCTTTCCTATCTTATATTGGTAATTTGAGTCTTCTCTCTTTTTTTCTCTTGACTAGCCAGGCTAGAGGTTTATCAGTTTTATTGATCTTTTCAAGGAACCAGGTTTTAGTTTTGTTGATTTTCTCTACTGTTTTCCTGTTTTTTTAAAAAAATTGATTCCTGCTCTGATTTTTATATTTCTTTTCTTTTGCTTGCTTTGGGTTTGAATTGCTCTTCTTTCTCTAGTTTCCTAATGTAGAAGCTTAGGTTATTGATTTTCATGTTGTCTTTTAAAAATATATGCATTTAATGCTATAAATTTCCTCCTAAGCGCTGCTTTTGCTGCATCCCATAAATTTTGATAAGTTGCATTTTCATTTTCACTTAGTTCAAACTACTTTTAATTTCTCTTGAGGCTTCTTTTTTTTTTTTTTTAAAGATTTTATTTATTTATTCATTTATCCCCCCCTTGCTGCTTGTGCTCACTGGGTCAGCTAACCACGCCGTGTGGGCGGGCTTGCCTTCACCAGGAGGCCCCGGGAACCGAACCCGGGGCCTCCCATATGGTAAACGGGAGCCCTACTGATTGAGCCACAGCCGCTTCTCTTGAGGCTTCTTTTTGACCTATGTGTTATTTAAGTGTGCCAGGAAGTCTCTATTGACCTATCTTCAAGCTCACTGATTCTCTGTCCAGTCTATTTATGAGGCCATCAAAGGAATTTTTCATTGCTTCTACAGTTTTCCAATTTCTATTGTTTAGAAATTGAGTTTCCATCTTTCTGCTGGCATTCCCCATCTGTTCTCATGTGTTATCTACTTCTCTATTAGCCCCTAACATATTAATCATAGCTCTGTTAAATCCCCCACCTGATAATTCCAAAAGCTGTGTCATACCCAAGTCTGGGTCTGTTCTTTTTTCCTGCCTTTAGCATGCCTTGTAATTTTTTCTTTTTTTTTAGGAGGCACCGGGGATCGAACCCACGACCTCACACCTGGGAAGCAGGTGCTCAACCACTTGAGCTACCTCTGCTCCCATGCTTTGTAATTTTTTGTTGCAAGCCCGACATGCTGTGTCAGGTAATATAAGCTGCAGTGCATAGGCTCTGAGTGTGATGGTTTATGCTAACCTGGCTGGCATGGGAGCTGTTTACTGCTTTCTGTAGCTGGAGGTGCCAGGGGCTTCAAACCCATCTCGTGTCCTTGGCTTTGTCTCCTCTGCTGTCTCTGGGTTTTCCTAGGAACTGCTTCTTAAACAGAGCCTGCACCTTGCAGGTCCTTCCACTGCAGTCAGTTCTGTTCTGTAGCCCTGGCCATGAGAACATTCCACAATGTCATGATGAAGTCTGGCCTTTTAAATGGGCAGATGTCCCCGGGCTGTGACTGTCACAAGCTTCCTAAGCTAATTTTTCTTGCTTCCTTAGGGGAGGCAGGAAGGCTAGAGGGGCCTGGAGTTGGACCATTTTCCGCCCCAGATGCGATAAGGCTCTGGTAGGTTTATGGAGAAGGCTCTGGCTGTACTTCAAACGGTTACTTACATGACGGGATTTTTCTCGACTGTCCACCGTGAGCCTGGTGGGGTTCCTGGAGGTACACCAGAGTATAGGGGATGTCTGTGACAGCAGCCCTTATGAGTTTCTTGCTCTACAACTAGTTCTCCACACTCAGCCTGCAGCAATTTGTCACTTTGTCATTTAAGCGTGTTCCTACCAGTTTACGGCTCCAGGAAAGCTCATCTTGGCCGTGCTTCTCTGTCTCTCCAGATTTCAGGGTTGCCATTTGCCCTGGGACCTCAATTCTCTGGTGGGCCAAAGAAAAGTCATTGATTTTCAGTTTGTCCCGCTTTCCTCTTGTTCCAAGGATGGGCGTGGTAGCTTCCCAGCTCTTTCTGAAACTGAAAGTCCCTTGGCTCTTTAATAGTTTCTATTTCTCTGCTGAGGATTCTTAACTTTTCCTTTATGGCAAACATGTTTTACTTTTTGTCCTTAAACACAGTTACAACAGCTGCTTTGAAGTTCTCTTCTTCCTGGGTCATCTTGTTGTTGGCATTGTCTCTTTTCTTGGTCTTTGGTCTGTCCATAACTTTGGAGTGTGCTGATTTGACATTGTGAATGCTGTGTTGCAGATTCTGTTGTATTTCTTTGAAGAGTCCTTTTCAAAAAAAAAAAAAAGCAGGCAATTAATGCAGTGGGATGCCAACAGCAGCAGCTCAGATTTCAGCCTTCCTCTTTTATTTTTAGCTGGAGTCGATTCCAGTCCATTCATGTGTATTTCGAGGACGAGCTAGATAGTGGGTTTTCTTTTTTTTTGGAGTTCAGTATTTTTAGTTTATTCATTTTACTTAATATTTACATACAATGAAATACATCATAAGTGGTGAGTCTTAACAAACTTATTAATGTACACTATGGAACCAAAACACGCTATAGACCACTAACCTTCACTCCATAAACTCCTCCCATGTGGCCTGGGGCTCATCCTTCTCTGGCCCTCTCTTTTCTGGGACTCCCCTCTCACTCTCCACTGGCTATGGTTGCCGTGAACTCTGTCCTCTGGTTCTTCAGACCAGAAGGAGTTTTAGCCATCCTGGTGGCTCGCGACTGTGGCTGTCCTCAGGCTAAAAGCCGAAGAGCGTAAACGCGTCTCGTGTTGGTCTCTCCCCCAGGATCTGCCCCGTCTGTAGTTGATTTACTGTTACGACTACTACTACAATTTTATTTCATCCAGGCTTTAGAGCTGTTATCTGCGGAAGGGTTCTCACTGCTACGCTATACTCTGAAAGTGGAACCTGCAACTTCCTTTTTATTCTACTTCTTATGCTTTGAAACATCGATGACTCCCATGGTCTGAGAGAGAAAGTTCAAGATTCTCAGCCTGGCTGCTTGTGTGTAGAACTAGCACTGCCTTGAGGAGGGGGGAGGACTGAGACTTCCTCAAGGTAGAGGGCCCAGAGGAGGGCTGCCTGTTGGTAGATCAGGGAGGCCTTCCTGGAGGAGGTGGCACGTGGCCAGACCTTGCAGAAGAGCAGTTTCCATTGTTATTTTTGTTATTGTTGTCTGCCCGGCACCCGGCAAAGGGCTTCCTCTGGTTGCTGTAACCAGTCAGTCCTTCCAACAGGCTTATTGGGGCAGAGTCACCAGCCCATTTTGCCGAGGAGGACAACTTGCCTGTCACTGTTGAGCTCCCAAGCCTGTGCTTTGCTCCTTTTATCATAAAGCGACTCATGTGCACGTAGAACACGATGTGAACAGTCCAGGAGGGTGGCAGTGAGGGCAGGTGTCCTTCCACCCTGGGCCTGCTCCTGGGCCCCCGTGGACCCTCTCTGAGCACCTGCAAGCTGCCCTGAGCCTGCTGCCTGCTGCCCTGAGCCCGCCTTGAACTTAACAGTGTGTCTTGGCAATGGTGCCTCCGCACCGAGAAGACTCTGGGCCTCCCGCGCTCTGGGCTGCCCCCTCTGTGACCCTCCTCGCTGCTGGGCACCCCGAGGAGGATTAGCCGTGTTCCCTGCCAAGGGCCCCTGACCACATGCCTATCGGTTGTCCCAGCTGTGGCCTTGGAGGTAGATGCCCCCAGGAAGCTGGGGCGGGGGGCCCTGGGGCTGGAGGAGGGAAGACTCCTCTGGGTCGAGCAGGGCAAGGGGTGCATCGCTGTGCTTAAGGACCAGGGAGAAGCAGGAGTCGGAGGCGTGTCGCTGCAGCGGGACCGGCCTCCGAATCGTCTGTTTGTGCGCCTCTTGGTTTGCTGAGAAGGGCCTCTGAGATGAACGTGGTCATGTAGAAACAGCAGTTGTGTTTCTCTCTACCTTTTCTGGAAGGCTTGGAGGTCGCTTTCTTAAAGGGACCAAGAGCCCTCGGCGGGGGGGCTCGTGCCCCTCCAGCCCGTCTCCTGCGTCCTGAGGGGGCAGCTGGGGACGTAGCCCCCGGGCCCCTCCATCCATGCTGAGCCGCTTGTGGCTCCTGGATGGGAACGGGAAGGAGCTCACAGTTGCCGCCCACGGCCTGGAGATGCCTGGCTCTTCCCGATCGTGGGCTCCACGGAGGCTGATGCAGAGCGCGATGGGGAGCTCAGCCCAGGGGTGGGGCCAAGTGCAGCCGAAATGCCGGCTGTTGGGGGCAGATCTGGGGCACAGGGACTTGGCAAGGCGCTCATGGCAGGGACCCAGGGCCTCTCCTCATTTTCTATGCCTTTCCCTCCATGGGCCTCAGTTTCCTCAGCTGTATAATGGCCATGACACTAATACTCACTTGTACAAACCCTAACACAAACCTCTGATGATCTGATTGAATCAAAATGGAAGATTTTTGTCCAGCCAAGGACACTGTAGGCAAAAATAACAGGTGAGTGCAGGTGTGGAGAACATTATACATCGACCCCATGTCTGGAAGATATAAGCCCCTGGAAGACAGGCAAACAATCGCAGCCACTGTTCCTACAGTGTCCTCCGTGTGCCGTCCTTGTTGTAAGAACACAAATGGGCTCTCTTGTCCCCACGACAGCCCTCGGCTCTGTGCCTACACTCATCTTACAGACGAGGAGAGCACGGAGCAGAGGTTAAGAGGCTTGCTCCAGTCTCTGCACCTGTGACCAGTCTGCCCTGAGGGATAAAGGACACGAGTGGACAAACCGCAGGCAGAGGCTCCAGTTCACTCTCCAGCGAGCAGCTGTGAATGGCGACGCAAAGATGCCATTGGGGATGGACTCGTGCCCCCCAAAAGGCAGCTTCCACCTTTATCCATGTCCCTTTGGGTATGACCCCGTCTGTATTAGTCAGCCAAAGGGGTGCTAATGTGAAATGCCAGAAATAGGTTGGTCTTTATAAAGGGTATTTATTTGGGGTAGAAGTCCACAGACACCAGGCCATAAAGTGTAAGTTTCTTCTCTCACCACAGTCCATTGCCACGTGTTGGAGCAAGACAGCTGCCGGTGTTTGCCGGGGTTCAGGCTTCTGGGGTTCCTCTCTTCCCGGGGCTGCGTTTCTCTCCGGGCTTAGCTCCTGTTTCCTCCACAAAGTCAGCTGTAGATGATCAGGCGAATGGCTCACTTCTCTTCTCCTGGGGCCTTCTTTCCAACATCAAAACTGCTTCTCAAAAGACTGCTTCAACTGTCCTTGGCCTTGTCTTTTATATTCCATTCCCCACCCACCAAGGGGTGGGGCTCAATGCCCTACTGACTTGGCCCAGTCAACGCCCAGATTAAGAGATCAGTTTGCAAGTATGATCCAATTATATTTTTTGGAATTCATAATTACATCAAACTGCCACACCGTCTGTAAATAGGACCTTAGAAGAGGTTGTCAGTGAACTGTGAGGCCAAGCTGAGCGCGGAGGCTGAGGCCCTTCGACGCGAGGGAACCTGGGTGCAGAGGGAGAAGGCCGAAGTCGGTGGGAGCTAGAAAGAGCAGAGTGGGGAGAGAGCGACGGCCGCCTGATGGAAGCGTGCCGGGCGCCGCAGGCGCCTCCGCGTGGGACGTCGGCCTCCCGGACCTGAGACAGCAGGCGCCTGTCGCTGAGCGGGGCACTGCGCGGCGTCTGTCACGGCAGCCTGGGCAAGCTGAGACAGATGCCCGTCAAAGCGACGGACGCTGGGAGGCTGGGTGACTCCGGTGCCGCGACACTCGCCAATTTCTTGTGGGAGAGTAGACAGGACAGAGGTTCTGAACGCCCCTGGCTTTCCTTAGTGAGACTGAGCGCGGGGCACAGATGCCTTTGCACGCTCTCCCCCAATCCTCCCAGCGCCTCCCCCCCCCCCAGGCACAGCACCGCTCCCTTTCTAAGGGGTTGACAGGCGAGCCCGGGAAATGACTGTCTGCTAGCTTGTGGTCACGAGCGTGAGCCTTGTCCCATGGGTGCTTGACCTCTTCTCCCAGAAACCCGTAGGAGCGGCTGTTCCAGTGACGACGGTCACATCGACAGGTCTCCAGAGTCACGGTAAACAGGGGCCGCTCCCTGCCCAGAAGCACGGTCAAGCTCCCCGGCCAGGGCTCTGCGTCCCGCACCAGTCCTGCTGCCCCGCGCGGGCCTCCCCCACCGGCCTGCAGGCGTGTCAGAAAAGACGCCTCTCGTTTGCGCTGACAGTGGACGATCGAGCTCGGAGCTGTCGTCTCTCCTCCCGCCCCCGAGGACCCCTCGTAAGCCCCCTAGTAAACGCTCATTTATTCGCCACGCGGGACCTGTCCGAGCCTTTGGTCTGCCGTGTCCCTCTCAGTTCAGCGGGAAGCTGTCATTCGACGGAGCTCCTCGCCGTGCTCCGGCAAAGCGTGTGCGCTGATGGCCTGGGCGAGAACTCGCTCTTGGCACTGCTGGTGGAAGCAGGGAGGAGTGTGACCACCCAGAGGTCCGTCCTAAGGGGCAGGGGTGAATGGAATGGGGGGCTACGGGGTGCTCCGCGGCCGTCGGGGCAGAGGGCCCGGCACGCACGGAGCAGTGTGTGCACGACGTGGCGCGGGAAACCCGAGAAGCCGCCCTCACCCCACCGCGCTAGGGGACACGAGTGTCAGGACAGGTATCAAAATATTAGAGCACAGAGGCAGGAGGTACAAGCGGGGGTCAGGGACGGAGAAGAAAAACCCAACAAGATGCAACGACACGAGAGCAAGGCTCTGTGCAGACAGGTGCTGATGACGCACTGGGCCGGGCAGCGAGAGCAGCTCGACTCCAAGGGCCAGTCCTAAAGCAAGTGGTGGTGGTGAGACAAAAGGGCGAGCGGGTCAGTGGACGGAAAGCCAGGGAATGATCCAGGGACCGAGCGACACAGGGCACCCAGAGGTGGCTGAGAGTCGTGGTTGGAGGTACAGGTGCAGGAGCGTCCTCTGTGAGCTAGAGCAGGTGTGCATCACTATTGCCGGGTGGTGGGAATGGGGAGAAGCCTGGGAAAAATGCAACTGGAGTGCCCTACGGAGTGTGGCTAACAGTGATAATGTACTATTCATGCACCTATGCCATAGATGTGCTGTGTTGCTAATGGGGGAGTGTGGAAAAGGGGTGCCAGGTGTGTGCTGGGGAGGTTGGTGGTAGCAGTCTGACGATATCTCGTCATCTGTAACAAATGTTCCAGCTCAGTGTGGTGAATGGGGTGTTGTGTGGGAATCTGCACATGTGCATGATTGTTTTGTAAGTTCACAACCTCTGTAATAAAAATGCATTTTGAAAAATAAAGTGGGTTGTGGGAAAAAGACACCAAATGTAAGCTATGGGCCGTAGCTAGTAGTAAGATTCTGATGATGCTCTGGCGTGGTTTGGACAATGCCTCACAACAGTGCAGGGTGTTGGTGGAGGGGTGAGGCTTGGGAGCCCTGGATGATGCTATGCATGTTTATTTTGTAAGTTCACAACCTTTGCTATACACTTATTGCCTATGCAAGTTCGTGTATGAACGAAATCCTTCAATAAAAATGTATTTAAAACAAAAGAAAGCAAGCAAGAGCCCCCTACCTGGCCGGCCTGCGCTCAGACGCCCTGCCCAGCAGTGGGCTGTCGGGCCACAGGCCCTGGGCTGGCGGGAGGGACAGGTCCACGGGCTGGGACGTCCTGCGGTGTGAGGCCTAAGATTATCACGTGCCACCTCGACGTCGGGGGAAGCCGGGAGGGCCCTTCCCCCATGTCCCCCGGGCTAAGGTCCCCCATGCCAAGCAGCTCTCCTTGGCACGCGGACCAGGCTCGGTGCCTGCTCCCTGCCAGCCGGAATTACTCAACCAAGCCGGCCACGTTCTCCTGTGGGGGTCGGGGCACGCCGCCCTCTTGTCACCACAAGCCTCCCACAGAGTGCCAGTCCACTCTGCCCCCGGTGCAGCCCCCATGTGCCCTGCACGGCCTGTGGTGCCCCTCCCCAGGCTGAGCGCACATGTGGCTGGTGAGTGGCTGTCCGTTTCCTCTGTCCAATGTTGGGTGTCATGTCCAGCCATCCCTGTGGCCTAGGATGGTGAGGAGGAGGCGAAAAAAGACAGGCCCTGGGTGGGGGAGCACGTGGGAGCATCTGGGAGATCCTGGAGTTGGGCTAGCCAGCCAGGAAGTCCAGGCCCCGGGGCGGGGGGCCCTGGCCGGGAGGAAGGGGTGGGCCAGGTGTGCCGTCTCAAGGGGGCTGCCCTCTGGCTGCTGGAGAAGGCCAGGCATCCCCCTGAGCCCGCTCTCGCAATCCGGGAGCCTGAGCTGCTGGGGTCTCGCCTGCACGGTGCCAGCCCCCCGACCACAACTTGGAGGCTGCATTCATCTTGCAGGAAAGGAATCCCATCCGCGTGACCCAAATGCCACAGGGTCTGTGGCAAAAGTCTGTCCCCAGCCCAGCCACCTGGGTGCTTCCAGAGGGGTCCCTGTGAGGACAGCATGGGTGCTCGGGGGCTCCCCGGCTTTTCTGCTCACAAGGGAAGGAACTGTGCACCTGTTAGGCACCTTGTGTTTGCCACTTCCTATTTCTTGGTGATCCTTCCATTTCAATACATAAATCATGAGTCTTCCTCCTTTCTGGGTGTATAGGGTTCCATGTGCCACAATTTATTTCATGAATCTATAATTTGCTATTTCAAACAATGCTGGAGTGAGTAATCCTGCACCTATGCCATTTCATGAGTATGTCTTTAGGATAAATTCCTGGGAATGGGATTTTTGAGTCAAAGGGCTCAGTACTTATAATTTTGAAAGCTGTTGCCAATTTGCCCTCTTGTTAGACACAGGGACCCTGCGACTGCAGGCACCTCTGCCACCTGGCTGCACAGGGCGGGCGCTCGCCTCTCTCTGGGCTGAGCTGGGCAGCTGACCACCCTCTCTGGGCCTGGGGAATGGAGTCAGGGAAGTGAGGTCCTGCCTGGGCCTGGGATCTGGGCTACTGGGCAGCAGCCAGGTTTGAGTGTAGGTAATTGGGGATGGTGGGGGGGTCCCAGGACCAACGCCTTCTGAGAGAGGGGACGGTAAGGGCTTCACCCCAGGGCCTCCTCCCTTCTCATGCGAGGGAGGGGTGTGGTCTCAGCTCCCCGCAGCTCACCCCTGGTGGGCCTTGTGTGGGGGTCTTGATTTAGGGGGGCCCCTCTGCCTTGGTCTCCATCCTCCCCATCCCACCTGGGCTCATCCCTTCTCCAAACCCCACCCAGAACCTTCCTTAATCCACCTCTCTGCTTCAGGGGTGAGAAAAGCTTGCTCCTGAGAAGGGCCACTTGCCGTCCCACTGGGGCCTCGGCTTCTGCCTCTGCAGGCTGCCCTCCCCCTCCTCGTCTTCGCTGTCCCCTGCCAGGAGCACTGGCCCTCGAGGGCTGCCTCCCTCTCGTCCTTCAGGCCCGGCCGTCGCCCCCTCCCCCGTGCTCTCCCCTCCTTGCTTTATATCTCTCAGCGTGTTCTGTTTGCTTGTTGACGGGTTTTGTTGACAGGTTTTGGTGCAGTACGGCTGGGCCGTCAGGCCGTGCAGTCATTTGCTTGTGGAATGAAGTAAATAAAATTTTAATTTAAAAGGACCCCTGGGGGTCTCACATTTTGGGAGGCAAGCCCAGCAGTGAGTTTAAGCAGTGAAACCCTGCCGGCATGGGGCCTCATCCTACATTGCTTTTGATGGAGAACTTGGTTTTACATTTTCTGATTAAAACGAGAGCCACGGAGAGAGCTTTGCAGTAAATGGGAGACTTTCCCATGGAAGCCGATGGGGGGCGCTCAGAAGAGCTGGAGGGGGGCGGAGGTTCAGGACCAGGCAGGGCCCAGGCCAGGGGGTCCTTCCTGGAGCGGGGGTGGGGGGTGGGGGGAAGCAGCCTGCGCAGAGGGGGCGGTGCCTAATGCCTGGCGGCTATGAGAGGGAGGTGGGGGGCAGCGGGGGTGGGAGACAAAGCGCCGGGGCCAGCCGGGTGGGCTTCCTGACAGAGGCGGGCCCTGGACGGCCCAGCGGGGCCTGTTCAAGCAACTCGGACGGGCCTGGCCCAGAGTGGGGTCCTCCCGGGGACCTGGGGGCAAGCAGCTGCACCGCCCCCCCCCCATCTCCAGCCCGCCCCTCCCGGTGTCTGCAGACTCCGGACCCTCGGCTCCCACCACACAGGAGGGGCCTGTGGCCTTGGCAGGCCCAGCTCTTCCGTGTGGGCCCTGGGCCTGGAACACCTCCTTCTGTCAAGCAAACCCCTACTCAGCCCGCAGGACTCGGCCAGGACTCAGCCCCAATGCCACCACCTCCAGGGAGCTGCCCTGACTGACACGTCCTGAGGGGCGCTGTCCTCCGCTGTGTCCCGACCTCCTTGCGCTATGACCCTGCTGCACACCCCTCCACTGCTCCCCCTCCACACACACCCTGCCTACATGCCCCCCTCCACTCTGTCCCTCCCCCTCCACTGGCCGCTGGGAAGGCAGGGCCGCCCTGATCCTTCCGCCCCAGTGCCCAACTCAGCCCAGGCCGAGAGCCACAGTGCACTGGCTGCTCCTGGGCCCTGGGCGTCTAGCAAGGAGCCTGCTGGTCTACACTCGCCCTGCCGAGCACCACGCCCTCAGCTTGAGCAGCGCGACCTTGCTGGGGGGACGAGGGACACGCACACAATGCACAGGGCGGACAAGCACCCAGGGGCGGGGAGCACCCACGGGGCACAGGGCACCCACGGGGAGCACCCACATAGCACAGAGCACCCACG
>JAKSZT010054523.1:7558796-7587848 GCA_026826555.1 Tolypeutes matacus | reverse complement strand
GGAGTCATGTCCCACGTTGGGGGGAAGGTAATGCAATCATATGCTGAGTTTGGCTTAGAGAGAGGCCACATTTGAGCAACAAGGAGGCTCTCAGGTGGCAACCCTTAGGCACCCCACAACTGCAGGCTAAGTCTCATTTACAAGAGCAAAGACTCACAAGGGTAGTCATCAAAAAACAAAACAAAACAAAACAAAACATCAGTGGGTCATCCTATTTTGACAGGCACTGTCCCTACACTCAGAGGACTATTTGCTCCCCTGGAGACCATGACAGAGCTCTCCAGGCTAGGAATTCAGACCCCCTCATTTATTGTGTGATTATCCACCCATCGTGACCATGCCCCATCCCCCGATCCTTTGAATGATTTTGTATATCTTTCATGTATATTCGGATGAACCAATCCCCACGAACGCCCCCCCCAATAATCCCCCGCAGTTCCCATTGTAACCCTTCTGTGATCCAAATCCTCCATGAACATTTAGTCCATAAAATAATCAAATACACTTACTAGGAAAAAGAAACAAGTGTGATAAGTGTACATGCAAGAGACAAACATAAGGAAACTCAGGGGGAAAAAAAAAAAAAAAGAGAGAGAGAAGGAAAAAAAAACAAATAATCAAACAAAGAACAAAACAAAATAAAATATAATTAGTGGATTGGGACATTCAAAAATGGGCAAAAAAGCAAAGGAAATGCCTTTAGAATATATATATTCATTTTTTTTTCCTTTCTCTTTTCTTTTTTCCCTTTTCTCCTTCCCTTTATCACTGTGTTATCGGATGTCTGGTGTGCCATGACACCTTCCTCCTCTCAATCCCCATTGTCTCCCAATTTTTCATTTAATTTTCAAAGAAGTTTAGGTCACAGCAAAGTCACACACGGAGTGCCGGAGACTCCCAGATAGAACCAACTTTTGGTTTTATTTATTCTCTCTAGTTTTTCTTTTCTTTTTAAACTTTATTTCAACTTCAAAGAATTAAAATAACAGACAAAAGTTAACTTAAAAAATTATGGAAGCATTACTTCAAAAAATCCTGTCCTGGCACATTTATCTTGTTTAATCCTAAAAACAAACTCAATTATTTCTTCAGTGTTCCGAAAGATGAATAAATGATCATAGATTGGTTAAATGACATGACCAAAGTCTCCTTGTTAATGAACAAAGTGAAAAAAAAAGCTTGATCATATTCACATCTTATAAAACTAAACCCCATGTCCTTTTTTTTTTTAACCTTTAGCATTGATATAGTACCTTCTTTGCCTTTGCTGCAAAAATATTACAATATTACTGTTAACTATAGTCTATAAGTTACACTAGTTATATTTTTTCCATTTATCACCATATTCTTAACATTTTGTAATAGAGGTGTTTTTTGTTTTCTATTTCACTTATCTCTGCTCTGATTTTTGTTATTTTCCTTCCTTCTGTTTGCTTTGGTTTGAGATTGCTCTTCTTTTTCTAGCTCTTCTGGTTTTGAGGTTAGGTCCCTGATTTGAAGTATTTATTCTTTTTTAATGTAAGCATTTGGAGCTATAAATTTCCCTCTCAGCACTGCCTTCCCTGCACCCCATAATTTTTTTTTTTTTTTAAGATTTTATTTATTTATTCATTTATCCCCCCCTTGCTGCTTGTGCTCGCTGGGTCAGCTAACCACGCCGTGCGGGCGGGCCTGCCCCCACCAGGAGGCCCCGGGAACCGCCTCCCATATGGTAAACGGGAGCCCTACTGATTGAGCCACAGCTGCTTCCCTCAAGATATTTTCTAATCTCACTTCTGATTTCCTCTTTAACTCATTGGTTGTTTAAGAGTATGTTGTTTAATTTCCACATATTTGTGAACTTTCCTGTCCTCCCTCTGTTATTGATTTCTGGCTTCATTCCATTGTGGTCAGAGAATATATTTTGTATAATTTCAATATCTTTGAATCTATTGACTTATTTTGTGATCCAGCATATGGTCTTTCTTGGAGAATGATCCATGTGCATTTGAGAAGAGTGTATTGTGTTTTTGTTGGGTGCAGTGTCCTACAGCTCTCTGTTAGTTCTAGTTGGTTTAGTGTGTCATTCAAGTTCTGTACTTCTTTATTGATCTTCTGACCAGATCGTCTATCTATTATTCAGAGTAGTGTGTTTAAGTCTCCTGCTATCAAAGTAGAACCATTAATTTCTCCCTTCAAATTTGTCAGTATTTGCTTCCTATGTTTTGGGTCTTTGCTGTTAAGTACATATATATTCATAATTGTTACATCTTCCTGTGGAATTGTCCCCTTTATCAGCATGTAATAGCCATCTTTTTTTTTTTTTTTTTTACCGGGAGGTACGGGGGATCGAACCCCGGTCTCTCCATATGGTAGACGGACGCTGAACCTCTTGAGCCACATCTGTTTCCCTAGCCATCTTTTTTCTTTGTAACAGTTTTTAACTTAAAGTTTATTTTATCTGATATTAGTATAACCATTCCAGCTCTCTTTTGGTTATTACTTTCATGGTATATATTTTTTCCATCCTTTCATCATCAGCATACTTGTATCTTTGACTCTAAGGTAAGTCTCTTGCAGATAGCATATAGTTCAGTCAGACTTTTTTTTTTCTTTTTTAAATCCATTCTGCCAATCTCTGCCTTTTGACCGGATAATTTATTCCACTTACATTTAAAGTCACTGTTTTAGTTGGCCAAAGGGCTGCCAGTGCAAAGTACCAGAAATGGGTTGGCTTTTATAAAGGGCATTTATTTGGGGTAAAAGCTTACAGTTCCAAGGCCTTGAAACATCCAAACTGAAGCACTATCAGAGGCACTTTCTCACTCAAGTCAGTTGCCACGTGTTGAAGCAGGATGGCCACTGATCTCTGCTGAGGTCTGAGCTCAACTGAGGGCAACCAGGCATAGGGCTTGTCTCTTTCTGGGCCTTCTTTATCGGTCTTGGCTATTCCAATTTCTTCCTGAGGTTTGAGCTCAACTGAGGGCAACCAGGCATATAGCAGAGCTTGTCTCCTCTTGATCTGCTCTGCGGCCTAGCTTCTTGGGGGCTTTTGGAGGCTTCTGTTTCCCTGCAGTACTCTCTCTCGCATTTTAGAATCAAATATACTGGCTCCCTTTTCTTCTGTCTGTGTGGGATCAAATATGGCAGCTTCCTTTTCCTGTCTGTGTCTCTCTGTGTCTCTGGATTTATATCAGACCCAGCAAGGGGGTGGAGACTCAACCTGAGTCACACCTCACTGATGTAGTTGAATCAAAAGCCCTAAATTGATCTTATCAAGTAATATAATCAAAGGCCCTTCAACTGAAGTTAATGCAATCAAAGGGTACATCACCCAGAGGAATAGGTTAGTTTACAAACAAAATCTTTCTCTTTTTGGGATTCACAAAATAATTTCAAACTGCTACAGTCACTTCTGATAATACAGGTCTTTTTTTCTGCCATTTTGCTATTTAGCCTTTGTAAGTCTTATACCTTTTTTTGTCCCTAACTTCCGTTAAAGCCTATTTTTATATTTATTTGTTTTCTTGTGTTATACCATATTGAGTGCCTTCTTATTTCTATCTGGATATGTTTTTCATCTGTTTTCCTTGTGCTTATCACAGGGTTAAAATTTAACATCCTAAATATATAGCAATTATATTTGATTTGCTACCAACTCAACTTCAATAACATGCACATATACTTTTCCTATAGCCATCTGTCCCTCCACCCTTTTTTTTTTGTACTTGTTACCACTTATATCTTTGTACATTGTATGTGCAAAAATCTAGATTTATCATTACTTTTTATGCATTTGCATTTTAACACCTGCAGGAAGTAACAAGTGGGGTTACATACCGGACAATACAATTCAATAATACTGGCATTTGTAATTACCCAAATGGTTACCTTTCCAGAGGTCTTTACTTCTTTTGCTGCTTTGAACTACTGTCCAGTGTCCTTTCCTTTCAGTCTGAAGAACTCCCTTTAGCATTGCTTGTAGGGCAGGGCTAGTGGTGACGAACTCCCTCAGCTTCTGTTTATCTGGGAATGTTTTCATCTTTCCCTCATTTTTGAAAGAGAGTCTCACCAGATATAAAATTCTTGGTTGGCAGTTGTTTTCCTTCAGCACTTTAAGTATTTCAACCCACTGCCTTCTTGCCTGCATGGTTTCTAATGAGAAAACCGGCTCTCAGTCTAACTGGGACTCTCTCATTTGTAACACATTGCTTTTCTCTTGCAGCTTTCAGAACTCTCTTCTTGCACTTTGCACCCTATAGTGTGATCAGTATATTTGACACAGTGTATTTTTCTTTGTGTTTATTCTGGTTGCTGTTCTCTGAGCCTCTTGGATGTGCATATTCATGTTTTTGGTTAAGTTTGGGAAGTCCTTTGCCATTATTTCTTTGATTATTCCTTCTGCTCCTTTCTCTCTTTCTTCTCCTTCTGGGACTCCCATTAATTGTATATGGTGTCCCATAGCTCTCTAAGGCTATTTTTGCTTCTAATATTTCTCTTTTCTTTCTGCTCTTCTGCCTGACTCATTTCAAGTACCTTGTCTTCAAGTTCACTGATTCTTTCTTCTGCCAGCTCCAATCTGCTCTTGAAACCCTCCTGGGTATTTTTCATTTCGTTATTGTGGTCTTCAACTCCAGCACTTCTGTTTGTTTCCTGTTTAAAATTTCTGTCTCTTTGCTAAGATTCTCATATTGCCTATTCACTGTTTTCTTGATATCCTGTAGTTCTTTCTCTGTACTTACCTCTATCTCCTTAAGCATTTTTAAGATCATTTTTTAAAAGTCTTTGTTTGGTAGGTCCACATTCTTCATCTTCTTCATTGGTGATTTCTGGATTTTTATCCCCTTCCTTTGGATGGGCCACCACTTCCTGTTTCTTTGTTTGTCTCATACTCTTCTTGCACCCTATGCATTTTAATATTTTAAAATGCTAACTCTGGACTCATTCCCTAGGATGTCTGTTTCTTGTTTATGTAAGCAGCTGGTGATAAGATAGAGATTTCTTGAACTTCACCCTTTTTATCAGGAGTGTCTGCCCAAGGTGTATATCTGTACAGGGTTTTCGCTGTCTTACTGGGCCTCCGTCTTGTCCTGGGCTCTTGCTTGTTAGTTGTTTTAGAGCTTCCCTGTTTACAGGAGTTTGGTTGTCCCATCTAGTTTCTTAGGGGACATAGCTCCCTCTCCTGGGAATCTGAAGCCAGCAGGCCTTTGTCCCAGACTGTCTGCCTCTGTAGTTTTTCTTTTTCATTTTTTTATTTTTTAGGAGGTACCGGGGATTGAAGCCAGGACCTCATACATGGGAAGCAGGTGGTCAACCACTTGAACTACATCTGCTCCCCTGCCTCTATATTTTCTTACACTCCTTTTGATGTCACACTGCTTTTGCCTGGAAGGCAAATTCTGGAAGGAGAGTTACTCCAGGGAGGACTTTCCCAAATTGGTCCTTCCCAGTCAAAACAGGGCCAGGGACCCACAACGGGGGTGCAGACTGGCCCCAAAGTGCCCCATGCAGATGGTCAGAAAGGGCACCAAGAACTTCTGCAGCGGGAAGCGGCTGTGGCTCAATAGGTTGGGCTCCCATTTACCATATGGGAGGCCTCAGGTTCGATTCCTGGGGCCTCCTGATGAAGGCAAGCTGGCCGGCGTCGGCGCAGCAAGATGGCGCAACAGACACAGAAAAAATGCAAAACAAATGGACACAGCGAGCACAAGCAGCAAGGGGGGGCATAAATAAATATAAAAAATAAATAAAAATAAAATCTTAAAAAAAAAAACATGTCCTAAAAAAAAAAAAGACCTTCTGCTGCAGCCCCCCAAAGCTAGGCTCTCCTGGCCTGCAGCAAATGCAGCCCTTTGGCCAATAATCCCCTGCAGCCCTAAGGAAGTGCTGTGTCTTTAAATCTCCACCACCTCTGCCCCTGTCCAGGGCAGGTTGAAACAATAGCTGCCCTCAGAGCCAGGACCCAGGGATCTGAATTCGCTAATCAAATGCCATGATCAGTGATCGGCCATGCACAACCCTGTTCTTGGGGAAGAGGACTTTTATGTCCATTTCTGTTACCCCCTGCTAGCCAGGGACTGGATCCCACAGTGATCTGCAGTGAGAGTGGGGCATGGGTGCTGGCAGCCGCTGGTCAGAGAGAGCAATCTAGTTTTTTTTAGCATAATTTATCAACCTCTTCCTCCCACTCTTCCCTGGATGCTGTCGTGTTCTTTTGGCTTCTGGAGTTTCAAAATTGTTTTGTCAGATGTGTCCAACTTGTTCAGTAGTTGTTTTGGTGAGGGACTGTGTCCTGGAGCCCCCCACTCCGCCATCTTCCCTGGAAGTCCGCCCTAATTCGGTCCCCAGTGTTTTGTCTGTCTTGGGTCCAGACACTCCAGAATGTTGGGGTGTCTTCAGGAGAAGGAAGCCAGTGCCCTTCTCGGATACCGCTGAGGACATGAGCCATTATAACGGGCGCTTCGATGCCTGGAGGGCTTCTCTGCAGAAACGTCCAGGTGGCGGGCGCCTGGCACACAGGAGGCGCTCATGAGATGCAGGGCTGAGAGCAGCAGGGCTGATCGGTGATCAGTCTAGGCCACAAGCCCTGGCTTCCTGGGAGTTCCATGCCAACCTCGTCCCTCCTCCCTCAGCGCATGTCCTTGGGACAGTGCGGCCAGCCCGGCTCTGATGGTGCCTGCTCCAATCACTCCGAACCTCACTCACAGCAAAACCTCCCGGGCTCTGGGCTGGCAGGTCCAGATGTCCATGGGCTGTCCTGGGCCACCTCGAACATGGCTTTTCCAAAGTCGAGCTCCTCACCTGCCTGCTCCTCCGTCTGTGCTCCCACCTCAGCCCATGGAACCACCTGGCATCACCTTCTCCCTCTCCTTCCACATCCTATATGTCCCACGACCCGCTGGCTTCCATCTCCCCAATGCTTCTCCGATGGTGCCCCAGCCTGGCTTCGCCACCACAGTTTCTCATGGCAGCCTTGGTGCTTTCCTTGCATCCACTCTTATTTTTAATATGTTAAAAATTTTTTTAAAAGATACTTTGATTACATAAATGTTACATAAAAAATATAGGGATTCCCATATGCCCCGCTCCCCATACCTCCCACATTTTCCCACATGAACATCCTTCATTTAGTGTGGTACATTCATGGCAATTGGTAAATGCATTTTGGGGCATTGCCACTGAACATGGATTATAGTTTACGCTGTAGTTTACACTCGCTCCCTCACAGCTCTGTAGGTTATGGGAAGACATATAATGCCCTATATCTGCTGTTGCAATGTCATTCAGGGTGATTCCCAAGTCCCAAACATGCCCCCGTTTTACACCTGCTTTCCCCCCTCCCTGCCCCCAGAGCCTCCAGTGGCCACTGCCTCCACGCCGACGTTGCAATTTCTGCCATTGCTAGAATCATAGTAAGTCTATAGTAGAATGCCAGGAAGTCCACTCTAGTCCACAGGGGACGCTGGGAGGTGACGTCCACTCTGCCTCTAACTGCGAGGACGCCTGCATCCACTCTTGCTGCCACCAGAGCCCAAGAGAGTTTTCAAAACTGCGGCTCCGACCTCGCCACCCTAGCTTATACTTCTTAGCTGAAGCCCTAACCCTTCAGGGATCGCCTGGAGTGGGCTGTTGGGAAGTTCTCCGTAAAAGGGAGCTTGGGTTGCCCGATGTCTACCAGGGCGTGGCCGCCGTGGAAGCAGGAGGAGGACAGGACCGAGAGGGAAGTGTCCAGCGGCCTCACAACCCAACACGGCCTCGGCCAAGCCCCCGGGGCTCGAGAAGGCCGGCCCGTGAGAGGGTCCTTGGCGGGGCCCAAAGGCTGAGCCTTTTAAACACGTGCCTGGGGGCAGGCACTGCCCCGGTGGGGCCTGACCTCAGGAGGGGCAGCCCTGAGGAAGCGGAGTAGCTGGAGGCTGGACAGAGAGCCCTTCCTTCAAGGGCAGCCTGGGCAATGCATGGCCACGGCTGCCGCGGCCCAGCCTCTCCCTGCTCAGGCCCACTTTCCCACATGCCACCAGGGAGACGCCCCTGCAGAGTGCTCCTGAGGGGAAACCGAGGAGGGAATTCGTGGGGCGACTTACAGCCCCTGCCACCACCCCTGGCCTCAGGGCCACAGCTGGCACTCGTACGCTCCCTCTTCCTCTATCCATTCGAGATGCCCTCACCCTCAGCTACCTCCCCTGCTGGCAGCAAAGCTTGTCTGGAGGCGTGGCCCAGACCTCATTCCCAAGGGCCCTTTCCCAGGCCAGGGCTGCTATTTGTATTCACTGGGTCACAGCACTGAGAGGTGCCCGCATGGCCCCTGGATTCCACATGCATTCCTTCCCCCCCATTGCATAACCGCAGCCCCACCTCTCCCTGTTGATCAGAGTCCATTGCCCTGGCCAAGACAGGCCCTTCTGGCCCGTGACCCGTGGACAGGTGCTGCCTGGCTGCCAGGGGCCCCCACACCTACCCTTCAAAGGGTCTCCAAGTCACCCCTTAGGGAAATCAGGGTCTCTGCCGCGCGGAGTCCAGCGCTGTGGGGCCAGGAGCAGAGTGTTTCCCTGAGGTCACCGGGGCGGGGGGCACTCCTGTGGCATCCCCCGGCTCCTGGAGCCACGGGCTCTACCCGCAGGGCACGCAACACCATTGGAAAGGCTGTCGTGACAGCCGTGCGCCTCCCGGAGGCTCGCCCCCGCCGCGCAGTGCACTGCCTCCAAGCAGGCGCTCCAGCGCGGCCTCGAGCGGGCCGGGGCCACATGGCATCCGGCTGGAAGCTTCTGGATGTGTGGTCTCCGATGTGCCCAGTGGGCCCCACGGTCCTGGCCCGCTCCCGCCATTCTTTTGCGGCCAGGCGGGTCCCCCGGTCTGGCGTGATGGTGGTTAACAGCCCGGGAGCCCGTGGAGAGGGGTGTTGGCGGAGCCTGGAGGCAGGAAGGGTGAGCTCACCCTCAGAACAGGTGCCTGCTCCCGTGGCTGCCCCTTCCAGGCTGGAAGTGCGGCTCCGCGGCTGGCGGGCGGCCTGTAGACGTGGCGCCGTGCTGCACGGGTGGGCGGTGGGCTCTTTCGCTGACATGCTGGATGTTTGGAGGTGGCCGTGGATAGAACAAGTCTGAGGAGTGGGAGTCACGTTAGCCTCGATGGATGCCACCGTGGTCGCGGCACTCGTGTTCCATGTGCCAGCAATGGAGTGGCCGGTGACAGGGGCTGCGGGAGCGGGGGTCGGGGAGGGAAATGGAGAAGGAAGGGGGCTGCGGCAGTGGACGCCAGCGGCTCCGCCCCACGTTCCCTGAGCAGCTTGGGGTGCGGGGAGCCGGCTAGGGTTGCCTGCCCACAAGCCAGGGGAATCGTTTCTCCAGCGGCCCCCAATCTGGGTTGACTCGCACGAGGCCCAGGGGGCTTCTGTGGAGAAAGCTAGGCAGGGGCAGGGAGAGGGGGCAAGAAAGGGCCCCCATGCAAGCAGGCTGAGGCTGGAATGAGAAGGGGACCAGGAAGTGCTCAGCGTGGCTCGGGGTGCGTGTCCTTTCCGTGGGTCCCTGCTGCTTGAAGAAAAATTTTAAACAAATTGCTTTGCCATAAAAAACTTGGAAAATACAGAAGAGGATAGAAAAGGAAATAAAACCTACCTGAAATTCCACCCACCAGAGATATGCACAGTTAACGCCTCGCTGTATTTCCTCTCTCTGCACAGGCCCTGGCACACACATGTACAGACGGAGCTGAGACCAGGCACGTTTCGTGGCATTGTCACGAATTAGGTGCTGTTTTGTTTCTTTTAGCATCATTTCATTTCTGGTTCTGCTTTCTGGGCGCTCACCTTAGAGCCCCTGGACACCTCCCGAGAAGGTCCCTCACCTCCGACCCTGCAGAGATGTGGTGGAACCGGCTCACGGCCAGCAAGGCTCCCCCACTGCTGGGTTTCACACCTGCGGCTCCGCGCTGCTGTACGGTGACCTCGTGTGGGCTGGGGTGCTTCGCTGTAGAGCTGTTACAGATAAATGAGGAGAGTGCATGAAACACGGCGCTCGTAAATCCTGGTGCTGAGCGGGCACCGGAGTGGTTAGCTCGCCCCTTGAAAGAGGAGAAAGGTTGCCGTTGTTTACACGGGGAAGCAGGTCTTCCTGGTCTGTCTGGTTCCGTGGTCGGCCTGGGCCGTAATAAACATCTGAAAAAATACCACCATGATGCATCAGGCAGACTCTTTCCACTGCAAATGGCAGGTACAGTGCAGACCAGTTTAAACAAAAAGTGGCTTCTAAAACTGAGAGGTCCATGTGCGGCTTTGGCTTCAGGTACAGCTGGATCAAGGAGCTCAAACCATGTCGTTGGGACTCAGTTTCTCTCTCTCCAAGATGGCCTGGGGACTGTTTTTTTCTTACAGTTTAAAGTCACAGATAAAGAGCCGACACCTCCCAAGGGGCCACATAGCAAATCTCCCGATTTGCCCTATGGCTGGTTGGGTCGCCTTGAGCCACACTGAATACTTTCAGTAGAGAAATAAGGGGTTCACCATTAAAAGGAGGGGGAGGGGTGCCAGACAAAACGATGAACACGTTTCCTTTGTGGTGCAATGAAAACATCTAGAGTAGGATGCCCAGGTTATTGGGAGCTGGCTGGGGGGTTTGGAGAAAATTTTCCCTTCTCCTAGAATGTCACAGGCAGTGGCAGCATCCTCTTCTTCCTTGGATGTAGAGGGGACTGGATATGCCACCAGCTCTGAGAGTGACGGAGTGGGGAGAGGGAAACTGGGTCCCCTAGGACCCCGATGCCGAGCCTCTGACACTGCGCCCTGGAGCCCTCCCTACTGCTGGCTTCCCGTCAGAGTAAGCGGAGTCCCTGCTGCTGAAACCTGTTTGATTCGGAGCCTGCCGGAGCTTCAAGCAGAGGGCCCCCTGACTGATCACAGCTGCCATGTTTCCTGTGGCACAGAGCAAGCTGAGACTTCTGTTTCACAATTTCCTAGCTGAGCTCACGAGCCTTTGACAGCTCTCTCACATTTCCGAAAGTTATAAAATGTTTCTCCCCTGGGAACTGGGGAAGCCCTCGCACACCACCCCCTGCCCACTGTATCTCGGCCTACCTGGGTGAAGAAAGTGTTGATGGTTTGTTTTACTGCGTAGATGGGTTTCCTGAAATGTGTAAATCATGTTTGTGAAAGAGGAACCCCATTTCCCTGTGACTCCGATAGAATTTCACAAATGCTGAAATCAGCAGACCTAACTGAAATGTACCATCTTCCCCCCACCTCCACCTTCTCCAGGGCTCCCAGGTCTTTAAGCTCAAGGGAGACCAAGAGAGGCTGGTGACACCTGAGGGCTTCGGTGAGGGCCATCAGCACGGTGGTCTTTCTAATTATTCGAGTTCCAGGGCGCAGCTCAGACTGCGGTGTCACTGAGTTCTGCGTTGAGTTGGTTGCCTTCTTCACTGCAGCCAGGGGATGGTTGAATTGGGTGGATGGAAAGATGCACGGGCAGGTGGGTGGATTTGGGATGGGCGGATGGATGGTGGATTTTGGATAGGTGGGTAGATGGCAGATTTTGGATAAATGGATGGATGGGTGAATGGATGGGTTTTGGATGGACAGATGAGCTTCCTGGCCTGAATTACCTGATTTGGGAAGCTGGCTCGTCCAAGCTGCCCTAACATTTCACCTCTAGCAAAGGAGTAGCCACTCCCTTTGCTCCCTGCTCCTCTCCCCCACTTTACACCCCACCCCTGAGCCCTGGCACCTCTCACAGAGGGGCAGGTGTGGATTCAGCTGCTAATTCAGGGCCCAACAACCTCACCCAGATCCTCCACAGGTTCCGTTCCCAAAGGTTACGGAGGAAGGAGAGGAGAAGAGGGGTGGGGAGAGGGCGGGTGAAGGAAGGGACCCAGCGCTTGGGAGGCTTTGCCCCCTGCCATTCGGGCCCAAGCTGCAGACCTCAGAAGTAAGTTCTCCCAGGAGCAAGCTGGGAGAAGGCGCTGAAATCAGGGAGTTGTTTCTGAGGCCCAGGGTGGAAAAAGTGGGGGTGGATGCGGGACAGAGCCGGGGAATGTCGAGCCAGGATGTTCGAAATGAGAAATTGGACTCGGTGGTTGCGACACTCGGAAGCGCAGTGCTGCACAACTCCGGGGGGCCCCTTCACACGCGTTCTACAGGGGCCGCGTCCCCGGGGCCTGCCGAACCACGTCGGAGGTGAACTTCCAGGCTTGTTTGATTCTGTGCCTTTGAGTTAAAGGGAGCTGGGATGTGTGTGTTTGCAAAAGTGTGTGCACCAGTGGGTGTGTACAGGTGTGTGTATGCACATGGGTGAGTGTGTATGAATGAGTGTGTACAGAAGTGGGTGTGTGCGTGACTGGGTGTGTGTGCACAAGCGTGGGTATGTGTACATGAGTGGGTGTGGAGGAGTGGGTGAGTGTGCACAAGTGTGTGCACAAGAGGGTGGGTGTGCACTGTGGGTGCGGGTGCCTGGGTGTCCGTGCGTGTGAGTGGGTGGATTCTCCTGACAACGTGTGCACACCTGCGTGGGCACGGTCCGTGCTCGCAAATGCCGGTGTGGAGCGTGTGTGTGTGTGTCGGCTTCTCAGGGGCCGTGCGTGCGCCCGGCGAGCCTGGGCGCTTCAGTCCGGGCCTGTGCTACACTGAACAGATTCTCTCCAAGGGTCTCAACTCCTTATGCCTCGGGTCCCCTTACATCAAAATAATCAGAATTCTTTGCGAGCCACGGGCAGCCAAAAGCTGTTTCTGAACTTCTTGAAAACAGGAAGCCGCGCTGGACCCAGCCGCAATTCAGCCAGCCCTCGGAGGAGGGCTCTTTGGTAGGTTGGGGATGGGGTCTGCAGACATGTCCAAGTTCGAGGATGGGGTGGCAACTCCCTGGTTCTGGAAGCTTTTGCCCTTGGCGCGAAACGCTATCAGCTCTGGGAGGGACCAGGTCCTGCCCCGCTTCGGGAGAAGCTCAGTCCAGGCCCTTTGGTGCCCCCCCAACATTGGGTCCTGGATTCTGGACACCCTGACCCACCCCCTTGTTCTCTTGGAGCCCTGGCTTTCCTGACTCAGTGTCCCTTAGAATGCCAGGCAGGGGCTGGGCACACGGGCGTCAGGGAAGGTGCCTGGGCTCCTGCCACAGATCCCACCACTCCTCCATTTGCCTTCCCCAGCTGTGGCCAGGACGAGCCTTCTAGCAGGTTCTGCTGAAAACCACATTGGTGTCCCTCACTGCAGAGGATGAGGCACGATAGTAACAGCCAAGCTTTATTGCCCACTTGCTACAGACGGGCCAGTGCCAGGGCCTGCATTCTCTCTCCTTAAATACCTGCAGCCACCTGCTAAGGCAAGGGCCATTTTCAACCCCATTTAGTAGAGAAGAAACCAAAGCACAGAGAAGTCGAGTAACTTGCTCGAGGCCACACAGCCATAAAGTGGGAGAACACAAATTTGAACCCAGCTCCGGGGTCTGGGCTCGGAACAACCCAGATATGCCCCCCACCCCCTGCCCCACACAAGGCAGCCCCATTTCCCACCCTCCCTCTTTCACCCACATCTCGGAGAAGTGTTCCCTGACTGTCCTTCGGGGCAAAGCTCCTGCCCTGGCCACCTGGATGGTGGAGGAGGCTGTTCTGACCAGGCCCATCTCTCTGCACGTCCTCATCAGCATTCGTCTCCCGGGCCTGCCCTAGCAATGCATCACCAGCTGGGGGCTCGAAACCACGGGAGTGTGTTCCCCCACAGTCCCACATCACGGAGTGGGCAGGGCTGCCTCCCCCCTGCCCCTTCAGCTTCTGGGAGCCCCGGCGTCCCGGCTGGGGGCCGCATCCCTGAATTAGGGCCTCCTCAGGTGCGCCCTTATCCCAGCTTCATTAAACCCGCAAAGGCCATTTCCCGACACAGTCAGGCCCACAAGTATTTAATACCGGGGGTCAGGGGGGTCAGCCCCCCGCTCCAAGGGGGATCTTCCCCACGACCTCCTCCAGCCTGATGCAGCCCCGTGTCCAACCTGTGGGTCCTGGACCAGGGCTGGGGCGGAGACCGTGGAAACGTGGGCAGGACTGGCCTCACTCCAAGAGGTTACGGACGCAGCGTGGGCAGTCGGCCAAGGGCCGGACCCCCGGGGGAACTTTGTGCCCACCCCCTCGTCCGTGACGTCGTGTGCCCCCCAGGACGCTAATCAGACCCTCCCCTCCTTGCCGCATAGCACACAGCAAAGGGGCCCCGGGGGCTGCCCCACGGAGAGGGACAAATCACGACCATGGAAACAAAGGCGGCGGGAAGACCCAGGCGAGCCAGGACGCCCGGCAGGGAGTTTCATCTTGGCTCCGGGCACCAGGCAGAGTGCGGCTCCTGGGCACACGGGACGTGCTGGGGGGAGGTGGCTTGGCTCCAGCCACGCCAGCCTTGGGTGTGGGGTCAGGGTCACGCCCAGCAACAGCCGCCGGCCGGGTGCCCTGGGCACGTGCCCTCAGCTCTTGGACCCCGGGGCAGCCTCCGTGAGACACGGGGCGTGGAGAAGCTCCCCTCTAAACCCCTTTTCTGCCCAGGCACCCGACGACTATTTATAACTCTCGGATTTATTCGCTGGGCTTTGGTGAAGAAATTGCCACCACCGCGAGCTCCTCCTCCCGGGTGCCTGCCTGCTGCTTGTCCTTCTCAGGTGGCGCGTGCGGTGCTTGAAAGAATGAAAGGTGATGAAAAAAAAATAGATTCCTTTTGTCAACGGTTTATTTTCTAGCTGGAGCATGGCAGCTGCAAACACTCTTGACATTCAGAAGCATTTAGAACTGGGCCGTACTGTTCAGATCTGCTCTTATCGGGAAGACAAGGATTTATTTGGAGCGGAGGCGGCAGGGAGTCTTCGAGTGGGCGGTGGTAACTCGTAACAGCACAGCCACTGCCTTAGCTGACATCGCCTGGCGCTTTCAATGTCCAGGTACCGTCATGGGCACCCCCCTTACCCCTAGGATGCAGGTCCTACGGTTAGCCCTCAGTTTACAAAGAAGGAACAGAGGTGCAGTTTGTCCTTGGTCACACTGTCATACATGAGAGAGCAAGGATTCAGCCCACCTGGCCCCAGAGCCTGTGTGCTGCCCCCTCCCTGTGAACGGGAAAGAGCTTGGGCTTCGGCGTGCCACAGACCCGGGTTCAAACCCCACCTCTGCCGCATTGTCTCTGGAGGCCCCCATCGAATGGTCCCTCCTTGTAGGGGCAGCAGCTTCTCTGGGGACCCCAGTGGGCAGAAAGGGAGAAAAGGCAGGGGCCCTAAGAGCAGTTCTGGCCAGGAATGGCAGCCCCATCCGGCTCCAGCCTGTCTATCCCTTGCCCAGATGTGAACTCGGAGAAGGAAGGAGCCACACTGTGAGTGGCAGAACAAAATTTCGAGCCCACCGTTCAGCAGCTGCCAGCCCAGACCCGTCTTTGCTCAGTGATGTCACTAAGTGCCACCGTTCATTGGCTCTCGGGCATCTCACAAGCACCAGCTCGCTCAGTCCTCATGCAACCCGCGAGGCAGGCGGGACGCGCCCGTTTCAGAGGAGGAAACCCGAGGTCTGGGGGGAGGGTACCTGCTTGTCCCTTGGGCTTTCATCCAGGGCTTGCTCAGATGGGTCAGGGGGCTTTCCGGAGCCCGGGATCCTCTTTCGTTTTGTCCCCCATCCCTGCTGCCCAAGCACCAGTCCTGCCCAGCTGGGGTTTCTTAACTGGGGGTAAATCTGGGTTGGCTCTTCCCCCCACCCCCACGTGGCGGAGGTCAGAGCAGGAGCTGGGGACAGCCCGCGTTCAGTTGCCTCCACCCAGGTTCAGAGAAAGTGGCTTGAAAATCCGCCTAGCTCACACCTGCGTGTGCAACTCACCTGGGTGCAGGGTGCCCAGGCATCACGGCGGGAGCTACCGGGACTGGGCGTCGAAGGCGGCCAGCAAACAACTTTTCAAAGCCCTTGGAGTCTATGTGGGGTCCCTGGTAGCTATGGTGTTTGACCTCAGACTACCCCAAAGTTCCCATTTTAACCATTTTAAAGCGTATATTTCAGTGGTATTACACTCCCAATGTTGTGCTGCCATCACCACATCCCTTACCAAAACTTCCCCATCACCCCAAACAGAAACTCTGCTCCCAGTGGGTACTACCTCCCCCCACCAGCCCCTGTAACCTCGAATCTGCTCCCTGTCTCTCTGACTTTGCTTATTCTAGATATTTCATATAAGTGGGATCAAACAATATCTGCCCTTTCGGGTCTGGCTCATTCCACTTGGCCTGAGGCTTCCGTGTTGCTGAGTCTCAGCCCTTCAGACCTTTTGGTGGCTGCACGATATTCCATCGTATGGGATATGCCACATTTTGTTCATCTGTTCGGGGAATTTTGTTTTTTTTTCCCACCTTCAATTCACCTCTTATTACAATACATTTCCTTTGGCTCATCTGAGGGATGCTGGAAGTTTACAGAAACAAGGCACGTGGGCAGAGGTTCCGGAGAGGAGTCTCGGCTCGTTCTGGCCCAGGTGGGCGGGAGGCATCTTCCGGACATCGCTTGGCCTTGCTGGCCTTGTCTGAGACCACCTCCTGCTGCCTTAGGCAGAGTCGTCAGGGCAGTGGAGGTCCGAATGCTTGGGGCTGAGTGCCGGCTCTGCCTCTTGCTACCTCCTTTGACTCAGTTTCCTCAGTACAAAATGGGACTTGCCATTGGGTCTTCTTCAGTGTTGCTGTGAAGACTCACTTGGGGAGCCCATGAAGTGCTGCTTAGTGGGTCTGGCCATGGAGCACCCCCAAGTGTCAGCTCCCCTGTGCCACCTGCCCTAACCCCGGCCCTACAGATGACCCTGCACGAGGAGAGCCCAGGGTTTCGGGGGCCATGGAAGGGCCCCTCGGAGAGCCGCTCAATGTGACAGGGTCAGAGCCAGGAAGTTGAGTCCTGAGAGCTCCTTTTCCCTTTTTCTCCTTTTTGGGGGGAGGTGGAGTGGCGTGGGATGGGGTGAGCGGGTTCTGTTTTTTTATTTTAAATTATGAAATGTTTCAAACATGCAGAAACGTAAAGAGAAAACTATACCAAGACCCATGGCCACTACTCAGGCTTAACACATCGACATTTGCTTTGGTTTTTTTTTTTTTTTTTTAAATAGACTTTATTTTTTAGAGCAGTTTTAGGTTTACAGAAAAATTGGGCAGAAAGTACAGAGTTTCCATATATCCCTTCCCCTTCCCCGCTCCCGTTTCCCCTATTATTAACATCTTGCGTGAATGTGGTACATTTGCTACAACCGATGTGACGGTCTTCCTGCATTACCGGTGGCAAAAGCCCCCGGTTTGACCGAGTCACTCTTTGCGTTGCACAGCTCTGTGGCTCTTCAGGAACGTGTGACACTGCGTATCCTCCGTTACAGAGTCCTGCAGAATAGTTTCGCTGGCCTCAGAACGCCCTGTCCCACCTTTCATCTCTCCCTTGTTTGCGATATTTAAAACATGAACTAACAGGGACCATGACGGCAGCCCGTTTATCTCCTTCCAAACTCACGCCCCTCGCCTGCTCCCCAGAGGCGAGACCCCTTGGAGGTGGATTCCTGTCTTTCCTGGACGCATTAACGTTTTCACTGTGCCTCTGTGTGTGTCCAGACACGTATTTTCGATTATGGGTCTAGTTTTTACAGGAACGGTGTCACAGAGCCGCGTCGTGCTTTCTCCACGGTGCGCGTAGACCTCGCTCACTCCCGTTAGCCACCGTGTGGGGCTTGTCCTGCCTCACCTACACCCCCTCGGGCGTCGTCACTATGCTTCACCGAGCATCCTCCGGGACGGTCCGAGGCCCCTCCCTGTGCTCCTGGGGGAGGCTCCCCAGCCCAGCGTGTGGTTATCACACGCTGTGGAACAAACCCCCGAAACCCAGGGGCTCAGGGTGACCATTTCGTTATTTCTCTGGGTTCTGTGGGTTGCCTGGACTTGGCTGGACAGTTCTTCTGCTGGTCTTGCTTAGAGTCTCTCATGCAGTTTCCTTCGGGGGGCGGGGCTTAATAAAGTCCTGGGGGGGCTCAGAACAACAGAAATTACCCTCCCCCAGTCCTGGAGGTGTGGGCGGGGCCGCACTGCCTCCAAGGCTCCGGAGGGGCCCCGGCGTTCCTGGGCCCCACCCCTGCCTCCCCCTCCCCGTGGGCTCCTTCCTGGTGTCTGAGCCCCTGCTCTGTGTCTCCTGCCATTGGATCCAGGGCGTGCCCTGGTGTAGAGGATGCTCACCTTGTTTGAGCCTGCAAAGCCCCACAAGGTGGGGTCACAGGGGGCCACCTCTGCGGACCAGCCACCCCCTCAGGCTGTGGAGCGAGGGGGAGCATCGAGTCGTGGATGTGGGCACGTACATTTCCTGTGATGCTCGACGGCTTTCTTGGGGAGGGGTCACGGGCAGCGGGGGGAGCTGGGGAGGCGCATGGGGGCAGGAGCCTGTCCGCGCTCTCACCGCCATGTTGGCAGCTTGCTCTGGGCCAACCGTTGCAGAGGGCAGCGAGAGGAAGCTCAGGCTCTAGAGGGCAGGGCAGTGGCCAGGATGGAGCTGGGAGCCCGGCCTCTTCCTCTTGGTGGTCAGGCCACAGGACAGCTCCTACCCCTATGCCCAGAACCTTCCGTCTCGTTCCAAGGCCTTCAGGTTAAAGCACTGGCTCCGTCAAGGGCCCTTGCAGACTGCCGCTCCTGGATGGGCCAGCTGCCTGCCTCTCCCAGGGCTGGCACACAAAGGGCCGCAGACGATTTCCCCACTGTCCTGAAGGCCCAGGGGTGCCGCCAGGGCCGCGCTGCCTCCCAAGGCTCAGTGGGGGTCCTCCCTTCTCCTCCGACTCCCGGCGGCCCCGGGCTGAGTACTTCAGCCTCTGCCTTGCCCCCCTCCACGTCTGTCCAAATCGCCCTCTTCCTGCAAGGACACTGGTCATCTGGGGTTAGGGCCCACCCTTCTCAAGTTTCACCTCATTTACACTAAACGTCAAAGATCCTGTTTCCAAATAAGGTCAAAGTCACGGGACTGGGGTTAGAACTCGAATATGTCTTCGTGGGGGATATAGTTTAACTCACAACATGCTCTAGTCTCACCTCCTCCGGGAAGTTCTCCTGGATCTCCCCCAGGTCGGATTCTCCAGCCCCCGGGGCTCTCTGCACAGCTGCACTCGCTCCTCCCAGGGGCACAATCGGGTTCACAATCGCCCCATGGAGACGGCACCAGGGCTCTCTGGGGCTTGGCGCAGGCCTGGTGGGTCCAAGGGGATCCACAGGGGCTTGGAGAGTGTTTGTTGTACACCCTCCCACACTCAGGTGCACCTCACATGTTTACAGCCCCAGACACGTATGCACTCCCACAGCCACATCCACATGCTCCCACACGCAGACACGCATGCACACTCACACACACTCAGGCACAAACACGTGACTCACACCCAGATGCCTACACACATGCACACACACACTCGCACACATGCACACACCCCTGCACCTCAGGTCTGGCTGAATGACGGTTTGGCCACTTCTCGGTCCTCCTTGGCACACGCAGTCCCCTCGGCCCGGGGACCTGCCCGGACCTCCCTCGGCGCCCTAGTGCGCTGTGGTGACAGGGTGTCCACCTGCCATCCTCGTGGAGCCGGGTCTGGGGCCGGGGACCAGCAGCCTCCAGGCAGGGGCCTCCCCTGAGAGGCGCTGAGCGCAGACGAAGAGCCATGAGCGAGGGCTTCAGCGTGCGGCTCCCGGGGCCCCACTGAGCACACTAAGTCCTCTGCAAAGAGGGGACACCCCGCTCACGGCCGCGCAGGACAACTGTTGCGTCGGCCAGGGCAGCCAGCCTCATGCTGGGCCCAGGGAGACGGCCGGGCCCAGCTGGGGGGCCACGCGTGGCTGGCGCTGCCCCGTGCCTGCGTCTGCCCCAGCAAGCCTCCGCGCCGGCTGCCAGGATCGCCAGCCCCCGTCCTCCGAGGCATCGGCCGGCCTGTCCTGGGGGGCTCTGCTCAGGTGGCAGGGCAGCAGCTCAGGCCCAGGTCCCACGGCCTCTGCCACGGGCGTCACCACGAGCCAAGGGTGGGCCGGGGCAGGGAAAGAAAGCAGGGGGCGGGGGGATGTGGCTCAAATGGCTGGACGTCCGTCTGCCATATGGAGGGACCTGGGTTTGATCCCCGGGACCTCCCGGTAAATTAAAAAATATATATATAGAAGGCGCATGGGCTGCCAGGCTCTGTGTGCTGCTGAGCTGTCGGGCCCCGGGAGCCATGCAGCAGGATGATGACGTAACAGGGGAGAGACAAGACGAGATGCTCCGAAAGCTCCAGAAGCCAGGAGCTGAGATGGCACAGGTGGCAGAACACCTCTCTCCTACATCGGAGGTCTCCAGGATGGAATCCTGGTGAAGACTGGAGGAGGAGGATGAGAAGAGATGGCAGGAAACACACACAGAGAATTGCCCAGCGAATGGACACAAAACAGCAAATGGGGAAGGCGGGATTTAAAATGGATAAAATAAATAAATAAATCTTTGAAAAAAAAAAAGAAAAGAAAAGAAAGCAGGGGGAGGAGAGCCTGGGGCTGCAGAGGCATCCTCAGAGGCAGAGGGCCTTGCTGGTGGGCAGGGCGGTGCCCGGGTACACGTCTGAGCGTGTGTCTCAGTGTGTGTGTGTGTGAGAACACATTTGAGTGTGTGCACACCTGAGCATGCATGTCTCAGTGTGTGCATGAGCGTGCACACCTGTGCGTGTGCGTCTGTGTGCACGCCTGAGTGTGTACCCATTTGAGTGTGTGTTCAGGGGTGTGTCTGAGTGACGAGTGACGAGGCATGTGCCTGTGTGCCCAGTGTGGCGGTGAGTGAGTGTGCTGGAGGCTGTGACCGCGTGTGCAGGCCTGGGCTGGGGCTTGGGGAGGAAGCCGCCCAGGCGGTCCCAGTGCCCTCGCGCCCACGGTGGGGCCGGCTTCGTGGCTGTGCCGCCAGGGCGCCCGCAGAGCTTCACACTGGGAAGGGCGCCGCGCCGGATTGATGCTCTGCTGTTGCCATCTTGAAATTCCCAGTCGCCTGTCTCTGGACCTGGGTGTTGTAAGTGGAGCCCAGTGGGATGACGGAGCACGCACGAGGCAGCAGAAGGCGCAGCCCGCGCCCTGCCCCCATTCGGGGGGTGCCCGCGGTGCCCGTGCACGGGACGGCAGCGGGCTCACGACGGGGCACTCGAGCGAGACTCAAGCCAGACAAGGCGCACGGCAGCTACAGCCGCTTACCCTGGGAGCGACGGCCGGGAAGAAGGGGGCGCCGGGCGAGCGGAGGTCCCTCTCCTGTCAGCCTCTCCCGCTCAGCTACGGAAGCTGGACTGCTAAGGCAGGGTTGCGCAGTGTCCCCGCTGTCAGGTAAGGATGGAAATCCACAAACTACGACCTCGCAGCTTCCGCGATGCCACGGAGGAGTTAAAGGCTCTTATATTACTGGAGGAATGAACCGTAAAATCCATGCCAATAATTTAAAAGTTTTAACATTTCTGTACTTATAACGCATTAAAGAGCAAACGAACATCACGACAAGCTGAGTCACCACGTGCAGTGAGGTTGAGCCATCGCTTCCCTCCCCCAAGATCTGTTCAAGTCCAGCCTCCGGTGCCTGTGGACGTGACCTCTGCAGAGGTAACCAAGTTGCAGGGGTCAGACCGGCTTAGGGTGGGCCCGAGAAAAGAGGGGCTTTGAACAGAGACAGAGAGGGGATCCAGGCAGGGAGGGGAGGGTGCGGCCGGGGACTGCTGGGAGCCGGGAGCAGCCAGGAGAGGGGCCAGACCCGGCCGACCCTGGACTGTGGACGTCCAGCGTCCGGAGCTGCTGGAGACCACACTTCTGCTGCCCGAAGCCCCCCAGCTTGCGGCAACTTGCTACGGCTGCCCTGGGAAATAAGACATCGCCGGAGAGGGTGGGTTACGTGTTAGCCACTTGAACGGCATTTTCCCTGCTTTCTGAACAAGTGGCTCCACGTCTGCATTTTGCACAGGGCCCTGCAAATTCCAGTGCTGGTCCCGCTGGCCGTGGAACAGGCCACCAGATGTGGTCTCTGGAAAGCCTGGGGGCCTCTGCCCTCTCCAGAAGGCCAAACGGAATGTCTTAGAGACTACGGCTGCCTCTTTCCCCCAGTCCCAGAGTCCTTTGAGCTCTGAGCCCTGCTAGTGCCAGGGGCTCAGATACATTGCATTACTGTCCAGCCCCTTCCCCCAACACACACGTGTGTGCACACACACATACTCTTAGGGCTGCCAGACTTAGAAAGGCAAATGAACATCCCACGATGTCCAGTTAAATTTCAATTTCAAATAAACAATGAATTATTGTTTTATGGTAAGTACAGCACATGTAGTATTTGGGATATACTGAAAATTACCTGTTGTTTATCTGAAACTCAAAATTAACGGGGTTTCCTATATTTTATCTGACAAGCTTCTCCATCCCAAACGCCTCTTGTCTCAGCACCCCTCCACCCCCACCCTAGGGGCTTGGCCTAAGACTCATCCATCCCCAGCCAGGCTCTGTGTTTGCCTTAGCATCCCGGCTCCAGGGTTGTGCATGCCATGCCACAGCCATGGTTTTCACTGGTTTTAGTTTTATTTTTCTGTCATAAGCACAATACACATTAACTAACAAAAAAAAAAAAAAAAAAAAAATCACAAGATACAGTCAAGCAACAAGAATTAAGTAAGAAAACATAATCCCTCCCACATAAAGACAACTGCTGCTAATACCTCAGGGTGGAATTTTTCCAGAACTCTGTGTCTTCGTAGACTTTAAAAAAGCACCCAGTGCCCAGTTCAGACCTGCTGTCCTGTGAGCTGAGCTTTCACGTAACAAGGGAGGGAGGGACCCTGAGGGTTGGATCACCGCACACACCCTGATGCTGGCTGCCCGGGACAGGACACTGTCAGGCCTGGTCAGCCTCAGACTCCGGGCTCAGAGAGGCCTGCGGTCAAGCATGCTTTCCGGTCCAGGGCCTTGGCCAGCTCATGCCAAACAGCTCAAACCTCAGTTTCTTCATCAAGGAAATCGGGCAAATGATTGTCATCCTCTAAGAGAGACAAGGTGGTCACCAAATAAAACCATCCTGATAAAGCCTTGGCCCAGCTCCTGGCCCCTGGAACGCATGCCCAGCAGAAACGACTTCCTGTCAGTCCACGTGTGGCCAGTCCCACAAATTGGAAAACTAGTTCTTGGCAGATGGGCGTTTGGATAACCTAAAGAGGAGGCCATGGACCTCCTACTGTTCCTACTGACCCCTTTGCCCACTGTTTTGATTCTTTCCTTCTGGCAAATTTGTAGAGGAGGAGTTGGGAGCTCCTGTATCCCTCTGTCCATGGTGGACGGATGGACCTGTCCACCTGCCCGGTCCCTCTGACCACTTTCCCCCACCCCTGATGGTCTACCTTTCCGTCCGAGGCGCCCATCCCCGCAGGTGCAACAGGATCCCCAAGCTGGTGCCCAGGGCTCTCGCCAAGCAGACCCTGGCGCTCTCAGCCTCTCCTCCCCTCCCCGGCCTCGCCATCCTCCTGCCTCCCAGCCATGCAGGGACTCCCTGCTTGCTGGCCCAGGATGCTCTTCCTTCGGTGGCATCCTGGCAGAGATACCTTTGCCTCCAAGGGTCAGAGAAGACCTCTGTGAGCACTTAATGCCCCCTGCCCCCTCCGTGCTCACGGCTAGGTGCATTGGACCTTGGAAAGAATAGAGGTGAGGACGGGGGCCATGATGCCAAGGAGAACAGCGGCGGCCTCACCCCACTCCTCCCCAACGAATGGCACGGTCCTCGAAGCCTGAGAGGAGTTCTTCCCGGAAAGGGTGTCCCAAACATCGAGAGGGTGCCTGGCACACAGACCTGCTCAGACTAGGTGGGCAGGCGTCGCGCCCAGGGGTGGGGAGCAGCGGGAGCACAGCATGCGTTCTGTGGCGGCTGGGGCACCAGGCAGTGCGAGCAGCCCACCCCGCTTCCGGAAAGCACACCTGTGCTCCGTTCCTGTCCACTGTCCAGGTGCAACACAGGCTCTACCAGCATCGGGGGGCAGCCCCAGGGTGAAGGAAGGAGGGGGACACTTCGGCAGTGGCTTTCAAAGATTTTCCAAACATCGTTGGTCCATTAGGAGAAATACATTTCCCATTAGCCACCAGGTAAGAGCCTATAGATAAGCAAATCAAACATTTCAGGAAACTTGGGTGAAATACATGCTGATAAAATTATATTGTCTTTTATTCTGTCTCGGTTATTCAAAAGGCTTGACTTGACCTGATGCATTGATTTTATAACCCATTGCTGGGTAGGGACTGAAGTGTGAAAAACCCCACTTCTAAGCCAGGCTCAGGCTTTCAGCAATATCCTCTTCTGTATTTAATTTTTAACATTGAGAATGGATGGATGTATTATCTTTGTATTTTTCATTTTAATCAAGAAGAGAGAACACACTGGGAAAATATAAAACAATAAGAACCAAATAGACTTTATGGAAGGCAGTTTAGCAAAATGGGGCAAAATAAACACCTTTAAAAACCTGTTGCCCTGGCAATTCCACTTTAAGGAGGGCACTAGCGGCGAAGGGGCACAGGGGGCCCCAGAGGCCCACCGCGATTTGGTTTAGGAAAACAGGACATCAGCCCACCAGGAGGGCCCTTCCCCGCAGCCCCCAGCCCCGGGGCTTGTCCAGGGACCACCTGGTGCCGGGCCACTGAAGACATCTATTGACATGGAAAGGGGGGGGCGGAGCCCACTCCTGTGTTTAAATCTACAGTTGCAAGTGGGGTGAGGGGACAGAGAGACGAGTCTGAGAGTGGAGCACCCGGAGGTGACCTCGGCCTGGTTTTCTTTTTCTTCTCCGTACTCTTCCGAGTTTCTGGCCAAGGACACGCACGAGTTCTCTAAGAAGGGGAGATAGTAAAGGAATAGAGAGGAGAGAGACGAAACGGAAGGCAGAGGGAAAAGGAAGAGACACAGAAGGGGAACGGTGAACCCAGGGAGGGAGCAGAGAAAGAAGGAAAGCGGGGCGCAGGCCGGACTGCGCGGAGCGGCGGTCGCGCCAAGGGGCAGGAGACGCCCTCGGGGCGCCGCGGGGGCCGAGCGAGCCCCGCGTTTGGGCCCCGGAAGCCCGAGGAGGCCCAGGGCACAGGCTCCGCACGAGGGAGGTCGCTCGGCGCATCGGGGGAGACCGTCGGCGGCCGGCGGGGACAGTCCCGAGCTCGCTCTGCTCGGCCGCCCTCGGCTCCCTCGGAGCCACCGAGCCCGGGGAACTCGGGGCGGCTCGTCCTCCGGCGCCGCGGCCGCGTCCCGGCTGCTCCCTCGGGGGTCTGCCCGGCGGTTGCGGGCTGCGAAGCGCGGGCGAGGGGCGCGGAGGGCAGCAATGCGGTCGGTGCGAAATTTCTTCTATGAAGTTATGTTTCAACGTAAATACTTTGAAAGCAAAGACAACCCCCAGATTCCCAAGCTCAGGGGGTCAGTTCCAAAAACTTTTCCCAGAGGAGCAGCCGTGGGGGCTGGACGCGGAATTGGGGGTGGCATGGGCGGAGGAGGGACCTCTCCCTTGCACCCCGCCGGCAGCACACCCCCACCCCAGCAGGCGCGCGCGCTCACACCAGGCCCGCACCCACACCCCGCCACCCTCCCCACCTCCCGCGACCCTGACGGTCCTGGGCTCCCGGACGCTGCCAGAGCTGGCCGGGGGCCCGGGAAGCACGACCGCTCGGGTCCTCCCGCCCCGCAGCCCCCGGCCTCGGCGCGCTTTCCCTTGTCGCCTACCCCCATCCCTCCTTTTCTGCTCAAGGAGTCACCAGCAAAGAGAAGCGGAGGCTGCTAATCCTGCGCTCCCGGAGCCGCCTTCACCCAGGGAGCATGGCTGGAGGGGGCTAGGGCGGGGAGTGCGCGGGGGCGCCCAGCCACGACGGCAAGGTGGGGACCTGTGCCAAAGGCCCCGACCCTCCCAGCCCCATCTCGCCCCGGAATCGGCCATCCCCTCTCCCTGGTCTCTGTTCCGCTCTTCCATCTCGACCCCCTTCTCCGCTTCCCAGCTCCGAGCTGGCTGGGGGTACTGGTCAAGTTTGGCTGGAGCTTGGGGAGGCTGAGGAAGGGCAGGAGGAGAGGGTGCCCTGGGCCCTAGAAGCTGAGGCTGGAGTGATGGCGCCGCCTGCCCGCCGCCCCTCCTTCCCGCGTCCCTCCTCTTTGCTCGGTCTCCCCTCCCTCCTCCAGGGCGCGCTTTGCAGGTCCGGCCTCCCTCCCGCGGACCCCAACAGCCAGGCAGGGGAAGATGAGTGGGTGGGGTAGAAGATTTGCAGGTGCGGCAACGTACGAAGGAGGAGCCTGGTGCGCGGAGGCGCCCGCGGTGGGCGGGAGCGGAGCCCTACCTGGACCAAGCCCCCCACCCACCCCCACCCCCACCCCCCCCGCCACCCGCTCACGCCACGGGAATATCCTAGAAGTTAGACGGGCGGATGCAGGGGCAGCTGTTCCTACGCGTGTGCGCGCGCGCTGTGGCAAACGAGGACCCCCACCCTCTCCCGCCTCTCCCCAGGAACCTGCAAGCCCGTCTCCTCGCTTTTCTTCCGCCCCAACTCCCTCCGCTCCCTCCCCTTCCCCCCCCCCCGCGTGTGTGCTTGCAAGTGTGCGCGCGCGCGGGGGCACCGCCGCAGACCCCTTTCCCCTCCCTCTGCTTCCTCTGCCCCTGCCAACGTAGGCTCCTTCTTTCCTCCACACCCCTCCCCCCGGGTCACTATGGGGACGCGAGGGAGAGATTTGTGTTTAATTCCTGCAGCTATTCAGAGGGAAGAGAAAATAATGGAACCAAAGGCAACCAGAAAGCAGTTTACTTCAAGCCTTTATTATTGCAGCGTAAAAGAAGTTTATATACAGGGATTATTTCCAGCAAAACAGTCCTCAAAAGGGCTCGAAGCAGGCCCCCTCCCCCACTCCTGGCCCCGCAATTAGCAGCTCTGCCTACGAGGCTCCGCGCTTGGGGTCCCTGGCTCTGCCCCCGCCCACCTTTCCCCGCCAGCCAAACTCCATCCTCGGGAGTTCCAGCCTCTTGCCTCTCCCCGGGGCGCTGCGAACCTAGCCTCGGACTCTCGAGCCCTCTTCCTCTGGCCCTGAAGCAACCCCCAACCTCCCTCTCCCACCCCGTTCACGGAGGCTTCCTGTCGGAAACCCAGAGCACTTTCCCCGTCTTGATTTAGGCGCTGCTGCGAGCCCCCGGCAGTTCGGAATCACCTCTTGGTCGAGACCAGTTAGAGACAGCTCGTCATCAGCAGCGGGGCTCGTGCGCACCGAAAACAACAGGGGGAAACCACCCCGCCCACCCTCTCCCGTCCCTGGGCCCCCTCCCACAACCCAGGGACAAGAAATAGACACCAAAGCAGCAGGGTACTCCCTCCCTACGCGCGCCAGGTGGGTGCCTGGCAACTAGCGCGCCGCGTGCGCCACTGGAGGCCAGTTGCGCTCAGGGCGCGCGGGCGCCGCCAAGTTCTCCTTGCGCTCGGAGACGCGCAGGGCCACGGCGCCTGGCTGAAGGCGCCCTGGCTCTTCTCGCTGGGGAGCGGGGTGCGAGAGGGCACGGCGGGACCTCTACGGGAACAAGTCCCCGGGCACACAGGGTGGAAGGTTTAGAGAGAGCCAGGCTAGTACAGGCAGAGACGGTCCCAGCCACAGAGGAGTCCGGGGAGAGTTTTCAGGTGGCCTGGCTAAGGGCGCAGACTCAACCTGTGGCCCGGGGCGCTCCGCAGCTATGTCCCTGGGGCCTCTCCAAGCTTGACTTCGTATGGGGGTCGGCACGCGGCCTTCGAAAGCCCGACGGCACCGCCCGCCAAGTTCAGTCAACTGCCTGTCTGTTGTTTACACCCCACGGGGCTGGGCACCGTGCAGCCGCTCATTGTAGCTCTCCAGCCAGGCGCGCAGCTCGGAGACCTGGTAGCCGTCGGGGCCACGGCCGCCCTGGTACATGATGGTGCCACTCTGGATGACGTAGAGACGCTCGAAGTAGGCGCCGTAGGCCGAGCTGCTGGAGTTGGCCATGGTGTCCAGCACCAGTGTACAGCCGGGAGCGCCTTGCTGCAGCACGCGCGCCGCGCTGACCCGGTCCTCCAGGCTCCGGTGCTGCGGGATGCTGTAAGGGGAGTCTGTGGTGACCCAGCCGTCGGAGGGGTGCGCTTCCTCGATGTAGATGATGAGGAAGTCGACGTCGCGCTGGTACTTGGTGACCAGGCGCTGGAAGGCGCTCATGCGCGCCATGAACGGCGGTCAGGTGCAGCTGCCGAAGTTGAGCACCAGCGGGCGGTTCCCACGCGCGTAGTCGAGGATGCGCTGGGCCTGGAAACCGTCGGGCAGGACTACCTCCGAGTTGGGCGCCGGGCCGCCCTCGTGCGCCTGCTTGAAGAAATCCAGCTTCTGGCCGTGCCACACCGCCTTGAGCGACGCCAGGGTGCACAGGCGGTTGTCATCGGACACGCAGACGGGCGGGTCGTCGGGGGGCACTTCCTCGCCCTCGCTGTTGAGCTCCACCTCGGCCTCGGGCTGGCCCCGACGGCGGCCCAGGAGGTGCTTGCGGATGCACAGGAAGTCGAGGAGCCAGAGCATGAAGGCGGTGCCCAGGAAGCGCGGGAAGAGCACGAGGCACGAGGCGGTCTGGGCGCAGAGCCGCAGGGAGTGAAGCAGCAGGGAGCGGAGCATGGTGGCCGCAGCCCCCGAGGCCCCCTGTGGCCCGCCGCCCTCTCCGGGGACCAGGCGCGGGGCGGCCCGGCGAGGCATCTGGGCTTCGGCGGTGCGGGGAGCTCGATTTATAGCCGAGGCCTTAACCGGCGGGAGACTCCACCTCCGGCCCGGGCCCGCCCCCTTGCAACTCGAGCCCCGCGGGCTGGCCCAGAGGCCGGGCCAATGCCCTGGAAATCCCGCGCCGAGGGCGGGCGGCCGGGCCCGGGCCGGCAGGGGCGGGCTCTCGGGGGCGGGGGTTCCCGGCCGCGGTGGCCACGGGGGACCGGGAGCCGGACCCGGGGCCGAGGCGCCGGCCGCCGAGGTCCTGCCGAGAGCGCGAGCGCTGCGCGCGGCCCTAGTCCCCGCGGCCCAGCCCGGCCCGCGCCCCTCTCGCCGCGCACCTGAGCGGGGCTCCCTGGCCACCGCCGCGCCGCGCCGCGCCGG
>JAKSZT010054523.1:7507627-7558396 GCA_026826555.1 Tolypeutes matacus | reverse complement strand
GCCCTGGGCGCGGGGCAGCGGGCGCGGGGCGGCGCCGGCCCCGGCGGCTCTCCCACTAGGGGTAGCTGTTGCCTGAACGCCGGAGCGCTCCCCTCTCGCCGCTCGCCTCGCCCGGCGCAGCCCCGGCCGCCGGGCGCACCCGTCCCGTGCGTCCCCGGACGTTGCTCTCTGCCCCGGGAACTTCGAGACTGGAGCGCCCGAACTGAGCCACCTTCGCCGACCCGGAGCGCGGCGGCCCGACTCTCCGCGGAGGCGCCCGGACGCGCCAAGTGCGTACTTTCCACCGCGAATGTGGGCTGAGGCTTCTAGGGGTGCGGGGGGGGGTCCCCCAAATCCCTGGGGCGCTCGCTGGCCCTGCTGCCGCGTCCGAGACCCTCCGGTCCCTGGCTGCGCCGGGTCGCGGGGCGGGGGACTTGGGCTTGGCGGCGGCGGGGTCGGGGACGTGCTTCGACCCGGGGCGCCCCAAAGCGGGAGCAAGCCGCGCTGCGCCTCGGCCCTGCGGGAGCCTCGGGCCGCGGCCTGGGCCAGGTGGTGAGCGACGTCCCCCGCACCGCCCTCCGGGGAGCCGAGCCGCCCCGGGAGTCGCGGAGACTTGTCCCGGGCGGTGGGGACTGAGCCCCAGTCCCGAGCCGCCGCCTGCGTCCCGTGCGCCGCCCGCCCCGGGACCCGCGGCTGAACTGCTTCCCGGGACGGAGGCAGGGGCCGGGCGCGGGGCAGAGCAGGGCGCTGGCTGGGACGGAGGGGGCGAGGGCGACCCTGCTCGGCGGCGAGGGAAGGCGCCCGGGGGTCTGTCGCCGGAAGAGCAGCCTCCACCCCGGACCCAGTCGGCTGGACCCAGCGGGCACGGGGACGACGCCCCGCCCGGGTTTGCCCTCCGTGGCCCTGGCTGGACCCCCTGCCCCGTGAGGTCCCACGGGGCACGCGGCTCGGGCAGGTAAAGTCCTCGAGTGTGGGTGCGGAGGGCGGGGGCGCGCGACTTGGGCCCCCCCCTCGGGATTTCTCTGCCTGGGGCAGGGGCGCGGGGGCTAAGCCAGCCTGTCCCCCTGCTCTTCTCCGGGCCTCTCTGGTGGGCTGGGGAATTTTCCCTGAGCCCAGCCTGTCTGGGGGTGGTCCTGCTTAGAGGTAGCAGACCCCCTTCCTGCTTGCCTGGCCTTTCCGAGGGGAGGGAAAAGGGAGCGAAGCCTACCTTGCAAAGCCTCTGAGAGGAGGTTTGGGGGGCCTGGAGCTGCTCCCTCCTGGGGAGGGGCCGAAGCTGTTGTTGGGGGTGACCCATTTTTTGTCAAACGAGTTCTGCAGCCTTTATTCTTTGGTTTCTGGAGGCCACGGTCTAGGGCATGGTCCCTGCCCTGCCCGTGCAGGAGTTGGGGTGGAGCTAGGGGGCTGTGTATCCCCTTTCCCATCTGTCCCCACATTTAGTCTTGGAATATGGAAAAGCCACCTTGGCTGGGAGAGCCTGTCGCGCTGCCTGGGGTCTGGTGGTGTGTGTGTGTGCATGTGTGGGTGCGTGTGGAAGGAGTGGTGACAGGCAAGGAAGGCTGGGCCCTCCGGGTCCCTCAGCCCCACCCAGCAGCACTCAGCCCCCACGCCCTCCAACCCGGGGGACGCTGGAAACAGCCCTTGTCCTGCGTGTTTTCAGTTGCTCTCTGGCATCTGTTCCCTGGACTGACAAGCTATTCCCGACACCTCGGGATTCCAGAACATCGGACACAGTGCTCAGGCCTGTCCCGCTTCAACAGCGACCTGTGCAGGCGAGGTCAGGCCACAGGTCCACCAGAGCACTGCCCCCTGTCCTTCCCTCCATATCCTACCCCCCACCCCCACCCTGTCCCACAGGCAGCACCTGAGCTCAGTGCAGAGATGGGTCTTCCCCATCTGTTGCCCGTCCCATCCTGTCCTGCTCAGGATCAGGAGTGAGCATCCTGGCCTGAGGCCCAGGTCCCGTAGAAGTGCCAGGCCTTGCCGAGAGCTCTGGGCCCCAGTGGGCCTGGCAGGCTCTGCTTTGAGGGGACCAGAGGGGAGCTGGGGCTGCTCCCCGTCCCGGGCAGCTCCAGCAGAGGGCGGGCAGGGGAAAGAAAAGGAGGGCAAGGCAGACCCGGGTCCATTTGGCAGCCAGGAGCCATTTGGAGAGCGGCCAGGGGAAGGGCCGGGCAAGGGCCGGGCTCCAGGGCCTTCCTGCCCCAGACCCACTGTCCCAGGGGCCATCCTCGGGTACCTTGTCTTCCCGGGAGAGGGAGGGGCTCTGCCGCCCGTTCCCCTTCCCCCACTCGTTGCCCTTTGGGGGGCTGGGTGGGCAGGTGTGTGGTAGACAGAGCCTTGGCCTCCCCACAAGCAGAGAAACGCCCAGAGAGGAGGCCGCTGAGGCTTCCCATTCGCTGGAGTGGGCTGGGTGGGCTGGGGCGGTTCTCCGTACCTGTTGAGGGGAGGGCCCCCCGAGGCTTTGGGAGGGGGCCCGGGGTCGGTCCACCTGGGGAGGCGTCTCTCAGAACTGCAGGTGTGTGTGGCTTGGCCCTTGCTCGGCCTTTTGGTGATCTGGCCCTGCCCCCTGGAGCACTGGCCCTTTGACTGCCCCTGATGCTCTGGGACCCCCCCCCCCCCGGGTGCTCTCCTAACTCTCACACCCTCTTCCTTCTCTGCCCTCTTCCTTCTCTCTGGCGCCTCTCGTTCCTCTTTCTCCACTGCTGTCACCTCTTCTGGGCCTGGCCTGCCCCACCCTCCAGAGGGAGTGGAGCACCCCAGCACCCTCCATTGCTGAGCCTGGGCAGTGCCTCCCCCTCCAGACCCACCTTCCCCGCTGGCCCAGCTGGGATCCGCTGTAGCAGGAGGCACCCAGGAGGCTCCCAGTAAACCTCCATGAAAAAATTAAACGGGTGCAGCGTGGGTTTCCTGAAAACTCCTCTTTCCAGGACAATTTCCAGACATTCCTCTCTGCTCTTTTGCACACCCGTGGCAGCAGGCAGGGTGGGGCGTGCGGCAGCAGGGCCGCGGCCGTGGACAGAGCCTCTCTTGGGGTCTAATGCACGCACCATCACCTGGCAACCGGGCCAATCTGTTTCCTTCCTTGGATAATCAGGTCCTCCCACGGATAACCGGGGCCTCCCACGAGTGTTTACGCTCCTCGTTTGCTTGAAGGATGTGATTTCTTCTTTCCACACTTCCTCCCACCCTCCCGACTCGAGCTTGGTGGGGCCAGGCGGGTGGGCAGGGCTGGCGGTGGCCAAGGGCTTGGGGATCTGAGAGATGCCCCCAAGACAACAGGTCTCCGTCCCCCCTCATATAATGAGCCCCAGCTGGACACCCTCCCGGGAGTGTGAGGCCCAAAGAGGGGAGACCGTGGGGCTCCAGGGCGGTCGGGGGAGCCTGGGAACCTGGCCGGGAGAGCTTGTCGGGGCTCCAGGGCCTGGAAGGAGCAGGGGTGTTTTGGCAGCGTCCAGGGTTTGGAGGAGGCCTGGGGCTCCTGGCCAAGGAGAGGAGACAGCTGGGGAGGTGACGTCCCGGCCACCTCTGCCAGCCTGGGCCTGTGCGGCCCCCCCCACCCCGGACTCACCTGCACTGTGAGGAGGTTAGGGGGATACTTTCTGGTGCCTCCCCCTTGCTGTCACCCCACAATTCCAGAAGGCTGGCAAAGGTTCTAGGAGACCCTGCCCCGCCCCGGCCTGCTGCTCTGGAGCTGGTGAGAACCCCGCTGGGGGATGGAAGGCACCCCTGTGCCGCTCCTGCCTGGCCCCGTGCCATCTTTTGCCTGCCCCGCTCCTGCCACAGCTCGGGGCCTCTGCTCTTTGGCCCACCCCCACCCATCAGGCCTAGCCGGGCTCCGACTTATCCCTGGCACGAGTGGGCATCGCCGAGCCTCCACCACACTGCCTGGTGCTCAGCCAGGCCCGGAGGGGAGCTGCCCCTGCTGCTCAGGCCCCGGCGGCCCCGGGCTTCTCTTACTAGGGCCAGGGCCGGCTCTGAGCCCTGAGGCTGGGGGTGGGGGCGGGTTGAGGTCAGCGTCTCCTCCCCATCTCCGATCCTGTCTGGAGGAAAGTAGGGTGCAGGCAGCCGGGCTGCACAGGCCCTCCCAGTCCTGTTCATCCGAGGGCCCGTTTCCAAACTGAGGGGCCGACCTAATGGATGCACGTGTTGCCTCCACCACGTCAGGCAGGGCCGGCCAAGGTGTGCACGCGTGTGCAGGGATGTGCGGCTGCGTGCGTGTGTTTATACCCAACCTTGCCCCAGAGAGGATTTCAGAGCGCTGCCAGGAAGCCGTGGAGTCCCAGCAGACACGGCAGCAGAGAGTGAAGCAGGGGGGGCAGCCGCAGGCCCTCCACCCAGGCAGGTTTGCCCTGAGTCTCCTGGGGGTGAAATCCGATCCGTGGTGACTCCCCACATCCAGGTCCAGAAGATCAAAACCGAGCTACAGCTGCGCCCAGGGCTCAACCGCATGTGTGGCCGCCGGCTGGCACGCGTTCCCGGCAGGAGAGTCCCAGGCTCCATCAGGGACGTGGGGACTGGGGCCCGCCATGGCGTGGACTCTCCAGGGCCATGTGCTGCTGACAGGCGGTGAGGCACGTGGCTCCTGTGTGGAGAGAGGCTGGGAGAGGCGCGGTCAGCCTGTAAAGAGGACCCTGAGGGGCCTGGGCAGGGGGTGCCTGCAGGGGGGGCGAGAGTCTGAGCCTCTGTCCTTGTGGGAGCCCTCCCTCTCCCCCAGACCTGGTCCATTCTGGGGGGAGCTTCTTTTGTCACTCGGCCTCAGTGGTGAGTGCATTCTGGGTACACGGGGGGGGGGGCACCTCTTTTCAGAGAACCTTCTGGAGCAGACAGAGGGGCTGTGTCCACGGGATTCGGAGACACACAGCCTGAGCCTGCTGCGTTCACACTCGCTCTGCCATATCCTGTGCAAACCTGGGCAAGTTACTTGGGCTCTCTGTGCCTCCACCTTAGCATCTGTGAAATGGACAAAATCTGTCCTCAGCTCCCGGGAGGCTGTTGTGAAGAAAAGTGTGATCACGCACCCCAGCCCACGGGCAGTGCTTTGTAAACAGCAGTAACAGCTGGTGCCGAGCCCCCTACCATACGCCTGATACTCGGAGCCAGGGGCTGGAACTTCTTTCTGTCCAGGAGCCCACCAGCTTTATCTACAACTTTCTCCCCAAACGCTGTGTAAGGGCATTGTGCCAGGGGGCTTCCCCATCACAGAAGCCTCTCTCTTGGAAGTCTCCCTGCATTTTGTTAGGATCCTTTAGGTTTGCACCTGGCAGAAACTCAGTCTGAACTAAATTAAGCTACAAAGGAATTTCTTTGCTCCAGGGAGAGTCATGAAAAGTAAAACATTTGGGGGAGCCATACCTTCAGGTCTGGCTGCATCCAGGTGCTCAGTAGAGGCTGCCAGGCCCCTGCCACTCCTGGCTTTCAGTGCTATCTGCTTTTTGCTGCATCAGCCCTGCTCTCAGCTGGGTCTCTCTCCACACCTGGGCAAGATGGCCCCAGGAGCTCCAGCTTGCGGGGTCCTGCCCCATTTGTCTTGGTGACCCAGAGTGGAAGAGCATTATTCTCCATTTTTTATGGCAGAAGTTGAACGGAGTCGTGCAGGAGTCGGCTGTCCTTGGCCAGAGCTGGCTCTTCCCAGCCCTGCAGGAAGTGGGGTTCTGTGAACTGCACAGTGGTTCTGGGAGATGCCCTCTACACGAGGTGCAATGGCAACACTGAATATAACGGCTGCCCTTTCCTTAAAAAAAAAAATATATATTTTTAATTGTGGTAAAACGTACACAACAAAAAGCATTTTAACTGTTTTAGGTGACAATTCTTTGACATTAAGTACATTGACAAGACTGTCATTTTCACAGTGATCTCTTTCCAGACTTTGAATCATCCCAAACCAAAATTGAAACTCATTTAGCAATAACTCCTCCTTCCCCTCTCCCCCACCCCTGGTAACCCCTGTTCTGCTTTATGTCTCTATGAATTTGCTTATTCTAAGTATTTCATGTAAAAGAAATCGTGCAATATTTGTGCTTTTGCGTCTGGCTTTTTTTCACTCCACATGTCTCCCAGGTTCATCCATGTTACAGCATGGACCAGCCCTTGCCTTCTGTTTATGGCTGAACAGCATTTCCTTGTACGGCTTGACCACATTTTGTTTATCCTTTCATCTGTTGATGGACACTTGGGTTGCTGCAATCTGGTGTGCAAATATCTGTCCAAGTCCCTGCTTTCAATTCTTTTGGGTATATACCTAGGAGTGGAATTGCTGGCTCATACGGTAATTCTGTGTTTAGCTTTCTGTTTTCCACAGTGGCCATTTACATTACATTCCACCATTTTACATTCCCACCAACAATATATGAGAGTTCCTATCTCCCCTCCCCCCCCATCCTTGCCAACACTTTTTATTTTCAGTTTTTAAAATAATAGCCATCCTAGTGGGTGTGAAGTGGCATCTCATTGTAGTTTTAATTTGCATTTCTTTGCTGGCCTGTGATGTTGAGCACCTTTTCATATACTAATTGGCCATTTGAATATCTTCTTTGGAGAAATGTCTATTCCAATCCCTGTCCCATTTTTAAAAAATTGCGTTTTTTGCCTTTCTGTGGTTGAGTTGTAGAAATTCTTTATATACTCTGGATGTTAAACCCTTATCGAATATATGGTGTCCAGATATGTTCTCCCATTCTGTAGGTTGTCTTTTCTTTTCCTTGATAATGCCCTTGAATGCTCAAAAGTTTTTAATTTTGACGAAGTCCGTTTTACTGATTGTTTTCTTTGGTTGCTTATGCTTTTGGTGTGAAATGTAAAAATCCTTTGCCTACTACAAGGTCCTGAAGACATTTCCCTGTGATTTCTTGCAAGATTTTCATAGTCTCAGCTTCTGTGTCCTGTGTTGAGTGGCAGGGCACGCGTTCACTTTTTTGTGTGTGGGTTTCCAGCTGCCCCAGCATGGGCCCTTGCTTGAGCTACTGCTGTGGGCACAGAACCCACCTTTTATTCCTCATGCCAGGAGCCCTAGAGGGAGGGGCTTTTTTCATCCTTATGTTACAGGCGAGGAAACTGAGGCTGGAGAGGTGCATGGCTTGTCTGAGGCACGTAACTAAAGTTAATGCTGCACTAGTTAACCGGGGGCATTTCACCTGGGAGTTCTGAGGACAGAAGGGGCAGACTTGCTGAGGGATGGAAGTGGGGAGTGGGGGGTGGCAGGAGGAGGAGAGGGGTGTGGGGAAGGCTGCTGAGTTCTCTGGGGATATGTGGGCTCTGAGGTGCCCGTGGGCCTTGGGGGAAATGTCCAGGATTGGTAGAGCGAAGAGTTTAACCCTGAATCCTGGGAGCAATAGTAGGTCTTGATTGCTGGGATTTTGGAATCTCATGCTGCCAGAGGGCAAAGATGGCTGCGAACAAACCTGGGGAAATGGCCAGAGGGGAGCGGCCATAAAACTCTCCACCAGGGCCACAGGTCCAGAGCCTTTGTAATCAGCAGATGCAGAGCCAGGAAGCTGCCTGGCCGTTGTTTCAGCACGAGCACTTCTCCAAGAATCTTCCAGGGCCTCCTGGCTGGGCAAGGGCACAAATGCCAATTGGCTGGTGCCATCCTGGAAAGGACCAACCTGAGGGGCGTTGGCGGCTGGACCTACACATGGTGTGGGGCTCAGCCCGGCTGAGCTCAGCTCGTTCACGGCTGGGTGAGGGCAGCTGCTGGCTGATCTGGGATGGCCCTGGCCGGAGACGGCACTGCTCCACGTGCCGCTCATCTCCAGCGGGCTCCCCTGAGCACCGTCTCACAGCGATGGCAGGGGGCACATAAACAGAGAAGTCCCCACGGACAAGCCCCTTTCAAGCCACGGCTGGTACCACGTCTGCTGACATTCCATTGGCTGCTTGGCGAGGGGGAGGGGAGCCGGGAGGCATGGAGGACACTGAGATGTGGTCCTGCCCTCACCACCTGGGCCCCCCAGTGCCCAGGTCACAGTCACATGGGCGGCTGGTGCCCAAGCTGGATGAGGACTCAGGCCATTCTTGAGGGGAAGATGCGTTTCTGTGGGTCCCTGCTTTTGGTGGCCTTGGCCCCGCCACAGCTGCAACTGAGGCCAGAGGCTCCCACGGTGGAGGGGAAGGCAGCTTGGGGGACAGGCTGGGGCATAGCACCCTTCTCGGAGGCTGTCCCATGGCCTGAGTGTCACCGACGGCTGCAGACATGCTTGGCAGGTCTTTCTGGGGACGGCAGCTTCCTGCCCTGCCGCCACCCTCAGGCCTGCCCCTGGGCCTCAGAGCCCTCCCTGGTGACTTGCAGAGGCACCTCCAGCCCACGTCTGAGGTGCAGTGGGTCTTGGAGAGAGACAGGGAACCAGAGCAGGGGAGAGACCGGTGGTGTGTGGGGATGGGCCCAGTGCCTGCCTCTGGAACCTTCTGCAGCATCTCCCCTTGGTGGCAGTGGGGGGCAGAAGGCTGCAGGGGCTGGAGGCTGGCTGTGACCTCCCTTTCCATGATTCTGATGACCACACCGTCTTGCACCTCTGAGCAGGCCACAGGGCGGTCCCTTGGGCAGGGTAAGGGGTCCCGTGGTTCCCTTGGAGCCCAGGCCCTGTAGCCTCGATCCCCTTTCCCGCTTGGGGGTGGGGGGTGGGGTGTCTGGGACAGGAGCCTTGTTACCCTTAAGTGGCTCGCCCTACCGGAGACACAGGCAGGGAGCGTCTGCTGCAAGCTGCTCGTGAGCAGGGCGCTGGCTGTATGGTCTGCGCCTGCCCGTGGACAGAGGGGTCAGGGGTGCCCTGGCGCTCTGCCGAAGGCCCTGCTAGGTGGCAGACCCCACGCCGCGTGTGCGCATGTGGAAATTTGTGGGCAGGAGCTGAGCCCTTTGCCCAGCTGCAGAGGGTCTGAGTGGAAAGGGCACGGGCTGGTGCTGAATGGCACGTTCATTTGTCTTGCAATCACTCCTTCCTTCCTCCCCCTCTCCCTCTCTCCCTTCATTCATTCATTCACTCATTTGTTCATTCAGCATCCCCCATGCTTTCCTAGTTTGAACCCCCAGATCAGTGCCTGTCCTGGAGGGGCTCCTGGCCTGGAGGAAGCCACTTGCCTGGGTCTTACAATACCAGGCCGGCTCAGGCAGGGGCCTGGGTGACCCCCCGAGCTTGTCACCCAGAAATGCCTGCTGGCTCCTGTGCCAGCCTGGCTGGCATTCCCAGCTGCATCCCTCCCTTGTGGCTGTGGGACAGGATGACCCTGCTGGGGGCAGACCCCGGGCTGCAGGCTTCCCACGGCCAGCTTTGTGGCCCGGAGATGCTCACCTGCAGTTTCCAAGTCACTCGTTTGGGCACGTGAGAGACGCAGGGCCTGGCACTGGACGGACAGAACAGCCACCTGGCTGCCCGGTGAGCGAGGGACGGCGCGGCCGCCCAGGACGTGCTGGTGCTGGGGCCGAGCCTGGGCGAGCTGAGCTGACGGTGGGGCATGGCGCCCTGTCCCGGCCCAGACCCAGGCCTCTGGCCACCTCACGTGCCCCTCGAGGCCAGCGCCCCGACTCCTCTACCTTACCAGGCCCTTCGGTGGGTCCCCGATATCCTAAAGAAAAAATCCAGTGTCTCAGCGCAGCCGGCAACTTTCTCATGAAGACCCGTGGGCGGCAGGAGGCACGAGGCTCCTAGGGAGGCCTCCGATTTTAGGGAGACTTTGCAGGCCTGGACCCGCAGGAGCTCACCCGGAGGAGGGTGACCTTGGGGCCCAGGGGTGTGGGATAGGGCGCAGCTCCCCCTCTACCACCACCCCCCCGCCCCTGGTCTGCGGTGCCACCTCCGAGCCCGGAGCCCGGAGGACGACTGACTGTCCTGAGGGTTTAAAACTGAGCCTGGAAGCTTCTTTCCAGGGCGCTTTGGGGGGCCCAGGGGTGGGGGGTGGGCAGGTCTTTCAGGCCTCAAGCCCGCGGAGTCACAAGCTCATGGTTCTGGTGGGCAGGCTCTGGGACCCCAGGCATGCTGCGGGTCCCCCTCGGGGATGGGCTGCACCAGACGGGTGGCCCCGAGGGAGGGAGGGAGGGAGGGACCATCAGGGCAGATGCAGTCCCCGAGGCCAGGAGACGTGGGTCCCAGGAGTCTTGCAAGGGGCGGGGCTGGGAGGTGTGGGACAGAGGACCCCGCCACCCACCCTCCTGCACTCTCTGCTCCTGCTTCCTTCCCCTTCCTTCTCCCTCCTCCTTTCCTCCCTCCTCCCCGCCCCTGTTCCTCTCTCTCTTCCTCCTCTTCCCTCTCCCTCCCCATCTCCTCCACTCCTGTGTCTGCTTCCCCCCTCTCTGACCTCCCTTCTCCCACCCCCTTCAGCCTCCTCCTTAGTCCCTCCTCCCCCCTCCCCTGCCCTCCCCCCATCTTCTCCTCCCATCCCCCTCCTCTTCCCTTTTCCCCCTCCTACCCCCCACCCCCATGCCCTCCCTTCTCCTTTCCTCCCTCAGCATGCGGCACCCTGCGCCCACGACCTAGTCCTCCCTGGTGACTGCCCCACGGCCTTGGACGTCTGCGACCAGGACCATCGGCCCGTGGGCCCAGCTGTCCTGGGGAGGGGGCAGCCTGGAGGAGACAGCTGGAATGCGCCCCACGCCTCCACCCACGGCTCAGTGACTGCCCGCTCCCAGGAGCTGTCAGTGCCATGCCAACGGCCAGGCGGGAGGGGGTCTTCAGAGGTCAGGGCTGTGGCCGGGGGATTCTCAGGGCACCTCTGTCTTCAAGAAGGGCTCTTTGGAGAGGAGAGAAGAACACATTTCAACACCTCCAGATTCTGAAAATGGATTTCTCCCAGGGAAACAGAGACAGAGCATGTTCTCTTCCCTGAGAGGGAGCCAGGAAAACAGCGGGGGAGCAGGGGAGGGCGGGGGAGGGGAGCGAGGCCCCAGCACATATCCCTGGGAACTGGATTCAAATCCTGCCCGGCCACTGACCCGGGACAGAGCCGTCACCTCGTGGAGACACAGCGCACTTTTCTGTCCGACAGGGCCGCTCTGGCTCCTAAGGGATGCTGGGAGGATGTGCCGTGGTGCGGCCAGCAGTTCTTGATCTTTGGCCCTGACTCAGGGTGAAAAGCCGTCCCCCGGGCATGGCCTGGCTTTGCTGCAGCTGCTTCTCTTGCTGATGTGCTCCAGGACAAGCCCTTCCCTGCTCCCCTGCCCGACTGTCCTAAATGACCTCTGCTTTCGCTGGCATGGCTTCAGGGCCGCCTCCTCCAGGCAGCCCTCCCTGACTGCCAATTTGGGACCAAAGGATTGCCTGGTTGTCTCTCTCCAGAGACTTTGTAGCTGCTTCCTCTTGGCACATGCCTCTGATCTCACCTCCTCTTCTCCCTCCTTCTGGATTCATCTTTTAAAAGCCCCTGTCTTCGCAGGATACTGCTCCGCCAGGGAACTGCCTGTAGCTTCTGAGCGACATTGACCACGTGGCCTGGACTTCAAGGCCTCCAGGTTGGGCCTCCGCTTTCCTCGCCAGCTCCATCTCCTGTCTCCTGCCTGGCATGTACCGGCATGCCAGCCCGTCAACATCGTGGCAGCCGTTCTACAGAGTGCCAGGCCCTTCCACATGCACCCAACCCCTCGGGCAGACCTATGAGGCAGGCACGACGAAGCCCATCAGTCTGTTCAACGAGGGAGCTGTCAGGGCTCAGGGAAACTGAGAGCATGGCTGCACTGACTCAGTGGCAGGACTCGAACTCAGGTCTCCTGGCTCCATGTTCACGCTAAACCACAATTTCTCCACACAGGCTCCATCAGCTCGTTCCACCATCTTCTTCTGAAATTCCCTTCCATCTCATCTTCCAAAACTCGAGCTGTCTTTCAAGGCTTTGCCTCTCCAGGGAGCCTCCCAGATTCTCTCTCAATTCACCCCCTTCCCTCTTGCTGTCTGCAGTTACCTTCTACCCATGACCTTGGGTCATGCTGGTCCTGGGAGAGGGGTGGAGACTGTGTTCTAGTGGCAGAGATTGCTAGCTGCCCCCCACTACCAGTCTCCTCTTCTTCCTATTATAAAAGACACCCGCATTTTGAGTTGGACATGTGACCTCCCATTTATACTCAGTTTCTGGGCTTCCCTTGCAGCTCTATGTAGCTATTTGAACAGAAGCAACCTGTGAAACCTGTGAAACTTCTGAGTCCTGCTCTTAGAGGGAGGTGTCTTCCCCTTCCTCTTCCTTCTGCTTCCCAAGCTGGATGGCAGACGTGATGGCAGGAGCTGGAACAGCCATGTTGACTATGGGATGGGGGTTGAGTGTTAAGGATTATGGAGCAACAAGGTAGAAGGAGCCTGGATCACTGCCAAATCAACTGGGAGTGCTTGAGCTCAGCGTGTTATATGAGCGAGGAAAAGAAACACCTTCTATCTGTTTAAGCCACTGCTTTCTTGGCATTTGTTCGAGCAGCAGAAATGTATCTTAATTAATATAGATCCAGATATAGAAGCTGGCCAAGTGTAGGCTGAAGGCTAAATGATGACTACCAGAGGTCAGGGAGGCAGGGCTTGGAGCCTGTTTTTGGAGCACGGAGCTCTGTGGGGTCACAGTTGAGGCATGTCCTTTGGGGCCAGGCAGACGGGGCACTCTGGGCATGTGACATGATGTGTCAGAGGCTCAGATGCCCCTTCTGTGAGATGCGATGACAGTCTTCCTTCTACTCCCCTCCCTTCCTCGCCACCCTCCACCTAGCCCTGGGAGGGCTGGTGCATTTAATGAGCCCAAATGAAAACATTCAGCTTGTAACAATGAATATTTTCCGTGGGCCTTTGTTTTGTGTGTGTGCTTAAGTTAATGATCTTGGAATCCCTGGATGGGGTTGCAGCGGGGAAACGGAAATCTCCTTTCCAGAAGGTGTTTTTAATTTTGCAGGAAGAAAGTCTCCAGGTTGCCCATGCGCCCTGCCTGGACCCCCACGTAGCTGCCCAGGGCTCTGCCAGCCTCAGCTCTCCCCTCAGGAGCCTCCAGGTAGGACTAAAGCCTTCGAGCCCTGAGCAGGAAAAGGCGCCCCTCCTGTAGCACCTGGGTTCCAAGACCTGCCGGCACGGAAGGGACCAGAGAGGTGTTCACCTGGGAGTCTCACGTCCCCAGGGTCACCCCAGGGGCGGTGCTGAGGATATGGGGGACCGAGAAGGTGGGCTGAGAGGACAAATCAGACAAAGCAGCCCGTACGCTCCAACACCGTGCAAAGGCATCCGCTTCCCTACAACCCCCCAAACGCCTGAATGTGGCTGATGGGTCCAAAGCCACAAGGGCAGAGGCTTGTCCCGGCTCCTGGTGGTCCCCACAGGATGGTGGGCGCCCTCCTCGACAGCCCTCAGGCTTTCAGTCCCCCTGGAGCTGTGGATAAACCCTGGCTGTCAGGTCCCGCCTCTAGCACCTGCTTCTGGAAGCTTCCCTGACCCAGACTGCCCCAGCAGCTGTGCTCAGCGCAAGAGGTGGGACGTTCCCGTGGTCCCCAGTGGGGTTGAGCCCCCCCCCCCGAGGGACACATTCAGCAGGTGTCTCCTTGGAGGGGTCCAGACCCCGACTGGCCCCAACCCACACCTGCTTGCTGCGTTAGAGGACGGCCTGTCAGTGTGAGCCACGCTCGCGGGGGGGAGCCCCAGCCCTGGGGGCACCTGTTGTCCTCAGGTGGGAGCGGGCTGGCCGTTAAGGCACCCCACCCCATCTGGACCCGGGCGTCGGGCCCACCGTAAGCCAGAACTTGGGTCTCGAGGAGCGGGATGCCAGGCTGGGGGGCAGTCCTTGCTGAGCCACCTGCTGGTGGGGCCCTGGGGACTGTCCTTCCATCCCTGAGGCTCAGGGCTTTTTGAAACCCCAGGTCTGTCTGTCTGTCCCTTTACCTTCCAGCAAATTCTTCATTTGCTCAAGGGAGCCAGAGCTTGTTCTCGAGAGTCCTGTGGGAGTGGGGGGTGGGGGGTGGGGGATGGGACATTGGGCCGAGGACTGAGGGGGGTAGGAGTTGGCTGAGCAGAGGCCAAAGAGACAGGTGAGCTCTGAGCGTGGGGAGGGGAGGCGAGCTCACGGCGAGGGGGCAGGGAGGGAACCCCCAAGGTTGGGCAGGTCGGCAGGGCCAGGGCCAGGGCCAGGAGGGGTCACGTGTGTTTTCTGGGGCCTCTGTACCAGATGAGCACCAGGTCAGCGGCTGGGAGCAACACGCACCTGCTATCCCACAGTCCCCGGGCCCCAGCCGCCCTGGCAGCGGTTTTCCGGCTCACGGCGCCTCTCACGGCCTTTGTGCCCTCCTGGCACTTGCTCCCCTCATGGGCCTTGCACCCTCCTGACCCTTGCCATGCTGCTGCTTCCTTCCCCCACTTTCCCTCCAGGAAAACTAAGGTGCCTCCTTCACGGCCAGCTCAGCCCCCCCACCGCCCTGCTGGGTGGGTTAAAGCGCGGGCTCTGCTTTGCTTCTGCGAGCCCCTGAGAGCACGGCTGGGCCCCACAGGGCTTCCTGCATCTCTGAGAACCCGCAGACCCTGGGAAGCGCTGGGGGTCTGGGTGGGGGTGAGGAGCCAGCAGACTGGAAGCCCCCAGAGGCCCCACGCAGCGTCTGGACTTGACCCCATTGGCACGGTGTGGCCTCATGGTGCCCTGTGGCTTGGGGGGCAGGTTGCGATTTTCTTATGGTTCATGCCCGACCCGGGCGGGGCATGGGGTCCTGCGAGGGGAGATGGGGCCCAGGCAGGCCAGCTGAGGGGGAGGGCCACCGGGTTTAGGCCCCGCCGTGGAGTTTGCCCCGAGCCGAACCAGCCCGTGGCCTGGAGGCCCTGGCAGCCAAGGAGGGCCCAGACGGCGAGACCCAAGGGGCCCCCAGCTCTGGCAATAAGAGCCGCACCTTTGCCCAACCCCACCCTGGGGCCCTTTCCTCTCCCTCCCCTCCCTCCACCGGTGCTCAGCTCACTGTCCCCAGCCTTGGGTACCCAGCCCTGCCCGCCAGCAGCCCCTGTCACACACCTCTAAGGTTGGGGATCCCGCTCCCGCCCTGGCCACATGCACCCAGGCTGGTGCCCTCAGTCGTGGCTGCCCTTAGCCCACTGGGTGTTAAATTTGGGGATTGTGGGTCCAGGAATGGCCTAGCTTCTTCACTGGGCTGACACAGGGAGGGGGCAGGCCAGGCTGGTGTGCTGCGGACCCTCCTCCCCAGCTCTGCCCAGCTGAGTGCTCTACTCGGAGGTATCCTCTGGCTGGACCTCGGCACAGCAGTTTCGCTGCTTCCTGCCTCAGGACCTTTGCACTTGCTATTCCCTCGGCCTTGAACATCTTCCCTCAGACATCAGTACGGCTGCTTGCACGAGTGAGGATACATGCTTGGCAGCCCTGACGAAACTCCAAACAACATGGCTAAGACATGGGAGTTATTTATTTCTTGGTCAAGAAACAGGGGTCAGCGGAACCTCATGACGTGATTTATGTCGTGTCCTTGTATCATTTGTTCTGTTATTTATTTAATGCTTTTATTTAAATCAACTTGCTTTTAAAACTTGACAGCTTATGGCCTGAGCCATAGAACCTGTGAAATCCTGGGTTTGATATGCACACAAACTTACATAAATATAGCCATAGAAAAAAATTCTTCCGATACCGTTCAAAATCTCCTTGCGAGTGACTGTAATTAACACGACTGAACTGTATATGTGAAAGTGCTTAAAATGGGAAAACTTCGTGTACATGCTACTAGAGTAAAAATTAAAAAACCCATAGAGCTCTACAGCACAGAGGGAACCCTGATGTAAACCACTGACTATGGTTAATAATATGATTATAATAAAATATTTCATAAAGTATGACAAAGAAGCCACACTGATGCAAGATGTTAATCATAGGGAAAACTGTGTGTGGGAGGGGCGGGTCCTGTGGGAGGTCTGTCCTGTCTGCACGACTTTCCTATAAACTTGCAACTAATTACACACACACAAAATCACCTTGTGACCTTCCTTTGGGAAAATCTGAACTACCCAGTTGGGGACACTGAGCCTGCATTGCGGGGGAGGGCAGCGGCAGAGCTGACCAGTGGCCCAGGCCCCCGGCCTGCCTTCCCAGCAGCCACGGTTTTGCATTTTGTTGGGAAGTGACCTCTGGCCTTGGGGTCTGTGTTGACCCCTTCCTTGTGTGCTGCCTGGGGCCTCAGGATGCACCCGAGTTCATGTTTTCAGCCTACATGGTCTGGCCTGGTCCCCCACCCCCATACCCTCTGCCTCACCTTCTCCCCTCCACCCCGAGTTCATTTCCGTTCTGCCTCCATCTGGAAAACCTGGCCCCATCGGTCCCCTCTGCTGGGAAGCCTGGCTGCTCCTAGGCCCAGTCAGTGGTGGCGCCCGCCCAGCCCCTGCCTCTGGGGGTGGGGGAGGCAGAGCAATGTTTCCGAGCCTGGGCGTCTCCTACCCGAGGAGACCCCTCTCCCTGAGGCTTCGTCCCCTGGGGTGGGACCAGACCTGCCACCTCAGGGGCCCGTGCCTTCACCAGGTTCGGGGGCGGCGGTGATTGGGCAGGGGGAGTGTGCAGTGGGCCCTTTCCTTTCCTCCCGAGCAGGCCATGGTCAGGCACCAGCCGGGAGATCCCAGCCATGCTCTTGCAGGCCTGGGAAGAGCCGCATCAGCTCGAGGGTGGGAGGTGAGGGGGAGGCACCACCGGAGCTGGACTCGGAGGCCTGGAGCCTGAGCAGAAAGAAAAGCATTTGAGAAGGAGCTGCAGGCACGGGAGGAAGGTGGGGTCCAGCCAGGGCATCTCCGAGGGCTTCCCGGAAGAGGCGCAGGACACATCTCCATTGTGTGCCACACACCGTGCTGGTGCCCTGGCCCACGTGATGTTTCTCCTTCCCAGTGCCCACTGCTGAGGTGGGCCCTGGCACCTCTGGTTTACAGATGGCAACACTGCTCTGTGGCTCCTGGGTGACTCGCCTAAGGCCAGTCAGCAGACGAAAGGTGTCAGGGTTGGGATGTGAAGCCGTGTCCCGTGTGACGCCACATGTATCAGGTGCTTACTGCTGGGTAACAAGTGGCCCCGGAATGCAGTGGATTATGATAGCAGCCGTTAGCATCCCAGTCTCTGTGGGTCAGGAGCGTGGACCTGACTTAGCTGGATCCCTTGCACGGGCTGCAGTCACGGCGTCGTCCAGGTCTGGTCACCCACCAGGCCCAACCAGGAAAGCGCCGGTTTCCGAGGTCCTCTGGAGCTGGTTGTCAGGAATCGCTTCCTTGCCTGCAGGGGGACTGAGGGCCTCAGCACCTCGCTGGCCTCTCCAGGGCAGCAGCTCCCGACGTCAAAGTGTGCAAGCAAGAAGGCTACAGGGTCCCCCCAGACAGAGTGGAAGTCTCGTAATCCAATGACGGATTGGACGGAATGCTCGCTTTTAGGCGAGCAGCTGGAGCAGACCACTCTCAGGGGGACGGGGTCACACAAGGGCATGTGGGCATCACTGAGGTCATCCTGGAACACTGCCCCCCACCCCCCACGAGGTAAACTGAGGCAGTTACCCTGGAGGCTTGGCTACGGCTGGCCAGGGGCTCAGAGGGGTGGCAAGTGGACAGCGGGGAAAGGCTCTGGGGTAGCTGCAGCTCAAGAGGCCTGCTGCCTCCTCCCTCGTCCCACCCTGACCCCTGTGGCTGCCCTGGTCCCCTCCACAGCCGCCCTGGCTGTGCGCTGTGTGGGGACCAGCCTGGCTGGAGGCCAGGAGCCTGCACTGGCGTCTCCAGCACCCTCCCCTCCCTGCCTCTTTCCAGGACAATGGGGGAAGGGTTATGAGGAACTGACCATGTGTTCTTCCAATGTTTTGCAATTTTCCTGGAAATGCGAGAGCTCCCAGGGGCCGGGGCTGCTGGTCTGACCTCAGCACACCACTTCTGGCCACCGAGACCCCCACTGCCATGCCCGCGGCAGCCTTTCCAGGACCCGGCCGTTCCCCAGGCTCACATGGGCAGCAGGGGAGGGTGGCCAAGGCCTAGGGAGCTGTTGGTGGGAGGGGAGAGGAGCCAATGGGGGTGGCGGGAAGGAGGGCGGGCAGGGCCTCCCCAGCTCCCTGGTCCAAGATCGCCTGGCTAGGGGTTTCCCTCCGTCCCCAGGCTGCTCCTTCCTGGTGGTGAGCGGCAGCCACCCGCTGGGTTGGAAGGGGTGGCTGTGGGTTGTCCTGCCTTGCTCGCTGGGCAGAGGCTCCCCACCACCTAGCTGGGCAACCTCGCCTCCCCCAGCCCAGGGCCTGCCTGGCCTCAGTGTCCCCCCGCCCTGCTCAGGCCCGGCTCCCCCAACTGGGCTGAGCTGCCCCTGCTCCTGGCCCACGACCCGCCCTCTACACCCCCCACCGCCTTCCCAGGGAGCCGGCCAGGCAGGTCAGATGGGGGGACCAGTCCCCTCCGGCCACTGCCCCCTCTCTCCACCAGCACCCCAGGCGTCTGCACTCCCTGTCTCAGGGTCTCACTCCCCACTCAATCCCCGGCCCCCTGCACCCCAGCTGGAGGTTTGCCTCTGTCCCTCGCATCCTCTTTCCTGCTGCCCTTGGCAGCTGCCCCCCAACTTGGACTCCATCCTCTGAGCCCCCCAGGGTCCTGTCTGAAACCCCTCTCCTCTCCCACTGGCTCTATCCCATCCACTTCCCCCTCGGCCCCCACAACTGCGGGATGTCCCTTGGGCAGACTGACACGGCCCGAATGGCCTGGGCATCTCCACCCCCCATCCACACCGCCTGCCCCTCCCCCCATCCACACCGCCTGCCTCCCCACCATCCACACCTCCTGCTCCCCCCACCATCCATACCACCTGCCCCCCCCTTTCGTGCCCCCCATCTGCAAGCAGGGTCCTGGCTCAGCCTAGCTCTGCCCCTCCCCTGCCCAGCTCTGCTGACTTACCTTCTAAGGTCCCTCCCCCACCGCCACCATCAGGGCCCCTGCAGAATTAAAGCTCAAACTGCTTCCAAACCAGTGTCTCCCCCAGTGGCGTCATTTCCCAGCTTCCCTTGCAGCTACGTGTGGCCACGAGACTCTGTCTTCTGGGTGGTCTTTGAAGGGAAGGGCAGGCCCCTCTGCCCCTTTTCCTCCTCCAAGCAGCACTATGGGGTTTGGGTGAGCCACTGCGGGCCGTGTCCTGGGGAGGTGGGGGCAGCCGGAGAGGAGGCCTGTGGCTGACCTCTTGGAGCAGAGCTCCTAGTTCAGCCCACCTTTACGTGGGAGAAATTTTATTTGTGTAAGCCACTCATTTTGTTACCCTGAGCCAAACTCATCCTGTGCCAACAAGATTGTGGCTGTCCCCAGGCCCAGGACAGACCACGGGGTCTCCCTTTGCCCTCCAGAGGGGTCGTTACCACTGTGCTCAGCCCACCAGTGCCTTCACTTGCCCCAGCCGATTCCTGGCTTCTGGGAAAACGCCCCCAGCCTCCCTCCTCCACGTCCTCTCAGGGCCCTCAGGCCCTGTGGAGCCTCGACTACAACACTAAGTCATTCGACAAACCTTTGATGAACACCTACTATGTGCCAAGCCTGAGCTGTGTGTTGGGGAAGACGGTGGTGAACAAGAGGGGGCATGGCCCTCTGTAGAGTGACTGCTTATTCCTGAGTGCGTCTGCCCAGGGGCTGGGGTTGTCCTTGGACCGCCCCCCCACCCCGCCCCTGGCACCAGCCACAGGCTGAGCACATTGTGGAGCTCCCTGTTATCCTTGTGGGATGCACGAATAACCGCTATGTGAGTTGGAGGGGAGCTGGAAGGGCTTCAGAGCCACTTCTCAGCTGGGGCTTGCGTGCCCACTGAGCTCCTGGGGATGGGGTGCCCGCCCTCCACTCTCTTGGGCTGCTCTATCAGGAGCTCCTTCTTTGCCCGAGCTGCCCTGGGCCTCCAGCCCCAGCACCTGCCAGTACCCTGCACGCCGGTGTCAAAGGCTGGCTCCTCCCAGGTTGGGAAGGGGGCTGGCCCCAGGTAGGTGTTCCAGCAGGCCTGGCCCTCGGGATGCAGCCAAGAGCTCTGAATCCCTGGGAATGGGCAGTGGGGGCCAAATTATTTTGATAACTTTGTTTCCTGTGAAAATTCATAAGTTGAGCCAGTTGCCTCAGCCTGCGCAGACATGGAAGGGAGCAGGTGAGGGTGGGAGTGAGCTGGCCTGGTACTGAAGGAGCCTTCTCCCTTCCCCAGGGAGGCTCAGGCCCTTGGCTGGGTCAGAGCCCGAGTTCTCAGACTGGGGACAGCCCTGCTGACCACTGGGGACTCTGCTAGCTGTAGGCCTACAGCGTGCTGGGCTCTGGACAGCGGGGAGGAGTTTGCAGTCTGGGGCAGGACGTTCTAGTCTGCTGGGCTGCCGAAAGCAACATATCAGAAATGGGTTGGCTTTTACAATGGGGATTTATTAGGTTGCAATTAGTTTTGAGGCCATGAAAATGTTCAAATCAAGGCATTCTGAAGTGATGCTTTCTCCCCGAAGACCTGCTGCCGGTGATCCTGGGCTCCTCCGTTACATGGCAAGGCACGTGGCGGCATCTGCTGGTCTCTCCTTTCTCTTCCAGCTTCTTGTCTCTCTCTGAACCTCATTCTCTTATAAAGGACTCCAGTAAGAGGATTAGGACCCACCCTGGGCCACGCCTTACTGAAGTGCCCTAATCAAAGGTCTCAGCCACAGCAGGTGCACACCCACAGGAATGGGCTGACTTTAAAGACATAATCTTCTAGGGCCCATCCAGCTTCAAACTGTCACGGGGTGGGGTTGACAAATGGGTCTACACTTGAGCAATGGCACGTGATGATTGACAGAAGCATCCTGGGGCTCGAGGCAGGCTCTGGGGTCCAAGGACAAGGGGTCCCTAGGGAGCCAGGGCGGCCATGGAAGAGTTCATTGAGGAGAGAGCCCTGAAGGGTGAATAGGAGTTTGCTCTGTTGGAAAATGGAGGTAGGACCGTCCAGGCAGAGGGAACAGCATGGCAGACTCAGGGACTGCAGGCCGCTTGGAGAGTGAGAGATGGGACGCGGGGAGATGAGCAGGCCCCAGCCCAGCTGTGGGGAGCCCCTGCCCATGCGGGTGAAGACCCTGGGCCAGGAGAGAGACGGGGGCAGATTTAGAGAGTAGAAAGGACAGCAGCAGGGCATAGGTCTCTGAGGAGGGCGCCCGGGGAGGGGTCTGGAGTGGGTTTGCGGGAATGGTGCTGCCTCCCCGGGGCGGGGGTCACGTTCAAGGTGGCCTGCCATCCGGCACTTTCTGCCTGGGCTCCAAGGCTTCCACGCGGTTGCTGGGGACCAAGGGACCCCAGACTTCTGGTGTTTATGATTGGCAAAATACATCTTCCTGTTTTTAAGAGAAAAGGATTAAAGAGGCTTATTAAAAAGCCTTTTGAAAGGCATCAGAAGACTTCCTGGATGTCAAATGACTCTTACCAAAGAGCCACTTAGTGCCTTAAGCAACAGCAGCGAGAACCATGCCAGGCAGGCCTCCGTCAGTGCTCCCGGAGCTGCCCCGAGCTGCCCCGAGCTGCCCGGAACCAGCAGGGGCCCCTGTGGAGGTGAAATATAGTCGCAAGGGCTGCAGGTGGTGGAGGGGCCAGAGTAGCTGGGGGTGGTCAGCCCGGCCCCAGCCAGGGGTCCTGGCCTCCCGCCCCGCCCTCCCCCGACTCCAGCAGCTCAGATGTCCCATGTGTGCACCTGGTTGAGGTCTTCCCCCTCGACTGCCACCCCCGACACCCAGTCCCCACCCACCGCACCCCAGCCCCGCCCCCCCCCAGCCTCCAGGCCTGGCGGTCACCTCCTCCCTGTCTCACCAGTGTGCCTCCAAGTGACCCTTGGTCTGGTGGTCTCCTCCTTGCATGCTCCGTCCACTCGTCCCCTCGCCCCCTTGTCCCCAGCCAGGCCTCTTCGCTGGCTCCCCTATCCATCCCTTCCTGGACCCCCACTGCTGCCTCGCCGGCCCCCGTGCTGGACACAGCGGAGACTTGGATCCCGCCCGGTCCTGGGGTGCTCTGGGTGTGCCAGGAGGCCTGTGTTTCTCCTCCATGCTGGTCATGGGGGGCCACGAAGGCAGGCGATTTCCCCACTGGGCCCTGGGTCAGCTCTGGGAGCTGGGCACAGCCCCCAGTTCCTGCTGTCTCGGGGAGCTCCGAGGACTCCATGTGCTCAGTGTCACCTCTGCCCCGTCTTCCCCCAATCACCCCAGGTGCCCTGACCGACCCCCACCAGCCCGAATCGTCCCCCGGGAGTGCTGAGCCCTGCGGCCCTGCGAGCCCCAGGCTGACCCCTGGCATGGACCACCTGCTCCTCGGGTTCTCTCCAGATTGGCAGGATGTGATGGCGGCAGCTATTAAACACTTCGGCGGCTCCCAGAAAATGCCCAGGAATTCTTGGAATAAAATAACAATGAATAAAGTTGCCTGGAAATGAGGCTCTGGGGCTGAATTTGATTACTCCCCGCTTGGAAAAGAAAATGAGCCTAAGCCGCTGAGGCAAGGCTTTCAGTTCTCTTCACCCAAGGCCAGTGGTGAAGGGGGTCCAAGGCGAGTCTGGGCTCTGAACGGAGCCGGGCTGGAGCTGAAGTTGCGCCTGCCAACGGCTTGCACACCTTTGGGGGCCTGGATGGGGGCGGGGCGCAGGGTGTGGTGAGGTGGGCGGGGTGGGTGGGAGGCCAATTCCCTGAAGTCTCCGTGGCAGCCACGGCGGCTGCCCTCTGGTAGCGCATCCCTAGCACGGCGCTTCCACTTCCTGCCCAGAGCCCAGGCTTCCCCGGTGTCTGCCCACGCTTGCCCCGGGGACCTGTGTGCCCCCTCCACACTCCCTCCCCTCACCCCACTGTCTGGCTGTCCCCAGATCTGCTTTCTTTCTCCTAAGTCCATCCCACTCTCCCTCCCTGGGCCCAGCCACCGCCACCTGGCGTGGGTTCAACAACCTCTTCCCCTATTCCAGACCTTTCCATGGCTCCCTATTGCTGTCAGGGCCCAGATAGAGCCTTACCCTGGCACACCCAGGTTAGAGTTCGTATCAGTCTCCAGTGGCCGCTGTAACAACCCACCACAAACCCAGTGGCTCAAAACAGCAGAGTCATTCTCTTATCGTTCAGGGCAGAAGTCTGAAAATCCATTCCACCCGGTGGAAGTGAAGCTGTTGGCAGGGCTTGCTCCCTTCACAGGCTGTAGAGGACAGGCTTCCGGCTTCCGGTGGCCCCAGGTCTTCCTTGACTCATGGCCACGTGGCCTCCTTTGTGTGTGTGTGAAATCTCACCAGCCTGTGAGGACACCTGGGGTGGCGGGCAGGGCCACCCAGCAGCCCAGGCTCAGCTCTTCTCAGCACCCTCAGCTTTACTGCAGCTGTGAAAAGACCACAGGAGGCCCCCCCAGGCCACCAACCAGCCCACACCCAGGCCCTTCCCCACTCGGCCACTGTGTACACCTTGAGCCTGTCTGCCTGGGCATCCCTGGGCATACCAGGCTGTGGCGCATAGTAGGTGCCTCATAACTGTTTGCTCAGGAATGAGTGAACGACCGAAAACCAGAGGCCGTTTGGAGGCTGCCTCTTCTGAGTAGCCTCTGCACACCCCTGATCTGGCAAGTGGGCGTGCCTTGGGGCTGGCTGAGTTCCCACAGTGTGAGGTGGGAAATTTGACAATCACTCCCATCAGTTTCCTGAATCTTCCACAGGCAGAGCCCCAGCAGCCTTCAGCTTTCCTAGAGATTCATCACAGATGAGTTGTTTCCTTCTTCATCTCCCAAAACTCTGCAGTGATACAACAGACACGTCTTACTTAAATAATCAGAACAGAAAGTCCGTTGTTCAAAATTTCAGAAGCCTAGAGTCCCGTGGAAGCCAGGCCTCAAGGTAGCTGGTATCCATGGAGTGCCTACTGAATACTGTCCTAAGGTCGGGCGCGTAGGAGACCTGCACAAATAGTTTTCAGGCCTGGGGGCGGGGGGTGGGCTAAAAAATACCTGCCTCACCCCTCGCTCACTCTGACAGCTCCCCAGGGCCCCCCACCCCTGCCCCGGCCTCTGCCCCATGGCCGCCCACCTCCCAACTCTGTGGACCCCCCTCCTGACATTGGCCGCCTTCCTGCACCTTGTGCCCCTCCTCCCCTCTTTCCCTGCATTGACCCTGTCTGGTCCCCAGCTGCTCTGCAGCCCCCAACCCTGGGTCTGGCAGACCCACTTTGTCCCCTGCAGACCAGATGGGCAGAGCTGTCTGTGCTGCCTGGGCTCTAGCCACCCTCCAGCTCCATTTCCAGGACACAGAGAAGCCACGGCAGCCATGGCAGCCACTTGCTGCTAAGATCACGGGCTTTGGCGTCAGAAGGCTGTGTTCAAATCCCAGCACTTCTGCTTTTCTGCTCGGTGATCTTGGGCCAGTCACCGAGCCTCAGTTAACCCACCTGTGAAATGGGGACGGCACCAGGGATCCCCGTGGCTGTGAGATTTAAACAGACGAGGCACGTGAAGCCCGAGCAGCACTCAGCACACAGTCAGAGCCTCATCGGCCTTAGCCTCTATTGCTGGATCTTGACCGCTCTGTGCCTCATCTGTGAAATAGGCATGCTAGGGCCACCTGCCTCAGGGTGGCTGGGTGACAGCCGGGATCAGACGTGTCGACATCTGTAGAGCTAGTCAGTGTCTCGTATGTGAGGCGATGTTGCAGTCGGAACCGGGGCGTGGGCAGTGTTGGGGGTTGAATAATGTCCCCCACCAAAGGCACGTTCAAGACCCAGCCCCTGGTCCTGTGGGTGGGACACGTCTCTAAGGAGGACCTTTGAAGATGTTCTTGGTCAAGGTGAGCCCTAAGTGAGTGAGGGTGGGCCTTGGCCCACCTCTAAGCAAGGGACATTGGGCACAGAAATGGAAGCCACGGGAGCTGCCAGCAGCGGGAGGTCAACGGGACCTGGAAGAGAAAGGAGAGGGCATCCCACGAGAGGGGAGGCCGAGGACCAAGAATGGCTGGCAGCCCACCTCCGACGCCACAGCGCGGTGAGAATGCATTGCCCTGTTGATGCCTTGATTTTGGACTTCTTGCCTCGAAACTGTGGGCCAATAACTTCCTGCCGTCTAAGCCATCCCATTGCATGGGATTTGTTTCAGCAGAAAACAGGCACAAGTGGAAGGCTTCCTGCTCCTGGCTGGGCCTTGCAGGTGCACAGCTCAGGTAGCCAGGGGCAGGCTCAGAGTACGCTCCACCTGTAGTTTCTTTCCCTGTCCCCTTCCTCCTGACCCTGATGGTAGGCCAGGAGGAGTAGCCAGGGGCTGATTCTACGGACCAGCATCTGCCTACATCCACTGGACGTGGAGGAGAGAGATGCGCGGTCCCGAGTCAGCCACCAGTGGGGAGGGCTGGGAGGGCATGCCAAGGGCCCACGTGCTGGAGCGCAAGTCAAGGGCCAGAGGGTGAGCAGGCAGCTGACGGGTGGATGGCTGGAGCGGGGCAAGCCTGACCGCGGGGTGCCTCGAGGGCTGGACCAATGGATGTGTGAGCTACGGATGGTTGGCGGACCGTGGCTCGATGGGTGAATCTGTGGGCGGCCGGGTGGACGGACATGTGGCTCACGGATCGGTGGGTGGCTGGATGGCTGGATCAATGAATGGACAGAAGGACACATGGAGAGGTGGATGGAAGCACAGGTAGAGGGATGGATGGATAAATAGATGCAGTCGGATGAATCGATGGGTATTTAGGGCTGGCTGTATCAATGAATAGATGGACTGAGATATGCAGGACAGATGGATGGATGGAAATATGATGACGGATGAGTGGACAGGAGGCTGGGTAGACGCCTGGAGCTGCACCTCAGCTTCCTGCGTTGCACGGTTATTGACTCAATGTGCGTCAAGGAAAATGGCATGGAAGGGTGTGAGCCACATGCAGCCCTTCCCAGGTCCCTGAATCGCCTCGTGAGGGTCTCTCTGGAGTCCAAGGGGTCTGCTCCAGGACAACTGGATCCAGGCCAGGCCAGGACAAGCCTCGCGCCCTGCAGCCGGCGCAGCTGAGCCCTCACGACCCTGGGCCAGTGGGCGCGCCCCTGGACACCTGGCGGCCTGAGCCAGTTCTTCCTGCCTCTCTTGACCCTTGCTTCCAGGTTCTATGAGAGTAAGGCAGGCCTGGGAGCTCGGACGTGGCTCTGGCCTCAGGCCTTTGGGGTTAATGGGGTGTGTGTGGCAGAAACACAGGTCATCTTGGGAGCAGATGAGAGACGGCCCCCCTGGGGTGAATGGCCCAGCTGCTGCCCCAGGCTAGCCCGGCATCCTGGGTGCCCAGGGTCCTAATGGGTGGAGTAGGGTGGCTGGAGAGCTGGCTCTGGCTCTGGCCTAGTGCTTCTGCTCGCTTGGACCTTGGGCTACTTGCGTGCACCTTCAGGGACTGGATCAGGAGGTCCTAGTGGGCCCTGTAGCAGCCGGCGGGGAGGGGTGGCGTGCCGCGGAGATAAAACAGAAGCCTCTCGCCCCTTCCCCAGTAACCGCGTGTGCCCGGCCCTGCCACGACCCAGTGGACAGTGCTGGGAGGACGGTGGGCAGCAGATGGGGGAGCCGCACTAAGATGGGGGGTGGGGGCTGGTGCAGGCGGCGCTGAGGCTGCCAGACGCGGGCGGCTGTCCAGGCGCTGCTAATTAGCTCCCACCCGCCCCCGCCCCCGCCCACACACAGGCTCAGGCGCGCTCTGCCAGCGTACCCCACATCACCCCACGCCTCCAGATCCGCCCCCACGCCACTGCACACAGCCCCCAGCAGCCGCCCCCAGGCCCCCATCGCCTCCCCACCCCGTGGGCACCCGACATGCCTGTGGTGGCGATGCCCCCGTGCCCCCACGCCCATGCCTCCCCTGCGCACAGTGCCCCAGACACGCCCTGCTTCCCTCCCCGGGTCCCTGGGCCCTTGGTGGGCTGCCCGCCCTGACGTTCCCCTCCCACCCCAGATGAGCAGAACCCACTCACGTGGGGGCGAGTGTGACGGAGAAGGCATTTCTGGGTCCTGCTGGGCCAGGCCCGGGGGGCACCCCCTTCCATGGCTCTGAGCCTGGGTCTCCCCGTCGGGGCCATGGGCTGAAGACCCCCGGAGAGCTGGGGGAGTTGCCACCTGGTGCAATGTCCTTGCCACCCACCCTGGCTCAGGACCTCCCTTCCCCCTCCCCAGGCCACCTGCTTGTGTGTCCCCGACTCCTATGGCCACTGCAGCCGAGGTCCTCTGTCTTCCTCTTCATGGACGCCCCTCCATCCAGCCGCCCCCCTGCCCCTGCCCTGCTCAGGCTTCCTTTCCACACAGCCTGTGGGGGCCCCAGGCACCACCTGGACCCTCCCCAGCACCCCTCAGTTGTCCCCATGACACACCCAACCCCTGCCAGCGCCCAGCTCGCTCTGCCTCTGAAAACCTGTGCCCCAAGCATCTCCCCCTGGCCACCTCCTCCCACCTGGACTCAGGAAGCCCCTACCTGGCCCCCCAGCCACCCCGCGGCCCCGCCCAGCCCCTGAGCCCTCTGCTTCTCTCACTGCCTGCCCTGCGGCCCTCACATGCCTCCTGGCCACTCTGCATCCTTGTCCCATCACGCGTGTCCTCTCCTCGGTCAGTCCTGCCCCCACTGGCAAGACCTCAACCCTGGAAGAGCCCGAGGGCTGTCTCCATACCTGAGCCAGACCCCGGCTCCAGGTGCCGCCCCTGCACCTACTGCGTGGGGAGGCCTGGTTGGTCAGCTCTGCCGCCAAGCCCGCACGCAGACCTGGGCCCCCCACCTGCCCCTGCCCTCTCCGTGCCGCGCCGTCAAGTGCACCCTTACCCCTTCTCCTGCCCCCTCACTCCCTCCTGCACTCCTGAGCAAATGAAGCCCCCCACTCCCAGCCTCCTCCAGCTCCTGCCCCAGCTGGCTCTGCCCCCTTTCTGGAATTCCTGGAGGGGCCTCTCCACTGGCCATCTCCATCTGACGGCTTCTGCACCCCTGCAGCCCCAGGGCCATCTCAGGCCCCCTGCCTTCTCCTTGGGCCCTGGGAGAGCCAGCTGAATGAGCCCTCCTGGGGGCCTCCGGCTTCCCCTTAGTTTTGGCCAATGGAAATCACCAGCAGGAACTTGGAAGTAGGAGGGGATCGAGGGGCTCTTGGTTTCCCAGTGTCCTCCAGCACCCCAGGCACAGGGATCCGAGCTCCTCTCAGGGCCCTCTCCAGGCAAGGCTGTGCTCCGATTCTGGGGTCTGTAGCTGCTTCCCCCAGGCCTGGGGGTTGCATACCTGTCCCCTTTATTGCCTCTCCCTGATCCACGCAATGTGCGTGGCCAGCTGCGTCCTGCAGGGAGAAGCCGTGCTCCCGTCTCGGGCCTCGGGACCTCCCTGGAGCGCTTGGTGCTGCTGCCCACACCGGAAGCCCTCTCTTCGCTGGGTGCCTGGGACCTACGCTCAGGCTCCCTTTCTCCCAGCCGTGACCGCCACGGGCGCACGCACTCTGGCGGGCACCAGGAATCTGACCAAGGTGTTCGCTCCTTGTCGGGTCCTCGCCGGCGTTGGGTCCAGCACGGGGGCCGCAGGGCCATTGCCGCCTCCCCACGCCGAGGCTTCGACAGCTGTTAAACCTGCTGACCGCAGCCAGAGTCTACGTGCTGAGCCCACGCCGGCCCCTGGACGCAGCTGCCCTTGGACACTGCTGAGCTGTCCTCAGGACCAGGGCCACCGTCCACCTGCCCGTGCAAACTGGAATTCGGCCATCACGCCTGACCCTCAGTGCCGCACTCTTAATCCCGACCCCGTCGGTGGCACCTCCTAAATTCTTCTGGGACAGGCCTCGCGCTCCGTCTCTGCTCCCACCGCCATCGCCCAGGCCCCAGTCCTCACCCACGTGCAGCAGCTCCTGCCCGCCTGGGTGCCCCTCGGCTCCCTTCACTGCCCCCCGCCACGCCGCGGGCGACCTGCCCTTTCCCGGGCCACTCCCCTCCTTGCAGCCTTTCCTGAGTCTTCACCATGGCCGCAGGCCTTGCACCGCCGGCCATGCCCTCTGCAGCCTTTGGCCGCTGGCCCTCTCTCCCTCCAGCCTCCGGCCACTCCCAACTGCATGCTGTTGGCCAATGCCCGGGCTATTCGCTGACCCTGAGACTTGGAACACAGCGGTTCCTGTGGCACGGGAGACCTTTCTGAGCCTCGCTGGCCAGGCTGTCCCTGGAGCCGCTGTGCGGACAGCGCATCCTTGGCGGCTGCCATGCCATTGCCGTCTTCCAGGTCCCATGGTGCTCATCCCTGGGGGCAAGGGGACAAGGACCCCGGCCTGCCATCTTGCAGCCTGGCGGGGGTGATTGGGGAGGAGGGCTTGGACCCCTCCACCCCTTAGATGCTGGAAACGGGAGTGGGATTCTCTGGGGGAGGGAGTGTGCCTTCCTCCATCCCCGAAACTAGGAACCCCAACGACCCCCCCATTCGAGTAAGGAAGGCCTGCTGGAGTCAGGGAGAGGACCCCACCTGGCCGCCCGCAAACCGCGCCCCTGGCTCTGAGGCCTCCCCCAGACCCCTTCCAGAACCCTCTCGGTGGCAACAGCGCGCGTGGGTGGCCGTGGCGAGAGTCGTGATTTCAGGCACCACTCCCCAGCACGGGCACCCGCCCCCCCGCGCGGCGCAGGCTTGTTTTCTTCCTGCTCAGGCGCGTGCTGTGCTAGAGCGAGCAGGTGACTCCAGGGACGCCGGGGGATGGGCGAGGCCAGGCCCAGGCCTGGGGACCGTGCGGCCCCCGGTGCCCACCCCGAGCCGGCTGTCCCGGCCAGCCGAGCCGCCCCCGTGGGGCCACCATGGCCTCGGGTAACCCCGGCACAGCCTCCTGCTCAGGAACGCCACGGGGAGGGGGCGCGGAGCCGGTTGGCTCGGCGACGTGGTGTGTTTGTCATGTTCTCCGATGTGGCCGTGGACGCCCGCCATCATTTATCATTATAATTAAGTACAATTTGGCAGGGGGGTGGGTGGGGGGAGCTGTCAGACCTGCTCGCTGCGCCTGCCAGGAACGGCAGTGCGAACCCCAGCAGTACGGGAGCAGGCCCCCCCCACCGAGGCTTCTCTGTCCAACCTCCCTGGGTGGGCGAGGTGGGCGGCAGTGGGGGCTGGTCCTCCCCGGGTCTCGGCCCACCTCGCCGGCCCGCCCTCTCCAGCTCTTCCTGGCAGGGCCGCAGTCACCCCCGGGCCAAGAGACCAGCCCGGCAGCCCAGAGCTGACGCTGTCCCTGGGGCGTCCGCTTTCCCACGGGCTGGCCTCCGGGCGCCCCCAGCACGGAGGGCGGCAGACCCAGCAGGGCCAGGCTTGAGGTCGGGTGCTGTGCCCCGGGAAGCAATGCGGGGTCTGGCCCCAGGGAGGGCCTGGGTGCAGGGCTTCTGCATCTGCCCTCCTTCCCCGCGGGGGCCCTCGGGCCGGTGGCGTCCCCTCTGGGCCTCAGGGGCCCCCCTCTGCCACCCGGCGGTTGGGAAGCTGAGGGAGAGAGGGGGGCCAAGCAGCTTGCCATCCTCTTGCTCACCTTTCAGGGCCCTGTTCCCCTTTGGCCCCCCGAGGGGCCCCCAGCCCCCCTTCTTAAACCCTCCTAGTTATTGCCACCCAGTGCTAATTGTCTTCTAAAGGCCTCTCTTCTGCACTAAAATGTGGGCTCTGGAGGGCAAGGGTGGCACCGGCATTGTCCCCCAGCGCGTCCCCAAGCCCCAGTACCTGACGAATGAATGAGGGAGTGAGTGACGCGCACACACCAGGTGACCCAGAGCCTGTCTGCTCACTGAACACGCTCCTGCTGGCCTTGCCCTGGACCCAGGGCCTGGGGTCAGGGTGCCAGGCGCTGGTTTACAGGCTCAGAGAGGGACGCAGCACAGCCTGCTTGTTGAATGACTAAAGAAGTGGATGAACGATGGGAGGGCAAGTTGGGGCTCCCTGGAGGAGGCAGGCAAGGGCCGAGTTTAGAAATAAGGCGTTGTGGACACTGAAGCTAGGCAAACACTTCAAGCGTCCACTCAGAGCCTGGCCTGGCCTCAGGTCTGGGTCCACGGGGAAAGGACAGCCATGGACAAAACGCAGCCTGAGGCACCCTCGCTAGCCTGGGCCACAGAGATCTCTGCTCCTGGTGGCTTCCCTTGGAAAGGCAGAAGCTGTTCAACAGTAGTTCGAGGCTCGTTCCTCGGCATGCTCCCTGTTCAGCTTCCACCCGGTTCAGGGATGGTAAAGAAGTTTGAGCTTATTTGTCAATTTAGATCAATTGGCCACCTTGTGCACTGTGTTGAGAAGGATTCTGAAGTTCAATATGAGCTCCGTGGGAAAGATGGACTAGTGATTGATTAGTGATGTCTGTCATGAGTGCGGAAAACATGAGTGGGGGCTTGTGTGCTGTGGATGCACCTTTCCGCTCCAGACTATGGATCACAGACAAGCAGATAGGAAGCACTCTTAGACTGCATCGAGTTGAAACCCCTTGTGTTATGGAAGGGGAACCCGAGTCTCAGGGAAGAGCAAGGACATGCAAATCAATGGCAGAACAGACCTTGATGCCCCCTTCAGCCAGACTCTTTCCTCTGCTCATTTCCTGCTGGCTGGAAGGCTGCCCCAGTCAGGAGAAGGGTCTCAGGCAGGGTCTCGGGGCAGGAGTTCAGCTGAGCACGTGTGGGGAATGGACAATCCTTCGGCCCCCGCCACAGCTCAGGTCGGATGTGACCCCAGGGCAGCTCCTGGTGCTCAGCCAGCTTTTCAGAGCTGGCTAGGAGCAGAGCGAGTGAGGCTGGCCCCCGAGGCCCTCCGCGCTCGGGACCCTGGTCCCAAGGAAGGGCTTGCCTCCTGCCACAGCCGAGCCAGCCTGCTGCCGCCGCGGGAACTTGGCCACCGCCCCGGGGGCAGCTGCTGGGTCCGAGTGGGAGCCAGGGCGAGGCACCAGCCCAGCACACAGCCTCTGCCTTCTCTCCCCCTCTGGATCTGTGGGGGGGGGTTGTGGGAAACACACTCACGGGCCCCAGGGTTGGGGACAGGCCAGGCAGCGTGGGGTTCACGGGCACCAGCCGCAGGGCCGCAGCGGGTCGCAGCGCCACCTTCCTGTCTTCCAGCCTGCTGGCATCTCCTGGACTTGCCGCCTCCTTGAGTTCTCCCAGGTCGGGCATGCAGGAGGTGGGTGGCGAACGGCCACGATGTCCCTTTTAACCCCACAACTTCGGCCAAGCCCTCGAGAACTGGTGGCCAGCCGGGTGGGGTGGGGGCTGACTGCTGTAGTTTCCCGCGTGGAAGCCGGTCTGGGGACCACGGCTCTGGGCCGGCCAGCACCGGGCCCTGCCTGGCTCTGGCGGGAGGAAGAGCCAAGGGGCAACTCAGCCGTGAGGGTGGGCTGGTAGGGGTGGGCAGCTGGAGGGAGACACCGGGCTGGGTGAGTGGGGGACAGGACACAAGGTATATAAGGGGAATGGGGGCATGGACCATCGGCTCCTTTCCCAGGAAGCCCTCAGCACTCCTTCCCTATCCCCCGTGGTTCCCAGTTGGGGGTCCCCACCCCTCCCATTTCCTCCAGGCTCCCCGCCCACAGCCCTGGAGACCACCCAACCAAGCACTGAGCCAGAGGACTGTCCCCCCAACCTTACAACCTGTCCGAGGCCCCTCCCCTACCAGCCCTACCCCCACCTCCTGATGCCAAGACCCTCCCCTCCCCCCAAAAGCTCACAGGAGGCTGCCTGGGAAGCCCTTTGCAAACTGACAAGTCCTGCGGCCACCTGGGTGATTTCTTTTCCCACCCCAGGAGCAGGGCTCCCACGTCCAGGGTGAGGGGTCTGGGCCCGGGCACGGCCCAGGCACCCAGGACAGCGCCGAGCTGCCGCTCCACTGTGCTTGGCACAGGCGCATGTTTCCCCAGGGCTGTTTTGCAATCCTTGGCTGCTGACCCCCATTTCTCTGGCAATTGCAGGTTTTTCTCGGCTGTGATTTGGACACTGTGTTTCTCCCTCCTAAACAACCACTCCGGAAAGGAGCTCTAACTTTGAACGAGCTGGCTTCAATTGTTCCACTTCTCACAATCAGGCCCTCCAGCCTGCCCCCAGGTGCCATCCAAGTGTTTCCAGATCCAACGGCCGGCGGCTCAGAGTCACCCTGAGGTGGGTGTGCAGGAAGGGGCTGGGGACAGGCCACTGGATCTCCTGGGACCCCTGGTCTCTTGGGTCTGGAGTCTCCCAACCCCTGGACCTTGGGGGCTGCTTGTCCGGCTCTTGGGAGCTTTGCTGCTTCTGTGCAGGCACAGGATCAATGTGTCTTGAGCACCTACTACGCACCGGCTCAAAGCAAGGCGCCTCTCTAGGAGCCCGTCGTTGCCACGCGACAACCCACCCACTAGGTCTCGGCTGAGAAGGCAGTTGGCAAACGGCAGGACTGGCCTTCAAAGCCAAGTCCACGTGTCTCCAAAACCTACCACCACTGAGCATCCAGGCAGGGGATCTCCGACGGGAGGGTGACGATTGTTCTGCAGATGTGGTTCTTGACATCAGTGTCCATCCTGCTGCAGCAGCGATGGTCACTCCCGTTTCAAGGATTGCCAGACTCAGGCTCAGAGAGGTTAGGAAACTTGCCGGTGGTCACACAGCTGTAAGTATGGGCATCCTTGCTGGGGGCACCAAGGTAATGGTCAGACAGGTGCCAGAGGCGGAGGCGGGACCGGGATTGACGGTCCCTGGGATCTGGTCACCTCCTTTCTGAGCGTGGGCAGTGCAGGGCGGACTCGCTGCTCTCTTTCCTGGCAAGGTTGGCTCGGGGCAGAGACTTCTCTGCGAGGCCCTGGGCTCTGCCAAGGGGCTGCCCCGAGGCCATCCGATGACAGGGAAGTGCCCTCTGGAATCTGCGCTCTCTCACGCCTGCCCACTTGGCTTTGCCGTCACCTCCGGTGAGCACCGGGAGGAGGAGGGAGCTATGGTGCCGCTGGCTGTACTCGTGGTCCCCTGAGAAGCGCCCCTGGCTGCGAGTGCACTTGGAAACCTGACACCTGGCATGCAGGTGAGGCCGGTGGGGGGACAGTGCCGATGGCCCAGGGGCCCTCCCCTCACCCACGCTGATCTTGGTGGCCCTCGTCTGGCGGCTTCTGCACAGCGCTCGCGGGACCTGGGGGCTGAAGGCGGGGGTTGCAGCCTGGGTGGTTCCTGGGTCCCCTCAGCTGGGCCCCGCCCCGGCCTGGCTGCCCCTTCCCGTCCCTCCTGGGTCCTTTCCTGCTCCTGAGTGTGGCCAAGGCCCCCGCCCACCCTTCAACAGAGCAGGGATTAGCGGATGCTGGTTTTAATATTTTTTTGGAATATAATTTTCTTGTTACTGAAGCTGTAAGTCTACAGAACAACCGTGCAGAAAACACAGAGTTCCCACCCCCCCGTATTAACTTTGCATTATTGTGATGCCTTCGTTACAGCTGACCAGAGTCCTGTTATAATTGTCCTATCAACCGTAGTCCAGAGTCTTCACCAGGCTTCGCTGTGTTGGACGGATCTGCTTTTTCCCTTCATTTTTGTTCTAGAAACACATATGTAACCTAAAATTTCCCCTTTTGGCAGATGCTCCTTTATAAAGGATCCTGTGGAGCAGGACGTTTCCTTTACAGAAAATACACCAGCATTTTAATTTTTGGTCAACAATGACACGAGAACGAACACACAAAACTGTATTCCTTGTAATTAAGAAAACTAACACCCTTCCCCGTGCCCGTGTGGCCGCGGCCCTGCGGAGCCTCCGAGGGCAGATTTCCGAGTGGTTTTCCGAGCAGCCCCCTGCGGGCCGAGGCTGCAGGGCTGAGCAGCTGTGCATGCGCTGGGAGCCCGTCCCAGCCGGCCCGGGACGATGGGATGTGTCAGCGTGCGGGGGAGCAGCGGCCCAGCTCTCGTCCAAGCCCCAGCTGACGTTGGGGCTCTGGGGACGCAGATGAGCCCTGGCCGGGGGGTCTGGGTGAGGTGAGATGAGGTCAGCATGGGCACAGCCCCCGTCAGGCTTTCTGGGGCAAGTCACGGCCCTTGCCCCCGCCCTGTCCAAGGACCCCCTTTCTGAGGGTCTGGCCCTGAGCCAACCTTGGGGGGGTGTGTGCACCCAGAAGCCCCTGTCCCGTGGGACTTCTCCAAATACTGCGGCCTCTCCCTTGCTGGCAGTTTTGGGGGAGACGCCAGGGGAGGTTGGTCAGCCGTCCTGCCTCCCATCCCAGCCCTCTGAGTAAACAGGAGCATTAAATCACTGCTTGGGGGTCAGGAAACTGGGAATAATCAAAACATAGTGTCCTGTCCCCGACCCAGCCCTCTGCCTGGGGCCTGAGCAGCCGCGCCTCCGCCACGGGGGCTGCCCACAGTGCCATTGCGCCAGGGTGCAATTAGCTATATGCCGGAGAGGCTGGCAGCCGCCCCCACCCACACACAGCCCCGCCCAGGCTGGGGAACACTGCCACGTGGCTTGGCTTTGCAGCCACCCCGGCACCTGACTGCCATCCCACCACCCCGCGGACCCCAGGGGCCGAGGGAGGGGACGGGGCAGCTGCCAGGGGCTGGTGAGGGGCTGAGAACTCTTGCCCCCTTTCTCTGCTTCTCCGGGGCTGTTCTGGGGGCTGGGCCCACCTGTCCCCCTCCCCCAGGGTGGGGGGCCTGTGGCCGGGGTTGGGTGGGCACCTCAGGCCACAAATGCCTTTCCCATTGGCCCTCTTTTCCGGAGGGCACCGAAAAGCGATGGTCACCTCATGAAGGGGAAACGGAGGCTCGCGGAAGGCAAGCGGCTGTGAGGCTCGGCTCCCAGGCTCCCGGCTCCTTCCCATAGCCCAGGGACGTTCTCCAAGGCTGATTCTGCTCCAGCAAGGCCGCCGAGCCCTGTGGGAAGAGGAGGACGCATCCTGGGCTGGAGACCAGGCTCTGTGCCTGGTCGGGCGTGAGCTTGCTGTGCCACCTCCGACGCAGCCTGACCTCTCCGGGCCTCTGTTTCCCCACTTGGAGATAAGACGGAATCCAAGGAAGGCAATTCGAAGGCTTGAGATGAGCCCACAGGATTCACTGCAGAGCTGCAGATGGCAGTTGGTGACGGGGTCCCCGGGAGCCCCGTGCCTCCTCTCCCGGGGCCCGGCTGCCCTCGGCCCCGTCCAGGCCCTTGGGTCACGTTCCGAGTCCCACATGGGGGTTTTCATTGCTCCCCGCCCCCGCCATCCACCCCAGAGCCCTGCTCTGTACTGGGGCCTGGGGGTGAATCGGGGGGCCCTGCCTGGGAGCTGCCAACTTGCACAGAGAAGGGGGGACCTGAGCAGCTGGTGGCTCACTCTGCCTGGGGCTTGGTAATGATTTGGGCTGGGCCTTGCAGGCTGAACAGGAGCTCCCATTGAGAGGGGGTGCAGGGACCCCGAGAGGGCCCCAAGATTTGGGACGGAGCCAGCTTTGCCCTCAGCTGCATCAGCTCCACCCCCATGTGGCCTCCTCCTATGTGTCTCTGGGTCCAAAGTTCCCTCTTCTTATAAGGGCATTGGATCAGCCCCCCACCCCCCCAATCCAGTAGAGCCTCATCGTAACTTGATGACATCTGCAAAGACCCTCTTTCCAAATAGTGTCACATTCACAGTTTCTGTCCGGGTGGACAGAAATTTTGGGCACGCTGTCCAACCCAGACACCCTCCACTGCCGGGGCCTTCCACGTATGTTCATGCCACGTGCCTCCCCGTGGCCAGCCTGGTATTCAGGAGCATTCATACCCATTCCATCAAGAGGAGACTGAGGCCCAGCGCGGTGGAGAGATGTCCTAGGCCACCGCGCTGGATGGTCGATGGAGGATTTGAACCCAGCCCTGCCGGCTCCAAAGACTCCGTGCTTCCACTTTGGGGTGGTCGTCCTCCTACCCCGTGCCGTAGGGCTAGGCTGTCCATGCGTCCCCCCCCGCTTCAGGGCAGCCACTGGCCCCCAGCCCCTGTTCTGGCCCCCAGCAGCGGTGGAGCTGGTGTCTCAGTGCTGCACCTGGGAGGGGTAGTGTTTTCTGGCTTCAGTTTTCCTCTCTCCTGTTGCCTCCCCATCCAGGGGCCTGGGAAAGGGCCCAGGGCCTGGGGCCACAGCAAAGGGAGGTGTTTAAGGCTGACCCAGGGTTTGAGTCAGGGCTGGGGTGGGGTGGGGTGAGGATGGGGCTCTACTTGGGGATGGAATGAAGAGGTGAGGCTTTGCTGGGCGCGGGTTCTCGTGGGTGTTCAGGCGGATGGGGTGGCGGGGAAGGTTCCCACTGGGGAGCAGAGGTAGCAGCTTGCAGGCTTGGGGTCACAGAAGAGCAGGGTGGGGGATTTTTGAAAGGAGTTGGGTGCCCCGGGGCATTGGGACTATAGCAGACTGTCCAGTGCCCGCCCACCTTTTTCTGGCCATACCACGTGGCACAGGCCATACCACGTGGCACAGGCCAGCAGACTTCTGGCCGCTGACAATACATCACTTTGCTGGAGGGAGCAGGCCAGAAGGCCAGAAGTACCAGAAAATTAACCCCTCAACCAACCCCAGGAGCAGGCCTCAGTGAGTGGGAGCAGGCGGGTGAATGCCCCTCAGAGGAGCCCGAGTTCCAGTGGGAATCAGCCTTGTTTCCCACCGTGGGATGCATCGTGGTTTCCCACAGTGCAATGCACCATGGGCACACCATTTGTTAGTTCCTTCTCTGCCTTTTTGGGTTCCTCACTTGCCCACTTGTGTGTCCTGGGACCCCTTACCAACAAAACTTCTTGTACTTGATTCCTGGTCTAGGGTCAACTTCTGGGGGAACCCAAACTAATTTTGGGGGTTATTGTTGAGTGGCAGGAGGAATGGTTGGGAAGATAAGCAGGGACTAGGTCAGGAAAACTTGGAGGCCAGATGAAGGGGCTTGAAATTTTCCTGGAGAACTCAGGGCCATTAAGAAGTTTTAACTTTTAAAATATCACTTTGCTTGCAGGACGTTGCTGGATGGATGTTGGAGGGAGGAAATGGTGGGTGGTCTTGCAATCCACCACGTGGGAAAGGCTTTCCCAAACTCTCTTGCCGCTAGGAGTAACCAGGTGAGCCACAAGTGGGGGGCTTCTGGGGAAGATTTTGTCCTCCCTGATAAGAGAAGTTCTGTGAGAAGGCGTGGTTTACCTGCACTTCTTCCTGCTTCCTGCCTTGGAACATCGATTGAGAATTTCATGTTAGGAGTTGGGGCAGCCACTTTGCAGCAATGAGGGCAAGGCCAAGAGGGACCATCTGAAAAAGAAGCTGGCCTAGGGCTGTTGAACCAATGCCAATACTTATTTACCTAACAGAAAAACATACCTGTATTTGTTTAAGTCCCTGTTCATACTTTCTATTATTTGCAGCCCATAGCATCCTTAACCAGTCCAGAATCTCATACCAAGAGTGGGGCTGGACAATTCCTAACCAATGGAGTCCGCTGGGGCTGGGGACGGTGGGAAAACGTGCCACGTGCGGACTCCGAGGACGCTGAGGGGCGTCTGGGTGACGTGTCTCCACGGCAGCTGGACGTGTATCAGGAACCCAGGGCCATGGCCATGGGCGGCAGACCTGGAGTGGTCACCTCTGTTCAGGGAGGTGGGGAGAGGGGGGCTGTCCGGGGAGGGGGAGGGACAGCGGTTCTGATATCAATAAACCCCCACTGATGGAACACCTGCTAAGTGCGTGTCGCCGTGATTTACACGCGCCACCTCGTTTATTTGGTCCTCACAACAGCCTTATACACCAGGCACTACAACTGTGCCCATTTTATGGGGGAAAACACCGAGGCTCTGAAAAAGTGCTGCAGGGACTTGGAGCGTGAAGAGCCATCTAGTGGGGGCACCAGAAGGTGCCGGGGGGAGGCACTGGGCAGGGCCAGCAGGTCCAGATGGGTGGGGGGCCAGGAGGGAACAGCCCCAGCAAGGAAAGGGTGGGGTCTGGCTGGACTTGAGGATGTACGAGCGAGGGTGGGCAATCGGGTGGGCCAGCTCGCCGGGGCCTCGACCGCCAGGCTTGGCGTTTCCTGGGGGCGCTTGGAGGGAGGGGCGGCGTGGCCAGGGAGTGCCGGCCGCGCAGGGCAGGGAGCACGGAGGATGTGGCTGCCGGGGACGGCTCGCTCCCCGCCCTCGCTCCCAGATGTCTCCCCAGGCGAGGCAAAACCACAGTTAGAGCCCTTGGGCTGCGGCCAGCACAGACAACTTGTCCTCCTTCTTGTTGAGTGGCTGCTGTTAGGCGGTCCGGGCCATTTCAGGACAGCCGGGCTGCTGGTGGCCCGGGTGGGGCAGCCTGGGACCCCCCGGCTCCGCGCCTGAGCCCCGGTTCTGGAGGGGAGGCGTGCTGGGCCTGGGGGGAGAGCCTGGACAAGGCCCGCTCTGGGGCGCCCTGGCTAGTCAGTCGCCGGGCGGGAGGGGGTGGGAGGGGGCTCGCAGGGGCAGCCACAGGCAGGAGGGGGCGGGGGCGCATCCAGCGTCCGGGTGCTCCCTCTCCCGGCCTCTGCCAGCGCCCGGCGGGTGGGAGCACAGGAGCTGCTGGTGCAGGAGGAGGTGGCTGGTGCCGGGAGACGGGCTGGGCGAGGAATAGGGCAGGAGCCCTGAGTCCACCCGCTGTTCCCGGACTTACAGGTGCGAGATCCAGGCCTCGCTCTCCTCTGCTCTCCATGAAATGGGCACGGTGGTCCCCATTGCGGGGTGTCGAGAGAATGAAAAGTTAAATGAGAAGATGGATGTCAGGTCCTAGGCCTGAGGATTTTGTAAACAGTTGAGAAGTCCAAAGCCAGCGTCAGCTCTCGGGGTAGGGCCGCTGACTTTATATTTCGCCTGGCAAGAGCACTGAAAACAGAGATGGAAATCCAGCCACCAGCTACCCTTACCATCACGGCACAGAAGAGACAGTATCTGGATCCCGGAAGGGGTGAGGCTGTCTCAGAACCACGGGTGGCGCTTCAGGTAAACGCAGGCGCCGATAGCGAGGCCTGCGCCCCTCGTTAGGTTTCCCTCTCATGGCCTGGACCAGCTGTGGGTGGCCCTGGCTCGGGGCCGAGGACATGGTGACGCTTCTTGGTGATGCCCATTCCCCTGCCTCCTGGAGACTCTTCCAGCTGAGAGCAGCCGCCCTCCAGGCTGACCCCTGGGGGCCCATCTGCCAGGCGCTGAGGGCAGGGGTGTGCCCCAGCCCAGCACGCCCGGGACTTGCCGTCCAGTCTGGCACCAGGTGATGCCGAAGCCCCATCCCACTCCAAGATTCTAGGCGTGAATCCAAACTCCTACCCGGGATTACTCAGTTGCCATTTGTACGCTCCCAGGACGGGGAGCTCACCGCCTTTCAGAAAGCCGGTCTGTTTGATGGAAAGGGTCTCTCCCTACCCATGATGAGTCCAAATAAACTACTCAGACTTGCCCCGTGTGCCCTCGCAGCCCACCCAGTTCTCTCAGCAGGCGGGGTGCTGCTTGGGAGAAGACCCTGAGCACGAGGAGTCCAGTGCGCTAGAGGAGGAAGCCCGTGCCAAGGGAAGGGGCACTGTGGGACAGCCACTCCTCTCCAGGGCTGGGGTCTGTGGAGCTGGCAGTGGCCCTCCAAGGAGGTGCCACAAGTGTGGGAAACTGAGGCTCAGTGAGACGGAGCCCCTGCATGGGGCCCCCCAGGCTGGACGTGTCAGAGCCATGTGCCCGGGACGGATTTCGGAGGCAGGCGATGGAGATGCACAGTCCCGAGGCCTTTACCGTCAGGAGCCAAGCAGTGGAGGAATTGGAGGCAGGGGGTCACTGGAGGACGAGCCAGGCAGGGACCCCGTTTTGGGGAGCCCCATCCCTGGTGTCACACACGCACGCTCATGCACATCCCACCCACACACGTGCGTACATCCACACGAACACGTGCATGCCTCCACCCACGCGTGCACAGCCGGCCGCGCCATCCTCAGACCGGGCTTCCCTGGCGTGGGTGTGTCGGTGCCAGCAGAAGGCCCCGCCCTCTGCCCAGAGTTACCTCCCAGCGCAGCGCCTGCTCCAGCCACTCCGAGGTGCTGCCAGGCCTGGGTTCGAATCCCAGTCCCTGCCCCCAGCTGGGTGACTTGGGCCGGCCATGCCCCTCTCTGTGCCTTACCTGTCACACCTGTCACCTGCCCCTGACGCAGGGCCAGGTGGGCAGCAGGTGCACGGGGTGGGCTTGCCAAATGGGCGCGACTTGCCCGCTCCAGGGGCCCTTGCCTGCCCCTCTGCCCGACCTGCCCTCCAGCCGACTCCAGCCGCCCCCTGAGGAGAAGGCCTCCGGAACGTTCCGGTTCCCACACTGCGGCCCGAGGAGCAGGAAGCTGGGGCTCCCCGGGGAGCAGGCCGCTTCGGAAGCCCTCATTAGTGGTGGGGCCGTTTCGGCCGCGCGCCCCTGGAGCTGGCCGAGGGGCTGCCCAGCTCGCCACCGCGGGGACCGTTGATTTGTACCTCGGTGAGTCAGGGGAAGGGACTGGGGGCGGGTGGGCCAGAGTCAGGCCAGGTCCCCGCACCCCGGTGCTCTGGCCGCCCCCGGCCAGCCCCCTGCCCCCACACGGGAGGTGGTGGCAGTGGCAGGAGCTGGGCGTGCACGGCCGTGGCGGAGTTTGAGCTCCAGCGCTGCCCAGCTTCCTTTAGAGGGTCTTGCCCTTCTTGGGAAGCCCCTGACGCTCCCAGGAACAAACAGCCCCCCAGTCTCAGCAGCTCAGCACACTGCAGGCTCATCTCCAGCTCGGGTCCAGGTGGGTGGGGGGCGGGCGCTGTGCTCCGGCTGCTCGGGGCCCCTTGGCCCTCAGAGGTGGGCTGTGGGCCGGGGTCTCGTCGGCACGGCCCTGCCAGCACCTGTGGAGGGAGGCGCTGGCCTGAAACCGCCACAGGGCCTCCGGCAGCGCTGGGCCCTGGCGCGGGGGCCCCTCAGCCTCGTCCTGCGTTTGGACGGGGTCGTCGGACACAGGCTGCCCCCTGAGAGGGCTGGGGGCGGGGGAGGCGCCTCGCTGCACCCCCCGCAGGCTGCCCCTCCCCAGACTCACGCCTCCCTCTTCAGGTAAGTTCTGGGAGCCGCTTCTCCAGGTCTCGGAAGAGGAAGGTTAGGGGACAGTCTGCAGCTCCAGCCCCCGCACTGGCCTTCGAGCTGCAGATGCACCGTCGTCTGCCCCCCATTCTGCTCTTAGGACCCCCTCGGGCCTGGGCCACGGCTCCAGTGTCGGCGCAAACCCTGTGCCCGGTGCCGTCTCCTCCGCCCAGCGTAAAGGGTCAGTGTGCACAGCCCGCAGCCCCAGGGGCCGTTAGAGCTGGGGCTAGTGCCACGTCCGCGGGGGCCCAGGGTCCTTCCTGGGAGGCTGGCCTCGCCTTCAGTCCACGGAGCCCTAGTCTGAAAACTGGCTCAGGTGGGAACTGGGCAAGGCTTTGGCGTTTCCTTGGGGCCACTGCTCAGCGTCCTGATCGAGCCTTTGATTGCACGGTGGGTGCTGTGCCCTTACCGGCCGCCTGTCGCCCTCGCCCCACGGGAGCACTGGGTGCTAGTAACCTCGTAGCCGCGTCCACAGCCGTGGCTGCCCCTCTGCCCTCGCGGCTCCTCGCGATAGCTGTGTCCACCTGGCCCCTGCCGCTCTGTGGCCCTCGTGATCGGCGAGCCTGGCCCTGGAGCAGCGTCTCCCGCCGGCAGTCCTGGCTTCCCGGGGACGGCCACCGCCGGCTTCCCAGGACTCTGGTGCCTCCCTCCGTGCTTTGCTGGGTGTCCTGGGCCGCCGAGGAACAGCACTGGCCGCCTCGGGCCTCCCACATTCCTTGCGCCGAGCAGGCCACGCCTCCGACCGTCTGCTGTCCTCCTGCCATCAGCCTCCGCGACTCTGGCATCTGCCTCCCTCGCGGGGGTCTTTGCCCCGCGCTTCTCGGCGACATCACTTTAGTGTCTCCCCTGGTCCCTGCTGGGGTGTCCCACCCCTGAGTTGAAAACCTCTCCCTTACCCAACGCCACGTCCCAGTCCCCGGTCCAGCAGCCTCTCCTGGGGTCTGCAGCCTACGTCCTCGGCCCTGTGGGGCACAGTCCCTCCTCGATGGCTCAGGCCCACCGTGACTCGCATGAGTTAAGCTGTGGCTCAGTGGCCATGGGTGGGGGGAGGTGGACTCTGAAGGTGGAGCAAGTTCTCCTGCAGCAAGGAGGCTTCTGCGTCGTCTTCCTGCCAGCGGGAACACTGGTCCTCAGCAGGGGTGGACAGGACCTGTGCAGGATCAGGGAGTTCCGGCGATTCTGGAGGTTCAAGATTTTGGGGGTGCATCTACTCAGATGTCACTATTCCAGGTGCTGGGAGCTTACTATTTCCTAACTGTGGCCTTGACCTTGGCATCAGGCCTGCCTAGGTTGGGTGTGTAGCCACCAGAGCTCGGTCCTGGGCTTCACAGCCGGCCAAGGAGCGCCCTGGCCCCACTCAGAGCCTCTCCTGACCTGTTCATCCCTCTCGGCCTGGAGGCACCCTCCCCACAGCGTCAGCTGGGCTTTGCCCCGGCCGTCCGTTCAGCTACCCTTACGGCTTAAGTCCCACACGTTTCTCAAACGCCTGGCGCATCTCCCTCGCCATGCACGCCACCTGTGCCCCTCTGGCGGGTGTTTAGTAATCACCAGGGGCTCTTGGAACTCCACCCAGCACCGGCCACAGGGTCCTTGTCGTCAGCCGTGGGGCAGCGATACAACTCCCAAATCCCACTTTAGTGGCTGTTTTCTCCTGGTGAGCCAAGCATCATGGAAATAGAGTCTGAGCCAGATGCTGGCTCCTCATCTGTGGAAGGGAAGGGCAGGAAGCTGCCTGGGCCCAGGGGGAAGGGGCCACAGTGCCATAGTGCTGGCCTGCAGCTGCCCTGGGGCTCAGCCAGCCCTGGGCCGGCCTTTCCGAGTTGTCCTGAGCTGGGGTCTGAGGTCCGGCCCTTTGACTGTCCTGTTGACCATCCCTGGACATGGGCTGCCTGACCTTGGTGAGGTAGGTAGAGAAGCTGGCCCTGCGGCCTCTCCAGGGGCTGGGGGCAGAAGGGAGCCCTGCGTGGCACGCCGTGGGCTCCTCCGTGGGGTCTTCGCTGTGCTGGTTACACTAATGTATCTTCTCCCACAGGTCAGGAGAGCAAGAAGTTTGGGCTCTTTTCATGGGCTGGGCCTGGAGGTGGTGAGCTCCCACGTTGCAGGACTCAGTCACAGGGCGAAGGATGTGGTTTGAGGGAAACCTCGCTGGGGTCTGCGGTCCTGCTCAGGGGCACGGGGACAGACCACGTCGAGACCACCCACCTGGGCTGCATCACTGGGTGTGAGCGAGGGCCTCAGACTTTACCATGTCCGACCCGCCAGCCTTCCCCTACCCTGAGAGCGCACCCCGCCTGAGGGATCGGGGCCCCGAGGGGCGGGAGGCACCGTCTGCTCTCAAGGGGTTCCCAGCCTGGTGAACTGTCCAGCAAACTGTCACCCCCGGGGCACAGCTAAGTGGCTGCGGGAACCTCCTGCAGGAGCCACAGAGTCTTCCCAGAAGTGGGTGGACCGGGGTCTATGCTGGGGGGGGAGCGTCTGGCTGCTCCCGAGCATGCGTCTTCAGGCAGATGGCCTAGAGGGACCCCCCAGTCAGAGGGAAGGGCACTGGCAGATGCTCAGAGGTCCGAAACTCGGGGCAGGTTTGTGGGACCGTGAGGCTGAAGGAGAGGCCAGGGCCGAGCGGGGAGGGCTGGCGAGGCCCAGCTGCCCATCCAGAAAGCACGTTTAAAGTTCTTCTCACAGCTGGGGCCCCCCAAGGCCAGAGGGGGAAAAGAACAAGACCCCCTTCCTCCTAGTGGGGGGGTCTGTCTGTCTCTTGCCACGGAAGGTTCCAGGGCTTTCCTGCACATGCTGCTTACCCGTCCCCCCCACCTGGGGCTTCACGGCCACACACCCTGGACCTCCCAGCTCCGGAGGCCCGTGGAGACTCCCGGGTGGAGTGTGGACTTTTCTCCTGAGCTCTGGGCTGGCCCCCACCTCACACTTCCCCTCCCACCCCTGCCCTGTGCATCCCCACTTGGGGAGCTGAGCACTCCTGGCTGGAGCCGAAGCCTGCAGCTCCCTTAGCTCCCCGATTAGTCACCGAGTCTGGTCCATCCCACCCCCTCATCTCCCCAGAGATGGTCTGCTATCCTAAGCCCACCCACCCCTGCGCTGGGCCAGGCCCCTACTGCTGCCTCCCTCCCCGACCGCCTTCTCCCCACCCCAGGCCTGCCTTTCTCCATGCTGCCTTGCCCAGTAGGCAGCCAGAGTGGACTTTGCAGGACATAACCCTGGGCTCTGTCACTGCCTGCTTCAAGGCCTCCACCATGCCCCACTGCTCCCCAGATAAAGCCCAAACTCCTACGTGGCAGACACCGTCCAACTTCCTGGCCTAACGCCCCCTCTAGGATCTGCTTTGCTTCTTGCACCCACTAGCCCACGTGTTCTGTTGTTGATAGACTTACAGGCAGGCCACCTTGGCTCCCACCACAGGGCCTTTGCACAGCAGCTCCTGCCCTTCTCCCACTTGTTTTCTAACACCTACTCACTCCCCAGGCCTTCCTGATGACCCCACCCCTGGCCCCTGCAGGCCCGTGCATGGCCCTCTGTGGTCCTGCTGTCTCATTGCCATCTCTTGGGTGGTCTCCTGCTCTGTACAGAGGCTCTTGGAGCAAGGCTGGGGCCTGTGCTCGACTCCTCTGGGGCCCCAGCCTTCATCCCGCAGCATGGGGGATGGTCAGTGACTGGAGGAGAGGACGCCCTTCAGCTCTCCCCAGCAGCTGGCAAGGCCCCCACATACTCTGGGGGATTTTCCAATGTGCTCTAAGGAGGTCCCACGAGGGGTGCTTCAGGGTCGTTCCAGGACATGGCAGGCCCCACGTCCCGGCCCCGGCCACGGAGCAGAGGGCATCCTGCTCTTTCTTTGAGTTGATGGCAACAGGGTGATGGGAGATGAGGCTCCCCAGAGCTTGCCTCCCCTTTGGCAGCCTCTGGCCACGTCTGGGACTGTCCCACAGTCTACGTGGCGTCCTCGTGTGGCACAGAAATGAAGCCCTTGTTGCCCAGCCCCCCCAGGTCTGCAGTGATGGTGATGGAGGGGAATGGCTTGGACTTGGGGGCCCAGAGAATCCACCCAGGCTGGCTGTGCCGCCCCTCTCTGGTCATCCTGGTTCTGTGGGCTGTGGGGGAGCCCGAGGCTGGCTGCTGGCAGCCTCTGGGTCATCTTCTGCTCCCGAGCCGAGGGAGAAGGTGAGAGGCGGCTGGGGGTCGGGGTGGGCAGGGCAGATGGAGAAGGGGCCGGGTCAGCTGCAGGCAGGGCCAGTGCCAGCTCAGTGGGCACCTCCTGGGGTTTCCAGAGACCAAACGGAAACTCTATGCAAAAGGAGTTTGTTCCTCTGGCTCTGCCTGGCACCGGCTCTGATCTTCTGGGAGTTGTTTTGCTCTTGGTAATTGGTGAGAAGTTTGCTTCTAAAAGTCTGCCCAGAACCCCAAAGTGGAAGCAGGCAGAGGGCCAGCGTGAAGGGAGAATGTTCTTTGCAAACACATTTTTATGGCAGCCCGGTCAGGTCTGCTCTTTGGACTCAGCGAGTTTGGGATTCGAGGTAATTTGGATGGGTCTGGGCAGTGCTCACCTTTGTCCCACGGGCCGCCCCTGCTCTGGAGAGACGGACTTCCCGGGGCAAATGGCCCCGTTGCCAACTGCGGGCTTGTCTTATCTGCTCTGGAGCTGGCCTCTGGTGGGGCAGCTGGCTTGGCTCGGGTCCTGGGGCCGAGCGGCCTCTGAAGTTGGGGTGACCCACTTGGCCTCCCTGTGGTCAAGGTCAAGCACCCAAGGGCACCCACTGCCCAGCCCCGAATCCGGCTCTGCCCTCGGACCCCAACCTCAGGTCTTTCCTGCTCAGCCCAAATGGCCACGCCCCAGCCAGACGACCCGGGTGTGTGGGATGGATCGGCAGTTCTGCAGAGGAGAGAAGACAAGTGGGGCCCATGGTGTCCCTGTTGGCATGGTGATAGGGTATTTCCTGGGTACCAACGGCCTCCTCCTTGCTGGGTAGTGCCTATTGAATTCCTTGCCCTGCTAGGCCTCGGTTTCCACATCTGTCAGATGGGAGGATGGTTCTTTCTTTAAGGTTCATTGTTCCTTAAAGTTCTGCCCAGCTCCAAATCGTGGTCAACTGATCTCTCTACCTCAGTTTCCCCTGGGAAAAGATCATTTAGGAAGCAGCTTCCGAAGAGCGTTGTGAGGTTTTATTTGCCAACCTCCAATGCTGGCAGCTTGGAGAGAACCAAATTTAAAGATGGCTCAGGGGAGTGGATTAGCTCGGTTGGCTGAGCACCTGCTTCCCATGTACGAGGTCCTGGGTTCAATCCCTGGTACCTCCTAAAAAAAAAAAAAAGAAAAGAAAAGAGGGTTTAGAAGGAGCATGTCTCCAGCCTTCTTTGCACCCCCCAGGCTCACAGAACGAGGACCCACCCAACCAGGCTGCCACGCTGGCCACTGGGCACGTACCCCCTCGCCCGGAGACAGCCGATGAGCAACGCGTGTCCGCGGCCCGAGGTGAATCCAACCCGCGCGCGGCGCCCACGGCCACTTCTCTTCCAAGCTGTTTACCCACCGCCCTTGCCCGCCCCCTGGGACGGGGCTTGTCTCCACGCCTGGAGCGTCGTCCACCCCACAGTGGATACTGAAAGAAGCCGGGGCCTCCCCAGCGGTGGGTGGACTGGGCACGCACATGGCATCTTCCCGTGCTCCTGCTGGGAAGGGGAGGCTCCGCAGTTGGTGGTTTGTAATAGATTCCAGAGCCTTGCTGGAATGTATTCCAGCCCTTCGGGGGCTGGCCGGAGCGAGGAGGGCAGGGGCCATCTGGGCTCGCCATCCTTGGGGATAGTGGCTCGCCTGCCCCTTAATAAACAGGAATGCTAGCCGACGCTGGCGCGGCCAGCGCCGGAGCTGACCACCGGCTGACTCCCGGCCTCCTGCCGGTTCTCTCCATCCTTGGACCTGCTCTGGAGCAGACAGCGCTAGCTCCATTTTACGGCCATGGAAACCGGAGCTCAGGCAGCTTCCGCCACTCGACTGCGGCCACTCTTATGGGGACAAGGGAAGTCAGGGGTCCCCCCCGGGCACCTCAGGAGCCTCTGGCGCTTCCTCCACCCGAGTCTCAAAAGGACAGTGGGCTTGGTGGGCCCAGGACGATCTGAGGAGATGCTGGATGGACCTTTTAGAGAGTTACGTGTTTGTTTTCATGTATATGAGAAAAAGATGCAGCCCGTCAAGTTGGGTTTCATTGATACTGTTGCCCAGGAGAAGAAAAAGTGAGACTATTAAGATTGAATTAAAGAAAAACATGAAATAAAAATGCTCTTGGTCGGAGGATGGCAAAAAAATCAGAGACCTTTGGGGGTCGGATGTGGCTCAACTGGTTGGGCGTCCGTCTCCCATATGGAGGGACCCGGGTTCGATCCCCGGGACCTCCCGGTAAAAAAAAAAAAAAAAATAAATAAAAATCAGAGACCTGGGCTAAAACCTAGCCCTGCGTGGAGCCCCTCCACCAGCCCTCCCGTCCTCACCCTTTGGGGCCCCCCGCACCCACCTCCCCGCTCTGCTAGCTCCCCTCTCAAACCCCCTCCCTGGACCCCAACCTCCCGCCAGCTCCCCACACCTGGCTCAGGCAAAACTTCTCGGAGAACGATCTGCCCTTGTGTCTGCAGGCCCCGCAGTCCCTCCTGAGCCCTCCACAGTCTTTATTGCCCACCCCCAGCGGCTATGGCAACACGGCCAATGGCCACTCTTCAGGGAGATCCAGCGTCCTTGTGCACGATCCGCTGGCCGGGCTCACCAAGGGGCCTGCTCTCTCTCCGGACGTCTGGAGCCCGTACTTCTCTCTGGTCATGTCCCTCTGGGCTCGCCTGCAGCCCCCTCCCCTTCTGCCAGCCTCTAGCTGGTGCTGTTCGTTGTGTTTGGTCCCGGCCCCTCCACCTGGGTGCCTCTATGGGCTCGGGCCGCCTCATCTCCTTTTGCCGTTCCCCACCACCTGTCAGCTCATCAGCCCCTTCACAGCTCCCTGCCGCCTGCTGAGATCCAGCGCTTCCAACTGGCCGGCTCCCCTGGGCTGCCCGCAGGCACTGCACACTCAACGTGTCTGAACTGAGCTCTGCATCTCCCTGGCGCACTGAGCTGGCTCGCTACCAGCGCTCGCCCTGCCACCGGGGGGATGACCCTACGCTGCCCCAGGCCAGTGGCTCAGGCCAAGTCCCGGGGCCCGCAACCCCGGGCATCTTTGTCCACCTCTGGAGTGTGTCTCGAACCTACCCACTTCTCTCCCCCCTGCCCCCACCCTAGTCTAAGCACCACCAGAGGCCAAACCGTCCCCTCCAATCCTCTTGGCTGTGAAAGCCAGAAGGACCCTGGAAAGACCTGTATCCAGTCACATCACTGCCCAGCCTATGTCCTCACCACCAGCTTCCGGTCCTCTTGGGACAAAATCCAGTCTCCTCAACAGAGCTGTATTAGTCCGCCATAGGGGTGCCGATGCAAAGCACCAGGATCTGTTGGCTTTTATAAAAGGTATTTATTTGGGGTAAAAGCTTACAGTTACAAGGCCATGGAAAGGCCAACTCAAGCTAGCGTAAGAGGTGCTTTCTCACCACAGTCAGCTGCCACGTGCTGAAGCGACCTCTGCCGGGTTTCAGCCTTCCCCTCCGGCCTTCCTGCTTCAGGCTCTGCGCTCTTCCCAAGGTCAGCTGTAAGCTCTCAGGCAAATGGTCCATCTTGCCCCAGGGCTTTAGCTGTTGGAGTCTTCTCCTTTCTGTCCCATGGCAGGATCAAAATGACAAAAGTTCTCTCCTCTGTGTGTCTTATTGAGTGTTGAGTGAGTGTCCATTTACATTGGCCCACCAAGGGGACGGGGACTCAACCTGAGTCATGCCTTAGTGACGTGGTTGAATCAGAGCCCTAATATTAACAGGTAATCAAGAGCTCCTCAGCTGAATCCAATATAATCAAAGGTTATCACACCCAGAAGAATAGTTTACAAACATAATCTTTCTCTTTTTGGGATTCACAAAAATAATCTCAAACTGTCACAAGAGCCTGCAGGGCTCCCTGGCCAGACCCCTGACATAGGCTGCAACAAGCCTGTTGCCAGAGGTGCCACCTGGGCTGGATGTCAGCTTCTCATCTATATAACAACTGAGGGTGCCCAGTCCATGCCGGGCATGGCTTCTGTCCCTCCATCTACGATGGCCGTCTGAGCTCCCACCATTCCTGAGGGCAGGGGAGGCTGGCGAGGGCAGGACACAGCCAAGGAGCTGGACACATCTCATCTGCTCACATCCCCGTGGCCAGACCTCATCACGTGGTCACACCTGGTGCTTCTCAGATGGTGGTTTTCCCCTTCCCATCCCTGCCTCAGTCACCCCAGGGTTGGCCTCTGTGGCCTGCTGAATTCTGGGAATGGCCCTTCAGCCAGCGCTTAGTAGGTCCACCCAAAGGTGTCTCTGTGCCTGGTTGGTGCCAAGGCTTTGGCACATGAGCACTTGGGGGCCTCCGGAGACAAAGCTGGCAGCGGTCGGCACAGTTGGTGCGTGGCAAACCGAACCTGTCAATTCCAGAAGCCTTTGGCAAATTTTTGAAGAGACTACATGACTTCGAGAAGCGTCTGCATGTTTTTCCCCAAGTGCAGTTATTTTTGCTGCTGTGAAATGTTCTGAAATCTGACAGTTTTGTTTTGAGCCTTAGCCCGATGTGAAGACGGGAAGGAACACTGCCTCCCATTTCTGTGGCACCCGCTTCTCGGGGTTTCCTGAGGACACCCAGATCCCGGCAGCGACCGCCACGGGGAGGGCAGGGGACCAGTATCTCCGGGGATGAGTGCGCAGGGGGTCAGGGCCTGGGGACCAAGTGCTCATTTGGCCAATGTACAAGCACCTACTGCACTGGGCCCTCAGCCACCCAACGTTGACTGAGCACCTACTGAATTCATGCACCCACTGTGAATGTGGGCACCTACTGTGTGCCAGGCCCTCA
>JAKSZT010054523.1:7466773-7507617 GCA_026826555.1 Tolypeutes matacus | reverse complement strand
GGCACCTACTGTGTGCCAGGCCCTCAAGCACCCAGCACTGATTGAGCACCTACTATATTCATTCACCTACTGTGAATGTGGGCACCTACTGTGTGCCAGGCCCTCAAGCACCCAACGTTGACTGAGCCCCTACTGTATGGGGCAGAGTCATTGAGGCCTGGCTTTTAGCACAGGAGGGCCAAGGCCACTCTGCCACATGGAGGGTGGACTGCAGAGCTATGCTCGGTGGCAAGGAGACCAGTGAGGAGGTTTCCCCCGAGGAAAGAGAGATGACTCGGCTGCTGTCCCTGCTCTCCTGGGGCCCTTGGCCTAGGAGGGGCTCATGCCGGGGTGTGGCTGAGGACGGGGGGATCTCTGAGCTGGCCCCAGAGGCCTGGAGGGTGTTCCTACCTTGCCACTGCCCCCCATCAGCTGTCTGGCTCCTCCTCCTCTTGCTCCCAGCATCACAGCTCCCCAGGGCTCAGCCAGAGACCTCTCTCCCATCTCCCTCCGGCTGAGCTCATCTAGCCCACTTCTGGACCACTGTGACCCCACGCTGCTCTCTCTAGGCAGGCCCCTCGTGGCGGTCCAGGCCTCGGGACAGTGCCCTGCAGGGCACCTCTAGGATCTCAAACTTTGGGTGCCCCAATAAGCTTTCCAGGGTCCCCTGCACTGCTGCTCCAGCTCTGGGGTTCCCATCTCCGGCATTTTCCCATTGCTCCTGGATGGGCGCTTTATGCCAGGGGGCTCCAGGCCCCTGGCTCTGCAGAAAATGGTACAGGAGTGCCAATTCCTGGGTGTGCCAGGCACCATGCTAATTGCCATGTGCACTGCTTCACTGAATTCCCACCACAGCCCGGGGGGCAGCTGCAAGCTTTATCTCCATGTTCCAGGTGATGAAACAGGGACCCAGATGAGTGACCTCCCCGAGGAGGGCACCAGCATGCCCAGTCTTTCCTGATAAAAGCAAATCACCTACTCAACCCCACATGATAGCTGGGAAAACTGAGCTAAAGCACCAGTAATTTCCTAGGACAATTTTGCAACTTGTGAGAGTGTTTTAGAGTTTACAAGGAGCTTTCCTCTACTGCTTGGTGTGGCCTTTTCCTCTGAGATGCAGAGACAGAATCATACTGCAGTTTATTCCTGCTTAAAAACAAACAAAAACAACCCAGAAAACCCAGGGCAGGGTCCCTGGCCCCCTGGCTCCCTAACCTTCCCTTGGGCCCTACACAGAGCATATACTCTTGCTCTGCTAGAGCACAGAGTTTGCGTCTGTGACAACAATCCCAGTGTGACAGCTAACTGCATAAGGAAGTTTCTTTTTCTTTCTTTGAGCCCAAGCCACGCTGGGCTGATGCAGGAAGGCTCTGGGACCCCACAGGCACCTCCTGTCACGTTCTCTTGCCTCATACACCTCCTGCCGTGTAGTTCAAGAAGCTTGCGTCTGCCGTCAGAGCCAAAAACCAACCAGTGGGAAAAGGAGAAACAAGAGTTGGGTATGTGTCCCTCTCCCGAAGAAGCCCTCTTGCTCCATCCCATTAGCCAGAGTTTAGTCCCATGGCTACTTCTAGCTGCAAGGGAGTCTGGGAACAGCCTTCGGTGGGTACTCTAGGCTAAGACAGAAGGGTCCACGATTAAAGCTGGGTTGGGGGCAACCAACCATCTTTGGGGCACTCGATAGCCACTCAGGGTCCCCCTTCTGTAGGCTGAGCACCCTCAGCCCCTCCTTACGCCGAGGCCCCCGGGTCCAAGCCCAGGACGCCCGGGGGATGGGCAGCCCTCTACTTCCAGGCTTCAGGCGTGACCCCCTCAGGAACAGACGGTCCATAAACCACCACTGAAAGGACGAGCAAGCGTCCTGCAGTCTCCTGCACAGCACTGGCGGGGCAGGAGCACTGCTACGAAGCCCGGCGTTTGGCAGCGGGAGGACCGGAGAATGTGCCAGCTGCCAGCCCACTGCAGTGATCAAATCCGGCTGAGCGGGCGTTGCGAAAACTGCCCTTAGACAGCCCCGAGGCAGCGCTGCCGGCTCGTGGGAACTCCCTGTGCAGGGCCCTCACCCCCGCCCTTCGTCCTCAGGGCTTTGAGCCTCTTCGCTGCCCCCCACACGCCCATGCCTAGTGGGTGCCGGAGAGTGCCCCCTTGTCGGGGGGCCACTTGGCCTTCCCAGCGTCCCGGCTAGTGCAGGGCCGGGATGTCCCAGGAGCTCTCTGGTGAGGGGGAGGGGTGTTGGAAAACAACAGGCTTTGGGAAGCCAAGCTTGTGGTTTCTTTGGCAATACAATTCCCTCTAGCGCTCGGTAGGCTCCTGGTCTGCTTGCATCTGGCTAGTTCCATGTTGCACGGAACCTCGTCTGAAGACCTTGTCCCCAGCTATTTTTCTATGCTTAAAAAGCCGGGTCTTCTATTTACGGGCCTCTGCTTTCAGCCCGTCTTCCCGCCGCTCATTTACTGCCTTCGCCTTGCAGCAGGAAGGCAGCACGTCACTGGGAGCGTGGCCTCTGGGCCGGCTCCCCGATCTGGCTGAGAAGCCCTAACTGGGGCTGCTGGAAAGGACTGCTCCAGCGTCTCACCGTCGGAGGCCGCGCCTCGGGGCCGTTGTGGGGCTCGCCTCCACCGCCTCCTAAACGTGGCAGCCGCGCACGCCTACGTGCTGCGCGCTCCGAGCCGGTTCTGAAGTTGCAGGCGCTGCCGGCATGTGGCAGCTTCCAGAGCACTGTCGGGAAGCTCCTGAGGAACGGGGCTCCTACGGCGACAAGGGCCGCCGGCTTCCGGCTGTGGCCGGGACCCCTGAGCTCAGGCCGTGGGGTTTGGGTTATGATGTGATGGGTTGAATTGCGTGTCCCCAGAAGTCACGTTCGTGTCCTAACCCCCGGTCCTACGACCTTATTTGAAAATAGGGTCTTAGAAGAGGTGATTCATTCTAATGAGCCTAAACTGGTGTAGGGAGCCCTCATCCAGTATGGCTGGTGGCCTTAGGAAGGACAGACAGACACTGGGCAGGAGGCCGTGGGAGACGGAGAAGGCAGAGCTGGGGCGCCGCCGCCGCAAGCCACGGGGCACCAAGGATGGACGGCAGAGGCTGGAGGAGGCGGGGAAGGGGCCTCCCCTACGGTGTTGAGGGGGCCTGGGCCGCCTGCCCCTTGATTCTGCCCCCATACCTGGGAGACAGTCTGTTTCTGTTGTTTTAAGCTGCCCGGGGTGGGGGCGGGGGTTTTGTTACTGAAGCCCTGGAAAATGCAGGCAGGGGGGATTGTAAATGGAATTTCCGCCAGCAGAGACGGGAGCGCACGGGAGGGACAGCGGGCTGCAGGGAGAGGTCTCAGGCCAAGGCCAGGGGGTGGGTGAGCGGAGCTCGTAGGGCTGCGGTGGGCATGGAGAAGGGGCTGTGGGGAGGCTGGCCAGGAAGGCTGGGGGGCTGTTGGAGGGACATTTGGCAGCCCCGGCACCCTGCTGAGGACTCGACCTGAATTTGGACGTCTCGGGCACCCTGAGAGTTGCCAAGAGAGAGAGATCCGACTGGAGGACGGTGGCAGGGAGCTGTGCCTTGTGGGCTGCCTTGGGGATGGGAAGCGAGAGGGGTGTGGGAGGCGGCGGGGACACCTGGCCTCATGTGCCCGGACTGTGTGGTCATGCGTCACGCTACGTCCCCCTGCAGCCTGGCGCGGTCGAGGCGGACGAGGGCGTGCAAGGCCTCGGAGCAGACCTTGGTTGGCAAGCTCAGAGCTGCAAGCAGCCGTGGGCAAACAGAGGCAGAGAAAGGCGACTTTTATTTCAGAGGCGGGTTTACGAGCCCTCACCTGGCTCCCGCTGGTTTTTATTGGGTTCAAGGTGCAGGAGCCTTTGGAAACCGACCTGGGGACAGGGGCTGGGGGTTGTAAAGCCTGGACCAGGCGAGATGCACGAGCAAAAGGAACGCGCGACCGTGGAAGAGACGCGGTCAGAACTGCGTGTTTTCAGTCCTCCGGGTTTCGGGAAGATGCCTGTGCAAAATCGTCCCTCTGGAAAGCCCAGTGCTGGCATGTGCATCCGACGGCCCCACGGAGAGTTTCAGATCCTGCAGCGCAGAGGGCGGAAAAACAGACCCATTCTGAATATTGCCTGAATTGTCTTTGAATAAATAGGGGGGACAGCGCTCCTCCCTGCCGGAGCCTGGGAGATTCGCTTGTTGTCCGTGAAGAAAACGCATCCGACGAGGCACCCGGAAGCCCCGCAGCTCAGCTTGCAGTGGACACCCCTGCCCGAGGCGCCGGGGCCTCTGCAGCCCACCTGACGGCTCTCCTGTCGGCTGGCTGCCCTCTCCCCCACTGGTGGAGCCCAGAAGGTTCAAGGACCCTGGATCTGGGATCCTTTCTTCCCCCTTCTAAGAGAAAGTGCCCATTGTTCACGGACGGGAAGTGTCTCCTCCTGGAGCTGCTGTCTGGCTTGTGTCCTGGGCGAGCCTGTGAGGTGCCCCCAAACGCGGCGGGCGGGGGCTGGCCGGCCAGGAGACCCTGGGAGACCTGGGGCAGGGGTCTCTGGGCAGCAGAGGGGGGCAGGTCATGGAGGGTCCCTGAACGATGCAAGAGTGCAATTCCTTCCCTTGGAGCGAGCCGTGCGAGGGCCTGGCTTCTCCCTCGGCACCGAGCCTGGGGATTAATTAGTTTAATTGGTCTCCTCGTCAGGCCAAACAGTCAGTGTCAAAAGAGAAAAGTAAAAGATACTTTCCCATTTGGGGAGACAAAACCTGCCCCTGCTAATGGCTGAGGGTGCTAATAACAACAAAAAGCCTTGGCTGGAGTTGACTTGAAGGCCCTGGGAAGGCCGCTGGTCCCTCGCACGCACCCCCGCTGCATACCAAGCAGAGGTGCGGAGCCCCTGGGAAAAGCCGCCGGCCCCCAGGCCCAGGCCCAGACGCGCTCGGGCCCGAGCCAGCCCCTGCTCCGCCCCGAGCGGCCTGTATGGCCCCCCAGCCTCGTTTGCTGCAGGAGACGGGCCCAAGATAGGTGCCGAGCCCTGAGATTCCTACCTGCACAAATCCGTGAGGCCTGGGCGGCCTGGCGGGGAGTTCGGCTTGGACCAGCCCTGGGCGGCGTGGAGAAGCACGCCGACATGCCGGGGGAGGCTCGGGGGCTCCCAGCTCCGCCAGCTGTCCACCCTGGGCAGGTCACTTGGACACGTCTCAGCCTGCACGCACACCTTTGGAGGGGCAAAGTGGAGGCAGAGGGCCAGGTGGGTGAGTGCTGCTCGGTCAGTCTAGGAGCAGCTGTGCCGAGCGAGGGAGTCAGGGTGACGGCTCCAGGAGGGGTCCCCGGTGCATTTTCTGAATTAAGGGAAGTTGACAACAAAAGGGTTAGAAAAGGCATTTGGGGAACATAATGCAATGGCTTTAAAAATCACACTGGATCAATTCTGTTTATATTCTCCTACCCAAGCTGAGGCAGGAAATATTTCTCTGTGTTGTTTTACAAATGGTGGCCTCTGGCCAGATGACCCTGTGCCAGATACATGGTGAGTTGGGTCTGCGGAGCTCAGATGAAAGGGGCAGAGAGTTCCATCGTGAACATTCACGGTGTCCCTTGGAGGGCCAGGAGTCTAAGGCAGCATCCAGTGGGGGCATCGGGGGAGAGAAGGGGTGGGCCCCTGGCCAGGCACCGTGAGGGGTGGGCGCTGGGCATGGCTTGGCACAGGTGCCATCGAGACTGGTGGAGGGGACATGTCCTCCCTCAGGCCGTGATGGAGGTCTTGATGGCTACTCTCTTTTATAACTGAAATAATACAGAGTTCCTCTGGGCCAGGATGAGGGTGAGGCAAATGAGGCACTCACCTTGGGCACAAAATTAAAGAGGGTGTCCCAAAACTTAGTAGCCCAGGTAAGTCATCTTTCAATGCAATCTTTTAAGAAAAAAATTAAGGTTGATGGAAAAAAAAAAAAAAAAAAAAAAAAAAAATCCATGAGCAAAATATCAAAATATGAAATAAAGGCAGGTTCAGTCCTACTGACTTTTTCCTAATTGTCTTGTCTTAGGTTCCAGTAAGATCTGTGTGGTGGTTTGAAACTGTTTGTACCCCAGAAAATCATGTTCGTAAAGCGAATCCATTCCTGTAGTTGCACGTGGGGCCTGATTAGGCCACTTCAGTAAGGCGTGGCCCAGGGTGGGTCTTAATCCTCTTACTAGAGTCCTTTATAAGAGAATGAAGTTCAGAGAGAGACAAGAAGCTGGAAGCATGAAACCCAGAAGAGAAGGGAGAGACCAGCGGGTGCTGCCATGTGCCTTGCCATGTGCCAGGGGAGCCCAGGATCGCCGGCAGCTGGACATGGAAGAAAGCCTTGACGGTGCCTCGGTTAGGACACTTTCAAGGCCTCAACACTAGCCTGCAAGCTGATAAATTGTGAATGGAAAAGTCGACCCATTTTATGGAATCTGCTTTTGGCAGCTTAGCAGACTAAAACAACCTGGCATGCCACTGTCGCTAATACTGTCTCACTTTGAGATTTTGATATTTTGTACATCATGGACATTTTGCTTTCCTCTTGATTTTGAAAAATACTGCATTGACGTGATTTATCTTCATCACCGCGTTTTTTTTTTTTTTTTTCCTGCTCCCTTAGATTTTGTGCCCCAGGTGAGTGCCTCACTTGCCTCACCCTAATATCCGCTGGGGGAGGAAAGTTCCTGGAGGAGCCCCTTGCAGGGAAAGGTGATGCCTTTCCTGAGGGCTGGTGAGCATCAGGCAGGGGAGAAGGCAGCATGGGATGGGGGGCCTGGCGGGAGGGGCGGGCCGCGGGGCTGAGACAGGTCTGATCTGCAGTTTTCTCACTTCTCTAACAGCCCCTTCCTCAACCTTCCTCAAACGCTGCTTTGGTTCTCCCACGAGTGGTTTCCTATGGAAAGGAAGGAAAGGGGTTGGGTTCCACGTTTGGGCCGGCACCTGGGAGAGCTCAGAGGACAGCTGCAAGTGCGGGCCGAGGACGAGGATGCCCGGCTGTGCTCCGGTGTCTCAGGCAGGCACCAGGCCAGGGGTGGGGACGTGAGCCCAGGGCACCTGGAGCCTAAGGGGACAGAGACCCCAGAGACCAGGCAGGCCTGCCCAGGCTAGTCCAGGCCTCTGTGGCCGGCTGTGGCCACTGCATCCAGCGCGACGAGTCTGCTTGAGAGGCGTGCTCCCCACGCCCCAGCACAGCCTCTTTCCCAGGACACACATCCCTTCGTGTTCCCAGGCCACGCGTGGTGGATCTGGAGGAGCTGACAGCGCTGTCCCTGTTGTCCAGGGCGCGAGGAGAACGGCACAGCATCTTGGCTGGAATCCAGCCAGGCCTTGGCCCCGTTGACCCCCAGCCTTAACCACCCCCTGCCCGTCTAGCTGGCTCAGGCTCCTGGAGAGCACAGTAGGAGCTGTGGTTGTGAGTCACCTTCCACCGGCCGGCCCTGCTCAAAGGTGAGACGCCAGCGTGCCCTGACACACACGCAAGAGGGCGACACGCGTGACCTGCCAGGGCCTCGCTCACGCCGGGGAGGCTAGACACGGGTGTGCCAGCTGCTCGGTGGCATCTGGGTGAGGCCGCAGTCCCGGGGGAGGGGGCCCGGGCGCCATCAGAGCCCGCGTGTGAGCTGGGAGAGCTCTTTCCCCGGGCTTCGAATGGCAGCGCGGGCTGCGGCGCCACCACGGCCGTGTCGCCTTCCGGGACTCCGATTCTAATGGGGCTTTTCCCGCTGGCCCCGATGGCCCGGCTCCGGTACAGCTGCACCCATCGGGAAGTCCAGCCCTGGACGCCCACAGGTTCGATTAGGCGATGGACTCGCGCCGTCTCCCTGGGCACGCCTGGGGGTGGGTGGGGGGTGCAGCCACAGCGCCGGAGCGCGCGCCTGGCCGCGTCTCTCAGCCAGGGCTCTCGGTGGCCAGTGGCAGAAAACCCACTCACAGTGGCTCTCGTGATGACGACGTTAAAGGAGAAGGCGGGGCGGTGGAGCGCCTCGGCGGTGCCTGGGCCCCAGACTCCCCGTCTTGGGGTTCTGCTTCTGCCGAGCTGGCTGCACAGTCCGTCCACGGGCCCCGCACCCCGCGGCTCCGGGCCTGCCCGCTCCCTCCGTGCTGCCCCATCCCGCGTCCTCCGGTCCGAGAGCTCCCACGGGCGTCCCGGAAGCCACGGTGCAGCCAGGAGCCCCCGCCCCGGCCGGGCTCCAGCCAGCCGCCATCCCCGAGCCCCTGTAAGTCCCCGGCCGCGCGTGGGCTGGGGGACAGCGCTGCAGAGGGACAGCGGGGTCCTCCGCCCCAGCCTCGCGCCCTGCACGCTGGCTCACTGCTGGGGAGGCGGGGACCACGCAGCGGCGGCCTCACGGCTCCCAGGCCAACGGCGGCCACTCGCTCCTTGGAGTCATGCAAGCGTCGCTTCCCGACCCCGGCCACGTGTCCCCAGGTGTCCCCAGGTGTCTGCCGCCCCCTCTGCCCAGCGCCTTCTCATCCCTTCCTGCTTCTGGGGTCGCGTTCTTTCTTCCCGAAGCACAGCCGTTTTGAAAGCCCCTTTGTGAGAGTTGCTGGTGGCAGAGTCAATCTTTTTTGTTTTTCTAAAGATATCTTTAAACTGCTCTAAAAAATAAAGTCTATTTTAAAAAGAGAAAATAAGAGTAAAGGGACGGAGGAAGATATATGTATATAAAAGCTTTATTTCACCCTCATCCTTGAAAGCTAGTTTCACCCATTCTGGGCATACATTGGCTATAATTGATTGTTTTCTTGCAGGACGTCGAGTATCTTCTGCTGCCACCTTTCAGTTGATTTGCTCTCGCGGTCCATTCGCTCCCCTCTCTCCAAATCTCAACGGCCCCCTTTCTCCTCCAGCGTCTCCCCCATGTCTCCCCCAGCCTCACTCTTAGCGGACAACTCTGCTTCCTGCTTCACTGAGGTAACTGAGTCCGCAGAAGAGGGCTTCTGCAGGCTCCCCATCATCCCCCCTGCCTGGCCCTCCCCACCCACTCCCACGGATGTGTGAGCCCACCCCTCCCCCAGCCAGCCCCTCGCCTCCGCACTGACGCCCCTGCCCCTGCTCCATGGGACTGTCCAGCAAGCCTCCCCTCTCCCGCATGATCCCTTCTTCGCCCACTCCAGGGTCGTTCCCATCAGCCTTCCAAACTGCAGCTGGTCTAAGGTGAGTTCCCCAGAGGTAGACCCCGAGATGAGGGTTTTAGTGCAAGGGGCTTATGGGGAGGGACGTGGGGCAGGGCTACAGGGACGCAAGTGTCGTAGGTTGGACGGCGCTGAGCTGGACACTGGCCTGCGGGCAGTGGACGGGGCAGTGAGAGGAGGGCGTGGAGCAGAGGGAAGCCCTGGGCAGAGGGGCCGCTGCTGCGGAGAGAGCCTCAGCCCACTGGAGCGAAGGCGGCCCTGCAGAGGTGGCCCGGGTTGCGGCGAGGGGCCGGGCATGCACCCCACGCTGACCGCTCACCAGATTTGGGGTGTCCCTACGCATGAGGAGGCGTCTTGGTGGAGCACCCCTCGGCCGAGCAACCCTCCTGAGGCTGGGGAATCGAGGGGCCCGGTCCCAAAGAGGGACCAGGTGGGGAACCCCAGAACCCACTCGGGGAAACGGAGCAAAATGGAAGTGCCAGGCCGCTCCGGCGTGAGAACGAGGTTGCTGGGGCGTGGTACTGTCCGCTCTTCAGCAGGCCCGGCACGCCCGCGTGAGCAGAGAGGCCTTTCCGGGTCTGGACAGCCCCGGGCCCAGAGAAGCAAGTTCCCGGGGCCGGAAGTCTGCTGGGACATCGGCGGCCTCTGCGGCCTTCTTCCTTTCCGGTCTCCACTTTTCACACTGGCTGCCATCCCTGTTTTTGCTCCCCACTGCAGAGCAAGACTCCAATAGAGCTGCCAGCAGTCTCTGACTCCTTTTCCTCTCTGTGTAGTAGAGAATTAAATCCAAAGAGACAGCGGGCCTTTGCCCTTGGCTGCTGGGACGTGGCCTCTAGGAAGAGAGGCTTTGATTCCCTGGGGCCTGGCCACGGACAGGCTGGCAATGTGGTTGACAACGGGGGCTCTGGGCCCCACAGTGTCTGCTCTACCCCTGCAGGGGCTGGAGATGAAAGGTCAGCCAACGAGGCAGCCCCATAAAAACTCTGGACACCAAGGTGTGGGCGAGCGTCCCTGGTTGGCGGCACCCTGTGCCACACGCCAATGCTGGCACAGTAATTTGCCCACGGTTCCCCAGGAGGAGTCCACACTCTGCTCTCTGCACATCTTCCCTTGGCTGATTTCAATCTGCATCATTCCCCTGTGAAAAACCAAAGCTGTGATTGTGATAGGTTTCAGTGAGCTCTGTGAGTGCTAATGATTTATGGAAACTGAGGGTGGTCTTGGGGACACCTGAGCTTGCAATGGTGCCAGAAGTGAGTGCAGCCTGTGGACTGTGCTCCTTCTAACTTCACAGTCTCCTTCCATTCTCTGCCCTCCAGCCAGGCTTTTATCCCCTGGTGCTACCGACAGCCTCCAGAAAGCTAGGTAGCTGTCCCCTTGAATCTTGGCTAGATACTAAGACATGCATGAGTAGGGTCAAACTTCCAGATCAGTCAAAGAGCGGTTGAGGTGCTGTGAGTTGACGTGGTCTCAGAGCTGACCCTGGCATGGGGATCACTCAAGTTTCCACCAGCCAGAGTTAAGACTCTTTGTGGATCACTAATAGACATCTCCAAAGAGACACACCTCAGAGAAGGGCCAAACGCTCTCTCTTGTCAATGCTACTCTAAACCTGCCCTACACAAAGCTGGAAACAAGCCTAGAAAGGGACCCGCTGAACGGGAAGTACCTTGGAATGGAAAGCTGACCAGAACAAACCCAGTGCTCCCTAAAATAGGACAGCAAAATCCAGACTCCCAACAATCTAAAAGTCACAATAGCAAGCATCCAATCACAATTTACATGCCAAGAATCCAGAAAGTGTGACCCATAACCAGGAGAAAAGTCAGTCAATAGAAACAATGGAGGGTAGCAGATGAGGATGTTACATCAGCCATCATAGCCATGTCCGAGTATTTAAATAAAAACATGGACATAATGAGGAAAGAAATGCAACATATGAAAAATAAGCAAATGGAACTTTTGGAGCTATAGCTGAAACAAAAAATTTATAGCATAAGCATAACAGCAGATTAGTTAGACCAGGAGAAAAAGTTACTGAACTTGATGAAATTGTACCAGAAATATCCTGCGGAAAAAAAGGACTGGCAGAAAGTAAACAGATTGACAGTGACCAGGGAACAATATCTAGTGGTCTAGTATACATGAAATTGAAGTCCCCAAAAGAGGGGAGAGGACAAAAAGTGCATGAGGGGATAATGGCCGAAAAATTTCCAAATTTGATGTAAACTATAAATGGTTTAACCCGTAAGTTCAGCAAACCATAAGCAAGGTAAACACGAAGAAAACCACAGCAGCACACGTCATAATCAATTTTCTGAAACCAACATTAAAGAGAAAATCCTTAAGCAGCGAGAGAAAAACAACACATTGCATATAGAAGAAAAATAGAAAAAATAGCAGCAGAATTCTTTTTGGAAACAATGCAAGCCAGAAGTAAATGGAGTGACATCTTTAAAGAAGTGAAAGAAAAAAACTGTTAATTTAGAATTCTATGCCCTGAAAAAAAAAAAACTTTAAAAAATCAAGGCAAAATAAAGCATTTTGAAGACAAATCAGTGCTGGAGGAATTTGTCACCAGCAGACTTGAGCCATAAGAAATGTCAAAGGAAGTTCTTCAAGCAAAAGAAAATGATGCCAGATGGAATGCTGGCTCTACAAAAAGCAGCGAGGAGTGTTGGAAATGGCAAATATGAAGATAAGTGTAAAAACCTTTTTTTTTTTTAAAAAACAAAAATACCCACTTTAAGAGTGGTCATTTGCAAAGCTGTTTGGCATTCAGGTGGTTCATCAGTGTTATTTTAGAGAAAGAAAAACTTGATTAGATAGATTTAAATTACAGATGGCAGACGTGCTCCTTTCTTGCAGATATAAATAGAAAATTGAGAATGAGCCCCTCCAGCCCATCCCCCAAAGGCAGTGATGTTCGACGTGTACTCTGCCACGTACATGGTGTCCTAACTCTAGAAATATACAAGCATATATTGAACTTATATCGGTGTTTTACAAGAAATGCTTCACATTATCCTGTTACATGCATTTAAAAATTTACTAAGAGGCTTTTTCTCATTTATTAATTTCCTTAAAGATAACAGGGAGATACTAAAGAACCGTCTGGATTGGAGGCGACTAAGGAAACAGGCCAGTGGAATACAACTTGGGGTCCTGGAAACACATAAATGGGAAAACTGGTAATATCCAAATACGGCCTGTACTTTAGTTAATACTGTTGTATCAGTGTCAAGTCCTTAGTTTTCAAGGTTGTGTTTTGCTTATGTACAGTGTGAACATTAGGGAAAGTTGGGAGAAGGACCATGGGAACACTCTGCCGTATTTTGACAACTTCTGATATTCCAAAATTATCTCAAAATAGGTAAACTTAAAAAAATACTATTTACAGTCACATAAAGTATATGGAATACTTAAGGATAAATTGCACAAAAGATGTAGAAGACCTGCTATCGAAAACCACAAAAAAGTGCTGAAAGTCACTAGAGGTTGCTTAAAGCAATGAAGCATTACACCATGTTCGTAGTTCTAAAGACTCAGTGTTAGGTGTCTGTCCTGCCCTCGATGGTCTAGAGACTCCATGTAATACTCATTAAAATGGCATCTTCCTTTTTGGTAGAAACTCACAAGCTGATTTTAAAATATCTGGAAATGCAAAGGACTTGGAAAAGCCAAAGCCCTTTTGAAAAAGAACAAAGTGGGAAGATTTAAGTTAAGACCCACCATAGCTTAGGTGGTAATTATGAGTGTGGCATCAGTGTAAGGCTAAGCATGTGGGCCAATGGAACAGCACAAGGTCCAGAAACAGACCCATGAGTATGTGGCCAACTGATTTTGGAAAAGGGAAATGGAAAGTCTCTAAGAGAAATGGTGCTGGGACAGCTGAATAGAGTATATCAGAATAAAAACCTCAACCCCTATCTCACACCATACACAAGAATTAACTGGAGATGGATCACAGACCTAAACATATAAATCCAAACTATAAAACTTACAGAAAACATAGATGAACTATGACCTCAAAGCAGGCAAAGATTTCTTAATAGGACACGAGAAACCCCACAAAATATAAAAGTGAAAATTGATTAAAACAACAACAACAACAAAAAGGATGTCACCAAAATGGACATCTGCATTTCAAATACCTGTTAAGAAAATGCAAAGACAAACCACAGACTGAGAGAAAATATTTGCAACACACACATCCAACAAAGGACTTGTATCCAGAATATATCAAACAACACTTACAATTCAGTAAAAAGAAGACAAACATCTTAATGAAAAATTGGAAAAATGATTTGGAGAGACACTTCACAAAGAAGATGTAGAAATGACTGACACACTTTAGATGCCCCTTCAGCTAAAATGCTCTTCCCCCAGTCATCCGTCTCACTAACTCCCTCTCTTTCTTCAAGACTTTGCTCAAAGTTTACCTTTTTGATGAAGCCTCCCCTGAAAATTGATCAAATGTTGCACTCTGTCCCCAACCTCTCCCCACCACACACATTCTCCATTGTCCTCTTACCCTGTTTTTCTTTCTTCTCCCCATGGCACCACTTTCCAATACATAGTAACATTTACTTTTTATTAGATTTATTATCTGCTGTCTATCTCCCTTGTGAGTATGAGCAAGAATTCTATTTGTTCACTGACGGAAACTGTAGCAGTTTGCTATCGTTTATGAATTCCAAAAATAGATATTGCATTATGTTTGTGAACTGGTCACAAACTAAATAATTAGATTATATTGGATTCAGAAGTTTTACTTTTACTTGATTAAATAATGATTAAGGCTTTGATTGATCCACGTCAGTAGGACTTGAGTCCCCGCCCCCTTGGTGGGGGTGCCTCACAGAGAAAACGACAAGGCACAGGAGTTAGTTGGAGTTTTGATATTGGAGCCCTGAGAAGTAAACACACAGAGAAGCAGACACGTGAGGAAAGAGAAGGCTCCATTAGACACAGCAGAGGCCCAGGGAAGAGAGACGAGCCGTTAGCCTGACAGTCTACAGCTGGCCTTGTGGAACAGCAGCGCAGCTGAGCCCAGGGAGAAATGAGCCCCAGGAGAAAGAGGAGACTTATCCCAGCCTACAGCTGATAGTGAAGAAGCTGGGACCATGGAGCCTTAAGAGGAAGAGGAAGCCTGAGCCCTGGCAGATGTCGGCAGCCATCTTGCTCCAACAGATGGCAACAGACTTTGGTGAGGGAGGTAACTTATGCTTTATGGCCTGGTAACTGTGGGCTTCTACCCCAAATAAATGCCCTTTATAAAAGCCCAACATCAGGGGTACTGATGGTATTTTGCATCAGCACCCCTTTGGCTGACTAATATAGATCCCAAGTGCCAGGTGCTAAATAACTACTTCTTTTACAAATGACCAGATGAATGAATGAATGAATGAATGAATGAATGGATACTGGCTCTTTTTCTTATTTTTGATGTCCTGCAGTTTTGCTAGGGTGTGTCAAGGCATGGGTTCATTTTTCTTTATCTTGCTACAGCCTCACTCTTCTTCTTCTAGCTAAGGAATCACATCTATTATCAATTCTGAAATATCCTTAGCCATTATAGCTTCAAATCTCCTCTTCTTCCTACCTTCTCTTGTCAATCTTTCTGTTGTCTTCTTCTAGAACATCAATTGGATGCATATTAGACTATTAGCTCTACTCTCCATGTCTTCCACTTCTTTGCTTTTCCCAACCTCTTTTCTTTCTGTGTCTCTGAGTCATTTCTTCAATTCTACCTCTCATTTCATGAATTTTGTTTTTAGTTAGATCTAATCTGCTGTTTTACCAAATGTTGAGGTTTTAATATCATTGGTAGGATTTCCACAGCCAGTTATGTTTGGTTCTTTTTTCAAACTTATTTGCTCTTTTTATTTTTAATAGTATTTTGGTAATTTCTCATAGTTTTGTATCTTCATTTCATTTCTTTAAACAATATTTAAACTCCCTGGTCAGCAATTCTATTATTTGATATTCTTGGGGCTTTAATTTGGGATTTTAATTCCCTGCTTGGTGGGCCTATACTTTTGGGAATCCTGGGAGGCCAGGCTGAGGGGATTTGAGCAATGGAACCCTACTTACCTGGAATGTCAAGTTAATTTTATAGCTTGGGGCTTTCCGGACCATAAATGTGGTGTGACTTCAAACCCAAGCAGAGACAGTTTAGTTTCCTTGTTATCTCCTTTTCCCAGCTGTATTAGTCTCGCTAGCCTGAGCTCTGCCTAATAACAAACAATCCCTCTCACAACAAAGGTTTATTTCTTGCTCTTGCAATTCTTGCAAAGTTTCCTGGGGATCTAAGCGACTCTCCAGGGCAACTGTCTCTCCAGGGGTGTCAGCGAGAGAGTGGGGTGTCGGGGGGCCTGGAGCAACTCAGTGTTCAGGTTAGTCAGTCTCAACACAGCTCTGCCACCTAATCCTTGGCCCCCACGGGGCCAGGGCAGGGGAGAGAGCACGGGAAAATCTGGCTCTGGCTGTTACCCCCTTTAGTCTAGAAGTGATTCACAGTGCTTCCTTTTAGCAGCTCACTGGCCAGAATGAGTCCCAGCCCAGGCGAACTGCAAGCGGGCAGGGAAGGAGGTTGTCCTGTGGTCCAGAGGGAGAGGAGAGATGACTATGGGAGGCTCGACTCTACAGCTGGTGATTTTCTCTGGCTGTCCCTGCCCCTGAAGTTGCAGCTCTCTGAGGCCCTGGCTTTGGGAAGGATGTCAGTCCTTGCAGATGCATAGGCCTTCTCTCCTGCCCTAGAAGACCCCTGAAGCCCGTGCCTCAAGGTTACTGAGGCTGCCAGGTACCCTGAGGCTGCATGAGGGTCAGGTGTGACTCATCCTCAGCTCTCCCCTCAGTTTTGGGTAAATCCTTTACTTTCTGGCAAGCTCAGCTGCACATTGGAAATGGTGTTTTCTATACTCTCACAAGCATTCCCAGGAGTTCAGCTTAGTAAGTATCACTACTGTCCACATCTCATGGAGACCTCCACGGCCATACACCGGGGACGACGTGGAAATCTGCTTTCCAGCCAGGCTGCCCGGCTCCACGGCCTGCACTTTCTATCCTGCCGTAGGAACTTCCCTGGGAGAGGAATCACTGGGGGAGGCTTCCCAGGGCAGGTGACCTTTGACCTGGCCCCCGTCGGTCCACAGTTGGGGCAGGAGGACGTGGCAGAGGATCCAGCCTGCGCGAGGGCCCGGGAGCGAGGAGGGGCAGAGGCTGGCTGCTCAGTAAACAGCCGTTGCAAAGCCAAGCAGCCAACTGGAGGGTGCGAGGGGGTGACGCGGCTGGGGACGTGTGGGTCAGTCTTCTGTGACGGCGCGTGTTGGGCCCATCGCTTACCTACCTGCTCTCGCCCTCTTTCCCAAGCTAAACAACCGGGAAGAATTCGTGGGGATGCCAGGCCACGAGTCCCTCTTCCAGTCTTAGCAATTGCAGTTAGCTAAAATTACGAGTCTGTCCGAGCTCATTAGCCAAGGTGGAGCCCTGGCCTAACAAGGGGGCGCCGGAGGTTCCGTCTGCTCTCCAGCCCCAGGCGGAACCTCTAGCAGTTAAAAGCCTGTTTACTTTGCTCGCTCGGCCCGTCCACCAGCGTGCCCAGGGAGGAAGAGAAGGCAAACAGAGGGAAATTCCGAGTTAAGCCTGGACTTTAGTCAAATCCTCTCTCCTTTATAAACACGCTCCCTTCCATTGATCACGGCGACGGAACTCTAGCCGGCAGCCTGGGGGTGGGATTAGACATTCCAGAAAGGCCCACTGAGGCCAGTACCAAAGGGAACTTAGCGGAGTGTGTCCTGGGCAGTCAGTGACGCATCCCCAGAGGGCTTCAGCTAAGACTTAGGGACCCCGGACACTATTTAAGGACTTGGAGCTCCGGGTAATGAGATTGCCAAATAGATTTGCGTTTGCAGACTAAGATCAAGAGGCCGTACTTGCAGGATGAAGTTGAGGCAAGAAGGCAGATGTGCCAGTCCTGGAGGCCAGAATGCCTCACGAGAGCCACTCCTTACCGGCCCCCTCGGGGGGCCAGACTCGAATTGGGGGCTCCACAGCCTGTGGGTTGAGCCGTCCCGGTGGACGCACTGCAAAGCAGGGATCGTGCGCTCTGCTTCGCGGATGACGGATGGAAGATGAGCTGGTCAAGTAACTTGCCCCGGGGCACTTAGCCGGGCAGGTGGGCTGGCTTCTCTGCCAGCACAGCAGGCCCAGCGCCCAGGGCCCATTAGATTTTTAGGGCCCACAGACATCTACCACCCTATTTATCTAGAACAGAAAAAAAAGTGAAGTAATTAAAGTTCCATTAAAACTTATTTTTCATAATTATCACGGGAGGGCCCAGGAAAGGCTGCCTGCGGCCCTGAGTTGGGATTCCGATGGGTCCGTCAGCTCCCCAGCCCAGACTCTCAGAAGGCCAAAGAATGGGCACCCGAGGGCCTGTGGGTGATGCAGTGCCACAGTGGGGTCACAGATGGTTTCAGAACCTCTGACGTGAAACATGGCTCTAGTAAAAGAGCTATCAAGTGGGGTAACCCAGAGGGCATCCCCTCTCCTGGTCCCCAGTTGCTGTGAGCTTATCCACTTTATTTTTTTTTATTTTTTTATTTTTTTAAGATTTTATTTATTTATCCATTTATCCCCCACTTGCTGCTTGTGCTCGCTGGGCCAGCTAACCACGCCGTGCGGGCGGGCTTGCCTTCACCAGGAGGCCCCGGGAACCGAACCCGGGGGCCTCCCATATGGTAAACGGGAGCCCCACTGATTGAGCCACAGCCGCTTCCCACTTATCCACTTTAGAAACGCCTGCAGGATGCACGGGCGCAGGACAGGGTGGGTGGGAGCGGGCCGGGCTCCAGGTGAGCAGGGGGTCAGAGCCCTGCTCCTTGCTCTCTGCCTCGCGTCCTCCCTGTGGAAAGGGGGACGGTACAGCTTAGCTCGCGGGGTTCCTGTGAGGGCGGCGCGCGTTCTCCGGCACAGCCTCGCGTGGCGCTCAGTGGCTGCTGGTGTGGCTACTTGGGGAGGAAGGAGCAGAGGGTGGGGACCGTGGGCCGCTCTTCACAGGGCAACAGAAATGGGCCGTGCCTGGGGGTGCCTGGGTGCGCCTCCGTCCCACCAGCTTTTTACGGACATGGGGATTTTCACTTGGGGATGATTTTAGATTTGCAGCAAAGTTGCAAAGGCAGTACGGAGTTCCTACCCACCCCTCACCCAGGCGCCGCGTTTGCTACCTTACCGCGGAGCGTCTGTCAAAACTGAGAAACCGACCTGCAGCATCATTGCGAACCGAACCCCAGACTCGGCTTGGACGTGAAGGGTCAGCTGCCCGGCCTCCCGGTCTCCCCGGCTCTGCATCCCAAAGCGTCTCCATACCTGCTCTGGGGCCAAGGCTGGGACCGCAGGGGTGGGCGGGGGGAGCCTCGGCCGCAGGCAGCCCGCTGCCCGGGGGTGGACGGCCGTGGGCGAGCGTGCACCGTGGGGAAAGGGCGCAGGCCGAGCAGTGTGGGCGAGCCGGGCCGGACGGTGGCGGCTCTGCCCAGGGAGCCGGGCACAGCCGGGGGCTGAGAGCTTTTCCATGGCTTTGAAGAGGAGCAGCTCTGATGGAAAAGCTGCCTCGCATAATAATATCCAGCACTGTATTTTGATGGGATAATTGTTTTATATTTATAAAGATTCTTAATTATCTCCAGCAAATGCAGTTAGCTCACTTGGTAATTGAATTAAGGAAAATGTCTTCTCAGGCGTTGAAAGCCACTGCTACAGTAAAAAAGAACAAAGAATAACTTTAAAAGTACTTCCCTATGTGACCTAGACAAATCCATTATTACGGAAGGCGAATTCCCAATGGGCGCTAATAAAACAGGCCTTGTGGCGAAAGTCCCGAGACCGGGAGGGTTTTCTTTCTCTGGGAAGCCTGCGCTGACCCCCGTTGGGGGCTGCTCCCTCCCTCTGGGAGCCGAAGAGCCCCTCGCATTGCTGTGCTCTTCACCGCCTTTGATGATCTCCGGCCGCCTCGCCCCCGGCGTGTGCGAGCCTCAGGCCCCGTCCAGGTCTGGCCGATTTCCCGGGAAACACCCTGCGCCGCGCGAATATCCTGATATCGCAGACCCCGGCGGTCGCCTGTCATCCTTGGACGCCCACGGTTTCCCCATCTTCCCACAGCCCTGGGCTTGCGAGGCTCGTCCGGAGGGCCGTGGCGGGGCCAGGCCGCAGGGGCGCGAGGGGGCGCGGGGCTGGACGGCGCGCACCTCCGAGGGCTTGTCAGGAGACGGCTCGGGCGGTGCCAAGGGGAGGCCCAGACAGACGGGCCCTGGACTTTGAAGGAGAATCAATATTCGCCAGGACTTTATTGTGTCATAAACGTGTCTCTGGTAGCACCCAGCTTCCTGGCTCCGGCGCAGCCCGCGGTGAGCCCCGGTGGAGGGGGAGCTGCCCTGCCCTACTCGGCCAGGCTGAGGGTGCCGGAGGGGCAGGCGCAGCCCTCGAGCCCGTCCTCAGGCTTCTTGTGGGTCCGCCCACTCAGCCCCCTCTCAGCAGTGGGTGGGGGCAGCGGCCTGCTCGCGCCCACAGGGGCGTAAATTCAGCAAACTGAGTGTCCTCTGTGCCCAAGCACTGGCCAGGGTGGGCAGCCGGCCAGGTCCCGGTGTGCAGGGAGTCTACAGCCCAGCGTGGAGCCCGGTGCCAACGAGCAGGCGAACCCAGAAACAAGATAACCGCAGACTGATATCAAGAAGCGGGCACGGCAGACGGTAAGTGCCAGTAAAGCAATAAACAGGGCGGCGAGATGGAGGCGCCGCCTGGGCAGGGCCAGGCACGGTGGGGCCTACGGCCAGCACTCCACAGCCTTGCTCTGGGCTGGAGCTGGCAGCGGCTGGGGGCAGCCCCGGGCCTGCTCGTCACTCGGCCTCTCTCACCACCGCACGGTCTCTCTGCCCCGCTCCCCCTGCTTTCCTCTTCCTCCTCTCGCTGTCTGTCTCCCTCCCACACCAACTTCGATGTGCCCTGCAGTTCTTTGGGCACAGGGATGTCGTGGTCTGCTCCTGCTGCCAACTGCGTCCTCTTCTCTCATTTCTTAGGTCAGAAGCTCAAGAGAGTCCTCGATTGTCCAGCTGGTGGGTGGACTGTCCTGTGCGGGGTCCAGCCTGTGCACAGCTGTGGCCGTGGTCAGGGCAGGGCGCACGATGAGACGTGGCCACCCAGGCTGCCCGGCAGCAGGGGCTGTGGGCGGGACGGGCACAGCCATCAGCTCCAGGTGCGCAGGGAGGCATGAGGCCTGGGTTCGAGTCCTGCTCTGTCCTCATCAGGGGTGTGCCTCTGGGCATCACTTCTGGGTGCTGTGCCGTTGTCACCTGTAACCCCACACCTGGCAAGGCGTTGGCACGACCAAGAGTAACGAGCGAGCCCCTTTCAGCCCCGGGGTTCTGCGCAGTGTCCCTCACGAGGAAATTCCCCTAGAGCCGGCGTGTTTCCGGCTCCCCACCCAGGTCCTGCCACCCCACCGGGGTGCGGAACGGGAGGGTCTTTGTTACCTGTGTGACGGTGGTCATTGGGGCTGCGGCCCACGGTGATGGCTTCAGAGAGCAGGTCCCGGGACTGGTGCCTCATCACCGTTTTTATAGAATCCCACATCCTTCCGGAATCTTGGGATTACAAAACGGCAACCGCGAGGCGTGCACCCCGTTAGCAGCAATGCTTTTATGTATTTACAACTCAGCTTAAATTTTTACCAAGAGTCGTTTTCACAATGTAACATGTGTTAGTCACCGCGGGAATTGCAAAACCAAGGAAATCTCTCCAAAGTGCTGGCCTTGACGATGTAATCTGGCAAGGCTTGGGGAGGAATAAAAACAGCGCTTCTCAGCACTGTCGTCTCGAACGGTAGGAGAAAGCTGGGAGCCCCCCACCCTGCACACAGGTAGTTTGTTCGCATGGGAAGGGGTAGATGGCAGTGCTGGCCTCCCCGCCCTGGCCCCTTCCTGGGCGGCTGAGCTCAGCCAGGGGTGTCGGCAAGAGAGCGGGGTGTCAGGGGGCCTGGCATGAGGGCAGGGCCCGCTGCTCACTGGCCAGGAGGCTTTGGCATTCCCAGACCCCGTTTTGCACGAGGAGGCTGGGGGACCTGTCCAAGCCTGCCCCGCAGTGGTGGGGAGCTCCCCCTCAGTCCCACTGTCCCCCCAAGAAATTTCAAACCAGGAGGCACCGGTGCCCCCCAGCAGCCCCAGGGTCTGTGTCAGGAGCTGCTGAGGATAATGGAGGGCGGGCGGCGAGGGGACCTCCCCCCCTCCCGCAGCTGTCAGGCTAGCTGGAATCTTCTAAGCACAACAAGCTCCCTGCTGAGCTGGAAAGCCTGCAGGTGGCTGGAGGAGCCTGTAGTTTCTGGATGTGACATGAAAGTCAGCATTTGCATGCTCCTCGTCTGGGTTGTTTTTCTCGCTCTCACCGGCCTGAACTATCCCCGATTGAGTTTACGTGCGGGCGGAAGACGTCACAGCAGAGCCCTGCTGCCCCAGGGCCTGCTGGGTCCCACCCCTGCCCACCCTCCAGCGGTGCCGATGGCCAGGACTCACTCAGGTGTCCTTGGCCAGTCCCCACGGCCCTGCATAGCCCACCCCGTGCAGGGAGTGTGCGCCGGCCAAGAACCAAGCTGGCGGCCGGGCACCTGCGGGGCCTGGCCCCCCACTCCTGCCCACCCCCACCCCTCACCGCCTCGTCTCCCCGTGCGCCCCTGCCCACTGGCGACACCAACTTCCAGGGGGCTGCCAGTGGCGGGTGGTCTCTGACTCTCACAGCTGTCGGGGAGCAAGGACGGTGGTGAGTCCCATTCTGCAGAGGGGGAAACTGAGGCTCCGAGGCTCCCGTGTGTGCCCAAGGCCAAAACTGGGGTTGAAGACCATCATCATTCCCTTTTGGAATATGACTCTTCCCCGCCTCTGAGGGCACTGCCTTCCTCCCCGCAGCAGGTCCTCGCCTCTGCAACTCCGAATTCCCTGCAGCCCCCTTGGCGGCTGTCCGTCCCCCTATGCTGCCCCCAGCGGGCTCCCCTCGGCTGTGTCTGGACTTCCTTTCGGCGTGCATTCGCGCCCCTGCCTTGCCCCTCCCTGCTTTCTGGCAGTGCTGTTTAATTGGCCATGTCCCGTCTCGCCTGCCTGGACGGACACCTCGGGGGCAGGAGTCCGAGGCTGCCTGGAGCTGGCTCCCCACCGCACTCGGTGAGCGAATGATTTGTCAGTACTCCCTGCAGCTGGTCACAGGAGACTAGCCCGCCTCACCGCCCCCGGCCCTTGGCTGGCCAGCATTTCAAATGATATTGTTTCATATTAAATTATTTAAAATTCCACGGGCCCCGGTTTCACAATCAAATAATTCGATCTTGTTTACAAATGGAATTTTTACTTTTCGACAGCCTCTAGCTTTGCCCGGCTGGATGGTCAGTTCAAGCGTGTCCTCCCGTGCCCTCCTGTCCACCTCGCTGCCTTCCTGGGGACACTGTGGAGTCTGGGAAGCGTCCCCGGGCAGGGGTGGGCCGAACGGTCCAGCCGGTAGTGTCTTGGCAGCGCCTGCGACAGGCTTCCGGCACCGCGCACAGGGCACGAAGCCAGAGGGTTCTCGGCCTCCCCCGGCCTCCCCCCGTCTCCAGCGCAGCCACGTTCAAACCCACCAATAACAGAATTGGAAGGGAACTGTGATGCCTGCCCTTCCACCCCCCCCTTTAATAGATTGGGAAACTGAGGCGCAGAGAGGGGAAGGAATGTCTTGGAGACCCCAGGCCCTGCGGCCAGACTTGGACCCAGCACCCTCTGCCAGGGCCTTTCTACGACCATCCAGGGCTCTTGCTCCCTTTTCCTGACTTTCGTCAAGGCCCCACTTGGAGTCACGGAGACATGAATGTGGAGAGGCCAGGAGCTCACAGCCCGTTGTTGGCGTGGGAAACACGAGCTGGCCCTCTGGGGGCGCCCAGGTCAGGAGGGCTGTGCTGAAGGGGAGGGGGTGGCAGGACAGGCGGGCAAAGGGTACGGCGTCTGCAAAGCCGCCGACGGGGCCAAGCTCGGCAGCAGCTGCTGCCCGAGCCCACCCGTGGCTGGCGGTCACAGGGTGCGGACACTTCTGTCCCATCCGCTCAACTTCAGTCTCCCCCAGGGAGGCCCTTGTCATCCGGGGAGGCTGCGTCCTTATTCCTCGGGAGCAATTTTGGAGCCTCTCCTTTGGAACCTCCTCTAAGCGAGCAAAGGTGCACGCAGCTCGGCTGGGTCGCTCTGTGGTGATGGGGCCGGGTGGCCTGGTTTGACCCCGTCCACATCCCCGCCGGGCTTGGCTCCGAATGGCATTTGGATGTTTCCCCAGGCCGGTCCGCCGTCCGAGGCCAGAGCCGATCCAGGCCGAGGAGGCCTCAGGGACGTGCCCCGCCCCACAGGCCATCCCCAAAGGGTTCCAAGGCCGTGTCGGCGCCTTCCCAGGCTACCTCAGGAAAGGGCTGGAGGAAGGAGGTAGAGCGCGATGCAGCCAATGTTCCTGCACCCAGGGCAGGCTTGTCATTAGCTAAACTATTCTGGAGGTGAATGCAGGGGGTGGGGCTGCTAAGGTTCCTCCCGGGGAGCCCCAAGACTCGCCTGAACCCTAGAACCCTGCCCATCTCCATTTCCCCACGTGGGAACCCACCCTGGGGTCCTGGGAGCACATGTTAGCATCGGATCTCCCACCTACAAACCCTCAGAGGCCACGGCTCCTGGGAGCGAAGCTGGCTCAAAGGACAGATGTCAACTCTCTGGCTGGAGCTACCCAGCCTGTGGCAGCACCCAGTGCTGGCAGGGCGTGAGGCACAGGCGCCCAGGCATGTCACGGGGTGTAGACCAGCCTCCTATAAAAATGCCTATAGGAGGTTGGGGGGGCATTCGGGACGGGGCGCATCTGGAGTAGGCATCTGGGGAGTGTGTGAGTGTTCATCCTGTCATAATGTGTTGTGTCGGGGAGTGGAGACCCACAAGGTGAGTGGGAAGGAGATGGACCCCCATCTTTGGGAGGACTGATTCACCCAGAAACAGACAGGTGGGTGTCTCTTACAAGCAAGGGTAGATCCTAACAGGGGAGGATAATCAGTGTGGCAAGACCTCTTGTTGCATGTAACTATGAATCTTGTCATCCAATGAGTCAAGACAGGGGGGTGTCATGTGCCCCAGGGGGATGGAGAGGAAAGAACAGAAAAGATCAAACAGGGGGTATTTAGTGGTCAGGGGAAATGTTTTTCATGACCTTACAGTAATGAACACAGGACATGGTAAATATCATCAAAAATTATTAAACTGTACCGTCTAAATTGTAAACTATCCTGTAAACCATTGACAATGTTTAGTAGCTATGTTTCACTATCTGTATAACAGTTATAACAATGCCACCATCCACATACAAAAAGGTTTTAATATGGGGTGAGGAAAGGGGGAGGAGGTTGGGTATATGAGAGTCTCTAGTATTCTGTGTGTGACTTTGCTGTGACCTAAAACTTCTTTGAAAATTAAATGAAAATTTGGGAGACACTGGGGAGTGAGAGGGAGAAGGTGCCACGGTACAGACTGGACACCCGATAATGCAGTGATAAAAGGAAAAAATAATATTTTTTAAAAAAGTTTTTTTGTTTTTTTTCCATTTTTTGAATGTCCCAATCCTTTAATTATATTTTATTTTTAGTGTTTTTTTCAGATTTTCCATGTATTTTATCTCTTGCATTTAAGCTTATCATTATTATTTCATTTTCCTATTAATTGTATTTGGCTATTATATGGGCTTCATCTTCAAGGAAGGTTTAGATCACAGAAGGGTTACAATGGGGGCTCCAGAGGATCATTGGTGGGGGGTGTCTGGGATGGGGGATTCATGGGAGGAAGTTCATCTGAATATACATGACAATATATATAAAATTGTCCAAATGTCAAGGGGTGGGACATAGTCACAGTGGGTGGAGAATCACTCAATAAATGAGAGAATACTGAATTCCCAGCCTGGAGAGCTCTGCCACATTCTCCAAGGGAGCAGCAACAGTCCCCTGAGTGCAAGGGGAGTGTCTGGCAAAGGAGGATGGTCCACTAATGGGTTATTGTTATTGATGACTAGCCTTATGAGTCTTTGCTCTTGTAATTGAAACTTAGCCTACTGTTATGAGGTGCCTAAGGGTTGCCACCTGAGAGCCTCCTTGTTGCTCAAATGTAGCCTCTCTCTAAGCCAAATTCAGCATATGAATGCATTACCATTCCTCCAGTGTGGGACATGACTCTCAGGGATGAGCCTCCCTGGCAACGAGGGATTAACACCAAGTGCCAACTGGCAATGCGACTGTAAAAAGACCTTGAATAAAAGGGGGAAAAGGTAAAGACAAATGAGTTCATGTGGCTAAGAGACTTCAAAGAGAGTTGGGAGGTCATCCCAGAGGTAACGCTTATGCACAGCTCAGTAGGATCTCATAGAACACCTAAGTGGATATCACCTCACACAGAGGGGCTCCTGAGGGCCCTGGAGACATTCAGGTCCTATATAAGGGGGGATAGCTCCAGAGATTGATGCCCTGTCAGTGGGCTCTACTTTGGAATCTGTGCTCCTGAGAGTGACAGAGTTGGACTCAAATAAGTCCTCCCTGCACATGGTCCATCAGTCCCTTCTATTCAAACCTATATGTGGTGCTGGAGTTTCTAGGTGTACTTCCAGAGACTGGAGGCTTTGGCCTGCCCATGTGCCAGCTGTGCCTGGAATCTCGGTGGAGCTGCAACTCCTACTCTACAGCTCACTGGAATCCCCTGGTGAGGAGATGATGATGGACAATGACCATCCGAGTGAATGGAGAGAGTCTGCAGCTGCAGGCAGGATAATCCCATCCATCATACCCATGTGATATAAGCCATCTCTCACTTGGAGGTGGAGTAATATCAGCATCCCAAACTCCTCAGGATTCGGGGAAGAGCTATGGACTAGAGTGGACTCACTGGTATCCTGTTGTAGACATATTGTGATTCAAGTAATGGAAGAAATTACAACAGTGAGGTGGAGCTAGTGGCCACTGGACGCTTTTGGGGCAGGGAAGGGAAAAGCAGTTGTAATACAGGGACTTTTTCAGGACTTGGGAATTATCCTGAGTGACATTACAATGACAGATATAGGGCATTTTACATTAGCATATACCATGCAGAACTGGGTGGGAGAGAGTGTGGTCTACAATGTGAACTATGGTCCATGCTCAGTGGCAAAGCCCCAGGATGTGTATATCCACTGCAGGTGATGAGCCACACTAATGAAAGATGTTTATGTGGGAGGTTATGGGAGGCGTGGGAGGTGGGGTACATGGGAATCCTTGTAATTTTTGTGTAACATTTATGTAATCTAAGCATCTTTTAAAATATATATTTAAAAAAAAAATGCCTACATGGCTTGGGCTGGAATCTGTTCTTCCAGGACTCTAACACCCTGATGTCTTGGCCCGACATTGGCACCTTCTGCAGCAGCAAAGAATGCGCGTGGCGGCTTCTGTCTGCGTGTGCCAACTTGGATGGATCGCTGAAATAAACCAGGTGCAAAAAGCAAGATGCTGGACAAATGCGAAACTCTTTTGAGTTAATGAAAAAGAAAAATAAGAAAAGCTTAGCTATGTTCTATAAGAATGTGAATATGCAAAAAGATAGATTTTTATGAAGCCAAATTTGTAGAAGGCTTAAAAATAGCAAATGTAACGTTAATGTTCGTTACTGTGACAGACCAATAAATAGATGCTTTTTGATTTTCAAAAATGAAAAAAAAAAAAAAAAATGTGGTTATAGAAGCCTCTGGAAGAATATAGAGTAGCAGTCGATACTAGCAGTAAACACCCGAATAACTCTTTATTTATTTACTTATTTACTTACTTAATGTTACATAAAAAATATAGGGGATTCCCATATGCCCCACTTCCTCCCCCTCCCATACCCTCCCACACAAACAGCATCCCTCATCAGTGTGGTCTTTGTGCAGGGGCCACGCTAATCTTCTCTATATCATTCCGATTTTAGTATATGTGCTCCTGAAGCGAGCAGCTGAAGAACTCTTTACACAAGTAGCGAATAGGGAAACTGCAGATACTGTTTCGAGCCCCCTCCTCTGTTCCTTCTCTCTGTTAATGTGCTGAATCCTGAGATGGCCCCACGTGGCGGGAATCGCTTCATGGTGGGAATTGCTGTTACACCCATTTTGCAGAGGAAGAAAGTGAGGCCCAGGGAGGTTCAGACCCAGCTCAGGCCAGGGGATGGTGTGTTCTGTGCGGGGAATGGGCTGAGCTCTGACTGCTTTGCTCCGTGGTGGTATGGGGTGGGGGCGCGGGAAGGGGATTTTTTTCTCTTCATTATTTTTTTTTAAAATAAGAGTAGTTGTAGATTTCCAGAAAATTCATGCAGAAAGTACAGAGTTCCCTATTATTTGCCTTAGTGTGGTACCTTTGTTAAAATTGATGAAAACTACTATTACAGTTATACTATGAATTATAGCCCGTAGTTTACATTAGGGTTCACTAGGTTGTACAGGTCTATGGTTTTTAAAAAAATTTCATTCTGGGAACTATCTACAACCCCAAATTTCCCCTTTTATCCACTTTCAAGCGTATGATTTGGTGATATAAATCCCATTTGCCATGGTGTGCCTCCGTCACCGCTGCCCATTCCCAGAAGGAAGGGGGCAGCTTTTTATTTTTTCCATTTTACACCTTTCTGTGTCCTTTGCATTCTCTTACCAGGTGAAAGTACCCTGTCCGTTTAGAAAACGTCAATGGGGGTTATATGGATGGGGAAAATGGGCCTTTTATTCCTTTATTAATATTTTCTTTCATTAGAGAAAAAAACAGGATGCATGTCATTTAAAAAAATTCATCCTCCAAAAGAGGAAATACTGTGTCTCTAGGAAGTCAGTTGGATAAAAACCCAGTACTCGTAGAAGAGCGACCAAGCCCAGGTGGGGCCTCAACACGATTAGTCCCCGTGATGATGGAAGCAGAGTGCTGGAGGTGGGGGAATGCTCAAAAGCTCCTAGCCCACCTCCTCATGTCACGAGGAGGGACACTGAGGCTGAGAGAGGGGCTCCAGAGTGCTCGAAGGGTTCAGCTGGCACCCCACCCAGGACTCTGGGCCCTCACCTGGGGGCCACTCTGCTGCCACAAATTGCAAGCTGGACAAGGTGAGAGCAAACTAATGATTTTTGCACTGTATTTGCTTGATTACCAGAGGAAAAACAATGCTTGGGGGACCCTATTTAGCCTGGGATGTAACTCAAGGACCACCAGGTGACAGCTCTGCCTCCCCCACTGGCCTGGCACCTAAGCGACCCCCTCGGTTGTCTCGGCCCATCTCTGCATTCAGCATGCACTTGAGCTCGTGCTCGCTGCTCTGTAACTCGCTTGGCTATTGAGAGCCACGTTGCCGTTGGTGACCGCAGGTATCCTGGCAGCCCGGTGGAGAGCGGCGGCTTCAGGAGAGCCTGGGTTTCCACGGGAGACGGCAGAACCTCAGAGTAGTGTGGCATCCAGCACTGCCCTGATTGGCTGCAGGACCTTGTCAAAAGCTCCACTTTCCAGGCCTTCCCGTCCACAGCTGGGAAGCAGCGGAGGTAGACCAGATGGCCTTGGATGGCCTCGTTCTGTGTCTTTCTGGGGGGGCAGATGCACCCCATCTGCAAACACCAGGATAACCAGAGGCTGGGCTCAGGGAAGGAGAACTATCCCTCTTCCCATCAGGGCTTCCTTCGCTTGGGGCATCTGTCCACCAGCTGAGGGTGTCTGCTGCCTCTGGGTGGGCCCCAACGTCGAGTCCTTATGTCCCTGGATCTGGCCTCCAAACCCCAGCCTTGCAAGGTGGGTCTCGGATCCAGGGCCTGGGGGCTCCACTGCCCAGGGACAGAGTGGCTGTTGCGACTCCCTCAGACCTGTGAGGACAGCACAGCTTGACCACACGGTGACCGTGCCCTGGGGTTGGAACTCAGGCTTGGTCTTCTCTGCCTGGGCTCAAACCCCTCTTGGTCTCCCACAGGACCTGGGTTCTGCACTAGGTTCTGGCACACAGCTGTGGCACTCACGGAATGCCCCCCAGGGCTTCACACGTCGCCTAAGCCCTCACACACTTCACCCCACACCCTTGCGTCCTTCTGGTGGCCAGCTGTCCCATCACATCTGCATGGTGAGTCAGCACAGCTCAGTTCCACCGGATTAGGGGTCAAGAGATAGAGACTCAACTCAAGCTGGCTTAGAGGTGATCAAGGAGTTCAAGGTTTAGCTGGACATCACCAGTGGCTCAAACGATGCCACCAAGTCTACCAGTCTGTGTCTCAGCTATCTGCCATCTTGTCTTTATTCTCCAGCAGGCTTTCCTCAAAGGTGACAAGATTAAATATATTGTGTCACATGTTGTTTGATTCAAAAATTTTTTTATATGTATCCATTGAAAAAAAAAAAAAGTGACAAGATGACGTCAGCTCTGAGGTTCCATTCTACCAGTTTAACAATCTCAGTTCCCACTCAGTACCAGATTTAACTCAGACACCATCCAACTCTGTCCTTTTACCTCCTCATAAGCCAATCCCAAAGGACAGAGGGATGGGATGTGCTCCTGGGCCATATCCACCTGGGGACCCTGTTGATTCTACGCCACCCAACTGAGAGGACCACAGCAGGGGAAGGAAAATCCCGGGATGTCCACCACACCATGCAAATTAGCGCCCATAAAGGAGCACTTTCGGAAGGCTAGCTGGTCTGCAGAAAGGCAGGCCACACTTCACGGGGACAGGGAGGTCATCTGGCAGCTGCTCTCTCCATGAGCTCCCATCTCTGCTTCTCCCACTCTCCTGCCTCTGGCGTCTTCTGTAGACCTTTGGTTTCTGCTCTCTTGTGACAGTACACTAACGCTGTCCCCACCCTGATAGCCAGAGGCAGTCTGTCCATCCCTCATGGGGAAATTCCCATCTGGTTCTATCAAGCCACCTCAGTCAAGAAGCAAAGCTCTCTCTTCACGCCACCACATCCACCCAGGGTGCCTCTAGAGAATAAGCAGGTATCCAGGGACGTCTTGTGCTGGGCAGGGAGACTGGATCTCTGGGCTGAAGGGGTGGGCACCAGCAGTGGGGGCCCTCATTCTAGAACATTGTTCTGAGTTGAATTGTGACCCCAAAAGGAAATGTCCAAGTCTTAACCCTGACCCTGTGGACGTGACCTTCTTTGGAAACAGGGTCTTAGGAGATGTGATAAGTTAAGGTGAGACCAAACTGGATTAGGGTGGGTCCTGACCCAATAGGACTGGCATCCTTGTAAGAAGAAGGTAATCTGGGGACAGATGGAGAGACAGAGAGTGATGGTTGAGCATGCTATGGGTGGTTGGCAAACCATCAGAAGCTGGAGGAGGTGTGCAACAGATTCCCCTCTACGGACTTGGAAGCTTGGTCCTTTCAACACCTTGATTTTGGACTTTTGGCTCCAGAACCATGAGAGACTAGATTTTCATTACTTTAAGCCACTTGGTTTGTGGTACTTTGTTATGGCAGCTGAAGGAAACAGATTTTTTTTTTTTTGGTATCGGGAGCAGGATGCTGCTGTAACAAATACCTAAAAATGTGGACCTGGCTTTGGAATTGGGTAATGGGTAGAGGCTGTAAGAATTTTGAGGTGCTTGATAGCCCTGAAGGGACTGTTGGTACAAACACAGTTGTTAAAGTGCTTTATGGTGAGGACTTAGTAGGAAGTGAAGAGCATGTTATTGGAAACTGAAGGAAAGGTAATTCTTGTTATAAAGTGACAGAGAACTTGACTAAATTATATCATAGCATTGGATGAAAAGTGGAGCTTGTAAGTACAAACTTGGATATTTAGCGGAGGAGAGTTCCAAGCAAAGTGTGGAAGGCACAGCCTGGTTTCTCCTTGCTGCTTCTCGTAAAATGCAAGAGGAAAGATAGAAATAGAGGAATGAACTGTTAAACAAAAAGGAACCAGCAGTTGATGATTTGGAAGATTCTCAGTCTATCCAGATTGCGTGCTCTGAGACTAGTGCCAATGGGGTGACGGGACACCCCTTTGCTAAGGAGACTAGGCATGTGACATGTGTCTCAGCAGACGCTAGGAATAGAGGTGCAGTTATCCAGGAAAGAACTGTGGAGGACTCTCTTCCCTGATGGCTTAGACAGCACTGACAGCTTGCACGGAGGACTGACAGGGTTTGAGAGAATTTCGTATCAGCAGAAGCACTGCCAGCCTGGACTGAAAGTGACAGAGAGGGGAAGAAGTGAAGGAAGGACTCCAGGTGTGGAATCCTGTGAGCAGATTTCTCTGTTAAAGGGACCTCCTTGGCCAAGAGCGTGGGGCTTCTGCCCCAGAGAGGGCTTTTTCATCTAATGGAACTTGCTCTGCTGAATTTCGGATTTGCTTGGGATCCATGATTCCTTTTTCCCTTCCATTCTCTCCCTTCTGGAATGGGAATGTCTACCCTATGCCTATCCCATCATTGCATTTGGGGAGAAGATAATGTGTTTTATCATTTCACAGGTCCACAGAGAGCAAGGAATTTTTGCCTCAGGAAGGATCATATCAAGAATTTCATCTATTTTGATGATTTAAAAGGTCGGATATGTACTGAGAGTTGATGCTAGACACCTTAAGAATTTTGAAGATATTGCGATGCAGGTAAATGTATTTTGCACACAGAAAGGACTTGAATTTTTTGTGACCAGAGGGTGGACTGTTACCAATTGAATTGTGTCCTCCAAAAGACAAGTTTGAGTCCTAAACCCTGGTTCTGTGAATGTGACCTTAATTGGAAATAGGGTCTTAGAGATGCTATCAATTAAAACGAGGCCAAATGGGATTAGGGTGGGCCTTAATACAGTGTGGGCAGTGTCCTCATTAGGAGAGGCTATTTGGAGATGGGTAGAGAGACAGTGACAACTGAGGAGGCTAAGGGCGGCTGGCAACCACCAGGAGCCAGGAGAGACATGCAACAGATTCTTCCCTGCAGACTTAGATTGGATCGTGGCCCTGACACCTGGACTGTGGACTTCTGCTGCCAGAACTGGGAGAGAATAAATCTCTATTTTTTAAGCCCCCATTTGTGGTACTTGGTTTCAGCACCCTGGACAGGCAGACAGACATCTTGGCTCAGCTGGAGGCTCCACGGCCCCCAGCCCCTCTCGCCTCCTCAAGGACCTGGGGCCTGGCAGCCCTTTCTCTCCAGCCCCAGCTGCCCCCTGCCTCCGTCCCCTTGCCCGCAGCCTGGCCTCACGGAGCTTCTAGAGCAGCAGATCTTCCCTGCTCCTTTGGTTAGTGCTTCCTCTCCTTCAGTATGAGCTGAAAGGGGGAAACGAGGCCCCTGGGGCTAGCACGGAGTGCAGAGAGGGGCAGGGTCGCCCACCCAGATGCACAGTCCAGCCCACTGAGGTTGGAGCCTCCCTCCCCATCGACGGGGCCCTGTGCGGTCGGGTTCAGTCTTGTTCTGTCTCAGCTCAGATTCCCGAGCAAGAAGCCCATCATCTTGGCCTGGCTGGGTGTTGGCAGCGGGTGTGGCCAGAACGGTCCCTCGCTGGTACCGGCTGTGCCAGCGGTGCCGGGGACGGGCGGGTTCTGGAAGGAGGGAGGAGCGAGAGACGACGGCGGTTGTGTCTACTGTACAAGGCTACTCAGGGACTGCTCGCCACGTGATAAGCATCCTCCCGGAGAGGCAGGTGGGCGATGCCTCCTGCACCCAGGGCATCCCTCCTGGGAGAGTGTGGTGGGACTGCCGCCTGCCGTTGGCACACAGAGCCCAGGGGAAGCCGAGAGCCCTGCCACCGGCTGCCACCGCCTTAGCAGCCACAGCCACTGTGTGGCCCGGGCAGGGCCTCTGGAAACGAGGATTTTTAGAATCCGAGGGACTCCCTGCTTCTGTCGGTCTGCGACTCTAACAGACTCCAAATTAGGTATGTTTTGCACCCGAGTCTGGGCACGCTTCACACGCACGTCACTCGGAGCTGCAGGCCGTCCAGCAAGCCCTGGGCCGGGCGGACGGGCTGACGGAGGCACAGGGTCCAAGAACGTGTTGGGGTCTTTGGGGACCTAAAAGGGCCTGGACGCTAACACGGTCTAAAGGACAACAAGGAAGGGAGCCAAACCGGCCCCCGAGGCGTGGAGAAGGTCACACCTGCAGAAACCCGCCAAGCACCAGCGGAGCACAGTGGGGAGGGAAATGAAACGAAATGAAATGCCCCCGAAGTCCAGCGGGCAGGGGAGACAGAAAGCAAGGAGCGCGCAGGAGGTGAGCAGGGCCTCCGTGGAGGGCAAAGGGCAGGCGGGGGAGCTGTGTGCAGAATGCTTTCCTCATGCCCAGGCACCGCCCAGCACAGGGGGCAGAGCCCCGAGCCTGGCACCCTCCCTTGAGGCAGACAGAAAAGATCACTGCCCGGCCCCGGTGGTGGGGGAGCCGCCGCGGATACCCCACTCCTGGAGGCAGTGCAGACAGAAGGGTGCTGGGCCGGCCGGAGCTGGGGCAGCTCACTCCCCGTGGACACGGCGTCCTCTACTGCACAAACGTGCCTGTGTGCATGTGCGTGGGGGGTCTGGGGTGATGAGAGCCCCGGGGGGTGTCCAAAGCCCCTGACCAGAGAAAGGCCTGTGGGTGCTTCTGTTTTAACTCCAGGGCCCTGGGGTTTCTCATGGGGCAGGGGGTGGGTGGGCTGCAGAGACCGCCATTGGCAGTGCCAGGCAGGGTCGGCTTCTCTCAGTCCGCCCTGCGCAGGGCTGGGGGTAAGGAAATGGCAGGCTGACGCGCTGACCACCACGAGAGCGACTTCAAAAGGGTCGAAAGCCAACAGATAAACAACACCAACAAGGAACAGGCTAAGGCCAAAGAGATGTGCACCCCAAATCAGCTCGGAAGGGCCGTCTGTGCCAGCCAGGCAAAGGGGGGCCGCTCCTGGAGCGGGTTGGGGCTCGGTGAGCCTGCCGAGCTCCCTGGGCAGGCACCCTCCAGCTCTGCGCCCTGAGTGGCCCCCCAGATGGGTGGGCAGGGGTGGGGGCCAGGGGACTGGGGGTGTCCTGACAGTACCGCGGGCTCGGGAGGAGGGTGTGGGATGTGTCCAGGGCAAGAGGGGCCACCAAGCCCCCCCAATCCTGCCCATTTCTCCCACCACTCGTCCCTTGCTGCAGCCAATCCGGTCTCCTTCCAACCACTCCTCAGGGTGCCGGGCTGGGTGGAACATTCCTCTAGAACCTCCCTGCACCTTCCTCAATGTCACCTTCCCCAGGTGTCGGGTTCAAAGCCACCCAGTCCCAGGCATGGTCCATCCCAGCTGTGTCCCCTGCCCTCATCGCCTCCTGAGCATGTGCTGTCTGTCTGTCTGCCGCTAGGCACTCTGTTCACTGCTGCACCCCACATGCTGTGGATGGCAGGGGCTTCCACGGCGAGGCAGGCCTGGGGCTCCCACGCGGTGTCCTCCCACCCGGGCCACGGCGCTGAAGAACTCGTGCGGAAAGAAGACCTTCTCTTCAGCTTACATGCGTGAAAAGTTTTACTACCTGCCCCAGGAGCCAGGAGCAAGCTCGCTCCTACTTCTCACTTATTGGTTCCAGGAAGGCTAGAACAGCTAATGTGGGGGAAAGTACTTTGCACATTAAAATGCACGAAGCAAGTCTGAGTTCAGTTTAAACGTGTACAGTTGTGGGATCAGAGGGTGCGTGTGCCTGTGTGTGTTTGTGTGATTGCATGAGTGTGTGCACGTGTGGCACACACTCATATGCAGGCTCGGCTGTGCGTGTGTGTGCATGCACACGTCTATGTACTGCTGTGTGCATGCGTGTGTGTGAGTGTGCATGCATGAAAAACGCAGGTGCTGCCATTCCAAGCCTGTGTCTTTATAGAGCTAAAGCTGTCACGCGAGTCGCTGAGACGCTGAGAGCGCCCTGACAGCAAACCGTGGGGTGTCTGCGGCTCTCCAGTTCTCCCGAGGGGCAGCCACCACAGAGCAGGCAAAGGCAAAGGAGCTCAGCCCTGGGGCCAAGGAGGTGAGGTGGGCGGCCAGGGATGGGCCCCCGTCGCCCGAGGCCTTCCCCGAGGAAGGAGAGGTGCAGTCACTGCCGAGGGGGGCTGCTGGGAAGGGCACTCAGGAAGCATCCGCAGGCCCAGCACTGGCGGCCTCTGAAGGCTGGGCGGGCAGCTGGACCCAGCTCTGCCACTTGCTAACTGCGTGGCCTCGAGTCACGGGCCTTCTCCTCCCCTGGCCCCAATCCTTAAAGTGCCAGACTGCGAGAGACCACGTCGGTGTCCCCAGTTTTGTGATGAGGCCAGGAGGGCAGGACGGGAGGTCATATAACTGCTGGCCGGGGACTGAGAGCCACGGGCTCCTTCGTGGCCCACCCAGGCAGCAATCCCTAGTCTGGGCCCCAGGGGTGCCAAGCTCGTCTTCTCAGAGCCGCAAGTCCCCGAGATCTGAATGGGAACTGAGGAGGGGGAGTCCCAAAGAGAAGCCTTGAGCTGACCTGTGGCAGGTATGTGTGATTTTTACAGGGGGGCTAAACTGGGGGGGGGGCTACACTGGGGGCAGGGGTTCTGGGCCAAGGAATCACAGGTGTCCAGGTATGGCAGGTGGCACAGGAATGCTACAGGTGCTTATGGAGCACTGGAGTGGTCCAGGGACTGGGAGTTGAGCCCTGGCCTCACACACAACCTCACTGCGCTCACCGTGGCCCTGGGAGCTGGGCACAGGGACCCCTTTCCACAGATGATGAGGACAAGGCCCAGCAGAGGCAGGGGGCTCCCCTAGTGCAAAGTGCTTGGGAGTGGAGGCCAGAATTGGAGCGGACAGTCTGACCCCAGGTTGGAGCGGGGTGGGGGGTGGTAGGAAATGAAGAGGAGGGGACCCTTCCGGCCACTGGGCTGAGTCTCAAGCCCCTCATCACACACTCCCTGAGCTGGGGAAAGAGTGGTCTCTGAATCCTGTATTGCAACCCGCCAGGACCACGGGGTCCTTGCTTGGAAGAAAACAAACAAGTTAACAAACGTTGGCGAACACCATGCATACTAAGTCGTCCTCCCGGGTGGCGATCTCGATTCTGTTGCTACGTCTACCCGGCTTACACTCGGCCAGCACGGGTACTGCGTGAGACGCACAGTCTATTTCCCACCCCAGCCACGGGCAGGCGGGCCTGAAAGACGGTGCCCTGCGCATCTGCCGGGCCTGCGGGGGCCTCCGCGCCTTTGCTCTCTGAACAAGAAAGGCAGTGCCAGGCACGGGGCGGGAGCCAGGATGTGTCAAGGATTTCCGTAGCACACCCCCTCCCGCATGCCAGCTGTGTGGGGTCCAAGAACTTGGGGTGCATGGAGGACCCGAGGCCCGGGTGCTGGGCCCAGGTGGTCCAGGCTTTCCTCTCCTTGCCGGTCCTGTCCCTTGCCCACAGCTGGGGTGCTCCCCAGACCGCCAAAGCAAGCCTGCTGCACTGCTCTGTTAGGCTAGCCTGCTTGGGGAGCCCCTGAACCCCATGCGCTCAGGGGAACAAGCAGAGTGAGGGGCTCACACATGGGGTCCTGCCTCTGGGTCAGTGCTGTTGCAGGGGAAAGAGTCTCAGGGGGGTAGGGGACATCGGGGTGGCAGGAAGGCAGGGGCCAAGAAACGAGAGGCTGGACTGGGGACACTGGGACTCGCCCGGGATGGGCCTTGCCTGCTGGGGAAGGAGCGGGAGCTCCGTCCTGCGGGCAGTGGCCGAGGCTCTCAGCGTGGTCGGATTCGTTCTTCAATCAGGGAGCTCTGGCCTGTGTGGTCTGGCCCCAGGCGTCTGTCTGTCTGGCTTTCACCAGATGGACCTGTTCCAAGCACAGAAAGCCCAGGCTTGCAATGCGAGACCTGGACGTGGGGCAGCCGCCCGGTCATACATTTTCCGGACCTGTCTTCTTAGCGCCGCAGGCCGCCCCCCCTCCCGTATGTCTTGACACCACCTGGTTTGGTGGGGTCTTCAAGGCCAGACACCAGCCGACTTGTTTTCTAAACACCCTTGACCACTGTGGATGCTCAGAACCTGTGAGCTGCTTGGATCCTTGGAGGGTGCTGGCGGCTGAGCTCAAGGAAGGCTGGGGAAGAATCTGAGCCAGAAACCCTGCATAGCCTCCTTGGGGCAGGAAGCCCTCGAACCCTTCCTGGGAAAGAGCCTTAGGTGTGGGCAATTCTAGGCGACTGTGCACTGTTAGCTGTGCTAAGCAGGCACACAGCAGCCGGCACTCTAGCACGAAGCACATCTTCGCCCAACAGGATGGTTCCCCCTCCTTTGCCGGCCAGCCCAAGCCTCAGGGACACAGGTGGGATCTCCGTTTTCCCAGAAAAACAGAACCAAACCAACCCACCAACCCACAACCCACCCAGAATCCCGCACATTTGCCCAGAGGCACAAACCCCGAAGCCGCACGGCCCGGGACATGGGAGCTCAGAGGTGCCTCGGGCCCCACGGTTTGCTCCACAGTTAGGTAACTTTTAATTTTTATTTATTTTTGGTGAAAAATGCCCGTAGACCCCCGACAGTGCTGCGCAGTGGGCCGCTAGGGAGTTTTCAAAGGAGAGAAACCATGAAATGGAGGCGGGCTCTCCTGTGAGCAGAGCGTGGCCGGAGAGCCTGCGAGCCGGGACACTGCACGCCCACGGCACAGCCAGTCCATCTTCCCTCTGTTGCCTCATGGCACATGCCAGCAGCGCCAGGGCCCGGCTCCGTGTCTGCATGGACGTAAACAAACATCTGCAGCCTCCCTGCCGAGCGGCTTCCCTGAGGATCCCAACTGCGCCTCACCGCTCCTCCTGCGTTTTCCAAGCGCCCGTAAAAATGCATTTTCCCCTTTCCCTACTCAGTTTAAATGTTGTTCCTAAAAAGCAGCAGGCAGCATAGTTTTGACTTTTGGGACCTAGAAAAGTATTTACCAGGAACACACCAATTATTTGTTTTACTCTGTCCAGCTCACTTATCTCAAAACAAATGGAAGATAAGCTTCAAAACTTTTTTTTTTTTTTTTTTTTACAACCAGTGGGATTAAAAACCTAAGCAGGGTTGTATTTTAAACCCCAAAGTCACTCACTTTGTTAAAGATTAGTTAAAACTCACTGCTTCGTACAAAACAAAACTGATAAAATCAGTTGAAAAAAAATGGTGACTTTTCCTGTGCAACTTGTCTCAAAAAAAAAAAAAGAGAGAGAATCTAATTGTATCTGTGTTCAAGAAACAGATTTCAAAAAAAATCATGAAGTTGGAGCTGTTTACTTTTCCCAACAATTCTCTGGTAAGGAGAAGGAAAGAAAAGTAACTTGAGTCTAGCATTTTCTGAGCACATTAAAACAGCCAGGTCCCTTTGACCCATCTAGAAAGAAATTAATTACATTTATGTATTAATTTAAAATGAGATAATTTTATTTTTCACTATTAGGGAGGAAAAAGAAAAAAGGGGTGAGAAAAAGAGAAAGTCTTTGGTTCCTCTCTATCCATTTTCTCTCCAGGTTTCAAGGTTTTACTTGTTTCCAGCTTTTGTTTCTTTTAATTCCTTATTTGATTTTTGTTGAAAAATGTTGAAAATGTGCATTTAAATATAAAAAATATAAATTTTGAAGATGACAAATCTTCAGATCCACAATACATTTCTAACAAAAATATTAAAAAACGTTTGCTTTTCCTCTGTTTGATTTTAAATGTTACTCTTTTCATTTAGAATCTTCAGATCGTTCAATCTGCCATTTGTTAAATGTGAGAAAGTTCTGCAAATTATTTCTGAGAATATTTGAAAAAGGCGAACAACCGACATGTAGAATTTCCACGGATGCACGCTTGCTTAGTTAACATGAATTTTCAAGGCACAAGAGGAGCTTGAAATGGCAAGCGCCGCTCATAGGCACCGCCGTGCCGCGGGCGGTTCCCGGCGCGGGTCCAGTCCCCGGGGCGCGGCGCGCACGGCCTTCAACTTGCCGGGCCCGAGGCCCCGGCTCGGCCTGCGGGCCCTGCGCGCCGCCCCGGCTGTCCTGAGGCCTCGGCTCCACGCGGCCTGCGGGTAGCCGGCGTCTTCATTCTCCAAGTGCACCGGGGCCGCGGAGAGCGGCTCCCACGGGGGTCGGGAGGAGGGCGCGCGGCCTGGGCGCGGGTCCCATCCGCTGCCCGCCGGCCCGCGCGCCCCAGAGCCGCCGCCGCCCGCACAGCGCGGCCCGGGCCGCCTAACGGGGCGTCCAACGGGCCGTCCGCCTGGCTTCACTTTGGCCTTTATGTGCCGCCCTATCCTAACCGGTTCCAGATTTGCAACTTCAGAGGCGCGGGGACTCAGTCGGCCCGCGCTCCCGGGCCCTCGGGGACATTGCGGAGCGGAGAGAGTCGCGGCCCGCGGGGCTCCTTCCCTGTGCTGGGACGCGGAGCGGCCCCGGAAGGCACTGTCCTGAGGAGGGCGGGGGCGGGGGCCCGGGGTGCGGGTCTGCCGGGCCCGGACCCCGCTCTCGCCGGCACTGGCCCGGGAGTTCCCGTGCGGGGCTCCGCCAGGTCGGGCAGCGTTGGGGAGGGGTCCCCAGGGCCCAGCCCGGGTCGGCGAAGCCTCGGGGCGCCGGACACATCGGCAGCGGGGGCCGCGAGCAGCGTGTCCCCGACACTCGCTCTCACGTCCCAGGCCCGGCTGGCCTCGACGCCGAACCCTCCCGGGCGGGCGGCCGGCGGGACCACCCACGCCGCCGCCGACGTGGGAACCCGCCGGGCCCGACGCCTCCCAGAGCGCCAAGGGGCCCGGGGCTCTGCCTGGCCGCCGCTGCCCGTCCGGCCCCCATTGTCCTCAGTCGTCGTCCTCGGTGGGGAGCCCCTCAGCAGCCCTCCTCCCAGCCCGCGGGACCACGACGCCTCCCAGCCCCCGGGCCTGCCCCCGCGGCCCGGCCCCGCCGGCACCGGAGGGGGAGGGCCCGGGGGCCCAGGGCGCGGGTCCAAAGGCCAGAAAATGGAAACTGTGCGAAAAGAATCCCCAAATCCGGGCCGGGCCCGAAGCCCACCGGCTTACATAAAGCCCCAGAGCCCGCCCGCGGCCTCCCCGCCTGGGGCAGAACAATCGGCGGGCGCCCGGCCAGGCCGTCCTGGGGCTGGCACGGCCACCGGGCCCCGGACCACGGGCCTGGCGTGACCCCGAGGAGGGGGCAGGGGTCTCAGCCTCTTCCCACCGCCGGCCCCGGGAAACGTTTAACTGGCCTTTAATCACATTAGCAGCCGGCCCCAATTAGGGCCGCGAGAGGGGGAGGCCGGGGGCCGCCGGTGTCACTCGAGGATAAAGATCCTTTCATGCCCTCGGCGGCCAGCGCGGGGGCGAGGGCGGGCGAGGCGTCTGGGCCACGGCCACGCCGCCGTCTCTGCGCCCCTTCCGTTCCCCTGGCCGGCGGGCTGTCACCCTCGGAGTGCGGGGTGGGCGCGGGGGCATCGCCGGGTACCCTCAGCTCCAGCCACGGGGTTCCCAGGTCGGTGCCTTACACTGGGGCCTACGGGACCGCGCTTGCGCACAGGGAGGCCTCGGGGCCGCGCCCCGAGGTGGCGGCCGGGAGCGCGCAGAGGGCCCCGACTCCCCGCCCAGGCCCAGCGTCCCGGCCCGAGCCTGGGAAGGGTCTGAGGGAGGGAGAGCCGCCGCCCTGCGCGGCCCGAGCCGGCTCCCGAGGGGGCCGAGGGCGCCCCGAGTCCGGGCTCCGAGCTCCTGGGCCGGGAGGCAGGCCCCACGGGCGCGGGGCCCAGGCCCAGGCCGCCGCACGCAGCCGCGGGCGCCGCTGGGGCCCGGCTCCCGGCTC
>JAKSZT010054523.1:7312139-7466373 GCA_026826555.1 Tolypeutes matacus | reverse complement strand
CGTGCGAGGACAGCGGCCGCCCGCGCCGCCGGAATGCTGATGCCGCCGCCGGCCGCGGCTCCCGGGGGCCGCCGGGGACCCCCGCCCCGCGGCGGCAGCTGCAGCCCGGAGCCGCGTGACCCCGGCCCCGACCTCCCCGCGCTCGGCTGTTTGTCGGCGCACAAAAGAGAACACTCATATTTTTCTTCTCCGGGCTCAGCCCGCACCCCCGGCCCCCCCACGCGGCCCCCACCTCACGCGCGCTGCGCTGAGAGCCGCGCTTTTCTCCGCACACCCACTTGGTCTCGGCTTTCTCTGCTGTTTAATTCCATGGTTGTAGTCGAGGATGTCAGCGTAGCTTAGAAAGTTTCATAGAAAGTCAGAAAGCAATTAGAGAGCCTCTTTTATTGGAGCCCCGTCGGTGCCATGGAGCCTGTAAAAGGAGAGCCTGAAGGACCAAACACAATCCCATTAAGCCGCCCAAACTCCCACAGTCTCAATAGGGGCGCTCAATACTTCGACAGACTTTCGCTGGCTCATTGGGAGCCGCGGGTTTCAGGCCCCAGTTCCGCAGCCCACTCACAACAGCGCGGCCTTGAACCCCCATTCCTTCCTTTCTCATCGGAATTTCTATTGGTAAAATGGCTTACAGGGCCCGAGTGAAAATTAATGAATGTCTGCGGCGCGTTCTGAGATCTCCCTCTGACAAGTGCTATGAAAACTTCCAGCGCTCGGATTCCGTCACAGCCCATCAGGGCTGTTGATGCGAACTTTAAAAAATCTCAGCCGGTTTCTAGAAACGTGAACTCGATATAAATCAACGTTCACCTCTCTCTCTGCTTTAAAATTGATCTGCTAACATTTGGAATTTGGGTCAAAGAAATTATGCTCTGCTGGGAAAAGGCCACAGATGACCCAAGTGTCGGCTTAATTGAATTTTAGTGCCAAAGTATAACTCATTGAATAACTGGACTTGGGTGAAGGGGGTGGAGGAGAAGGCAGTGGAGGAGGAACGACCAATTCTAATGGAAATACAGCCATCCTCAAGTGTGGGACATGGCTCCCCTGCTACAATAGGACTGCCGCCTCAACCAGCAGTCTCATTCCAAAGAGGTGAGGCTATAAGAGCGTCGGCTTTTATGTGGGAAAACTGAGGCTTGGCCCTGGTTGGATTTGTGGGTTTCGGTTAATATTCTGGGGTACTAGTCGATGTCGCACACAACCCTTCCATAGAGCAGTGCTTTCCCTGTGCTATTTTAGGGAGTAACTTCTGTTCTTGCCCGCAAAAGCAAATCTCTCCCTTCGTAAAGAAGGCAGGTGTTTTAAAGAAACAAAGTGTTTCGACAAATAGGTACCTGCTTGTTAAAGCAAAACGCCACGTCTAGAACAATTAGGATTTTTGTTTCCCCGTGTGGGATCACAATGTTGGTTTTTATTGAGCAGAAGCTTGTATCTGGCAGTTTCTGGATTAACCTGAGGGAAGACTAGGAGACAGGCTGGTAACTGAGGATTTATCATTTAGACGTTAAGGAGACAAGCACCAGTTGTGGGGGAGATGAGCTAGTTGCTCAGTCTATAGAGGGAGAATTGAGAAACGGGTGTGCGTCAATTGAATGCTTGATTTTAGAACACTTTGTATCACTCTTGGATTACCTTGAACTTCTTCCCAACTCTGCCCGACTGGCGCCCCTCGTTTCATGCCCCTCCTGGACCTGGCACAGCCCCGGGCGGTTCCCGGCCTCTGGCCTCTCGTTCTGCATCCACACCGATCCGATCCGCTTTCATTCTGCATCTCCTTTGCTGGACCACAGGGCCCGTCGTGTTGGAGCTGATAGAGCACGGCCGCCTCCAAGACCCCCAGAGCTGACCCCGGTCCCTTTCCAACTCTGCCTCTCAACACCCCTGCTTCAGGACACAGGTTTCTTTACTGATCTTAACAAGCCTTTCTCTCCCGCCTGAGAGTTTGCCCTCACATCCTTTTTCTCATCTGAAACACCTTCCAGCCTCCTCACCGCCTGTCCAGATTCCAGCTCGAGACCAGCTGCTGCCTTGTCACTCTGGCCCTCATCGACTTGACCTGGGACTCCTTTGGACTTTGCCGTCTCGCCCGCTGGCCGCCACGGAGGTCCTCGTGAGCTGCCTCGGTGACATTGCCCTGCGCTTACTCCTCATTCTCCGGCATGACTTCGGGCATGTGTTCGGCTGAGGAGAAAATAACGGCAGTCCCCTGAAAGCGTGTGTCATTTTACCCACTTCTGGGTGGTTGTCAGCACCTGGCACACCGTAAGGCCATCTGTGGTTCACAGTGATGCCCTTTTAGAAGTCAGAATCTCATTTCAATGAGTGGAAAGGAAAAGTAACAGTGACAAATGCAGCAGTTCACTGAAGGTGCAAGGAGAGCAGACATGCTTCTTCACTGAAGTCACAGGGCTTGTCACTGGACTTTTTCAAAACACCAAAAAACTAAGTTAAACGGAATCCCAAGTTGTTTAAAAATGAATATGACTCAGTTGGACTGCAATAGAACGCGGAGGAAAAACAAACAAAGGCAAAGCGAGGAATCAAAACAGTCGAGTCTGCTTTGGATATTTTTGATTTGTCTAAGGAAGGGAACAGATTCCTGAGAATCAATCAAGGAATTCTAAAAAGGCCATAATGCCTTGGCAAAGGCTCAGGACAGCGTTGTCTCAGATTATCTGCTCACTCTGTTGCCCGGAACCGCCCCCTAGAAGTTGCCCTGCACTGGGGCAGGTCTTGGGTCGTTTTGGAAAATTGGCACCTCTGTCGACCTGAACGGTTTCGAGACCCGCTCGCTGGCTTGTCGGGGACATGGCTCAGGCTGAATCGTGCCGACAAACTGGCCACAGGGCTTGCTCCAAGGAGGCTGGCAAACTCCACTCCTCTCAATACGTGCACGATTCAAGTAACAAGATAAAAATGATGTGAACAAAGCTGCTTTTAAAATTCTTCAGGGAACAAAGAAATTAGCAATTGCTGCGATACGGGAAGAAACGGAAATGATGAAAACAACCTCTCAGGAATTGGAAGGGGGCGAATCTGGCATTTAGATTTGAATGAAAACGTATGAACAACCCATCTATGCTCAATCCTTGAATCAAATTAGCCACATTGGGAGCCTTAGCATTTCAAGATGTGTCGTGGCTCTCCTCGCGGACTCTGCACGACTGCAGGTGGATTCCATCTAAGAAGCTGAACGTCCTTTTTTTCGGGGTAACAGGCTCTCAGCTAATACGTGCAAGCAGCAGAAAGAGAATCGAAAGGAAAAGCAGGTATATGAGTTACAAAGCAGAGAGCTGGATTTGGAGTAAGGCTGGGTACAAATGTACATGGGGCATTATTTTCAGGCTATTTGAAAAACTTGAAAAGCTGCCACTCTTTCTCCCTGAGGGAAAGTTTTACGAAATGGATGGGTGGTTTAAGCCTTTTCCATCCATGAAATCACTTGACCTGATTCTCTTTGCCTCTTTTCAGTTCAGGGACTCAAACCGAATGAAACACTGAGCTCACATTATTTTTGGAGAATATTGTGATGTTGGGATTTTGTTCCAAGTCAGTAATCTAAAAAAATATACAGGTTCACTTTAAATTGGTTCACTAGGTGTTCCTTTGGGGGGCGGAGGGTGGGGGGAAGAGAAAGGAAACAAAACAAAAATACCCACTTCAGATTTATGGTTCAGCATGAAAGAAATATTGGGACTTGGGCCAACCCATCAGTGAGCTGATGCGGCTTGTTTGGCTCTTGGTTTTGACAGCTTTGGGTCAAAGCCAGGTTTTCAGTTTTAATCCTAAGCGTCGTCCTCCTTGTTGCTATAGTTTAGGTGCTTCCTTACCTTAATAGATGTCAAACCCCCATTTATAGCAGATGCTAAAGCACAGGGCCCCAAAGCCTTGGCAGCTGGATGTTTTCAGAATTTAGATTTTTTTTTTTTTTTTTTTTTTAGATTTTAGAAAAGAAGTACAATGTAGAGACTGTATATCATGGCGTACTTAGCCGGGAGTGCTCTCTTAATACACACTTGGGTCTTTTTGTAGCAAATATATGACTGTTTACTCTGAGATAAAACGGAGACCCTGAGTTGCCTCACGTGAGGTTGGTGTGCTAAACTTACAGAACAATTCACGATTTCCCGAGCTTTTCAGGCTTTTGGAATTGCGTGCAAGAGGTTGTAGACCTGAATTACAGGACTCCTCTTCTTAAAAAAAAAAAAAAGCCCCAGGTCCAGAGCCTTTGAGATCCTTTCCCATTGGTTATTTTCAGTAGTAGTTCTGGCATTGAAGTGTCATTTGTTTAAAGAATGTTTATATATTTTCAGCTAATTCCTAAAAAATTACGGGTAAGGATCACGAGCACGCTGTCTTTCTGTATGATTTTTCTGTAAACCCACAATTGCTCTTTTAAAAAAAAAAAAAAAAAGCACACCGTAGGAACATTTCCACGGCTAATTTCCACATACCCTCCTCTCCCTCCTCTAGGTAAAGAAGCAACAGCAGGAGGCATCCCGCCGTCAGCTGGACGTAGCACCAAGGGGAGGACGGCATTGACCTTTGGTGGCCTCTGACCCCTTCCCACCCCTCTGCTGGGAAACTCTCCCATGCTTAAAAAGGCTGCCACTGCCTTCACTTGTCTCTGACCTTGAGAGCCAAAATAAACCGCACATGCCCAGCGGAGCCTAAAGTGCTCAGAGGCACTTAAAGCGAGGGAGGTCGGTCAGCAGTGTGTGGTGGGGTTCCTGCGGGGTGCAGAGCTGGACTACGTGACCTCTAAGATCCCATCCAGTTCTGACTCGGTGAGGCTAACCTATATTAAGTTCTGTCAACATCAGCTCTTTCAAGAAATAGAAGCGTTTTGCTCTGAAATACCGAGCACCCCAATTTGAAAAGGTGTGTGATATGCATGCCAGTGATTAGAGAGATTTTTTAAACTTATAAAGATCACCAGTTGCTTGTGGATTTGCTTGAGAATTCCGTAGGGCCCATATAAGCAGGTTAACTGTGTAAAGGCTGTGTGCGTCATCAGGAAACGTCAGAATTAGATTTTATACTGTGTAAACACGCTGGTGAAATGAAAATGGAAGTCATGGAGAAAGATGATTCTCTCTGCCGATATTCACTGTTGCTCCTGAGCGTTCAGGAATCCATCTAATGCTCAAAGCAAAACAGTCCTGTTTTAGTAACACACGTTTTAGGGGTTTGAAAAGAACTCGGTGTTCCATGGTGTGCCTTCCCAAGTGCTGGCTTTGTAAAGACGGCAGCTTCCGTAGAAAGGGGGTACGGCTTTGGAGGTGAACAGCACCCGTGTTTGGAAGGGCCAGGAGCAGGGGAAGGGGAAGCAGCGGGTGGCTCTTTGGGAATGCCAAGGGAGCAAACTATCTGCAAGGCACTGTCCTGGCGCTGGCCTCCGAGCTGCCAGAAGCAGCAGGACAGCCTTAGAAAGGTGCTGAGGGCCGCCATTCTGCCTCGTCCCTCTCCCACAGTCCCGTCTGTGCTTCTCCACGGGTGTTCATGCACAGACCGGAGGAGATGTGAGATGCAGTCCATGGCCGTCAGTTGCCGTGTCAGGCCTTCCTCGGGGCAGTGTCTTTGCCTGACTTTCCTCTTAATAATTTCATGCTCGTAGCTTTTCACTTGAAGATCCTGCAGTGTGGTACTGGTGAGGCGTCTATATAAGTGCGTGGTTAAAAACGGGGACAGCGGGTGGGGGCACAGGCAGAATGCAAAGGGGCAGGGTTGAAGAGAGGCTGGGAGGAGCAGGTGGCGGCACATCCGGGCGCTGCCCAGGGCCGTCGGTGCCTCCAGTGGCCGTGCAGATACAGAGATAAAGGGGAAGCCATCTCTGCCTTCTCCTAACTCCGTGCCCCGTGAGAGCGAAAGGCCGCCCGCCGCTTAGAGGGCATCCGCGTTGTGCTTGGGGGGTGCACGGGGATGCGTTTATGGGGCCGTCGGCACAGCCGGGCTGGGAGGGTTCCAGGAACAGCTCCTTGGAGAGGGGGGCTCTTACGAGGTGAGGAGGCATCGGCGGAGAGCAGGGGATGGCACGGGGTCACGTCTGGGAGAGGGTGGTCCAGGAAAAAGGAGCCTCCCAAGAAGGGGGCCGTGGGGGGCCCACTCTCCATTAGCTCCTGAGCTCTGCTCCACCGCTCTTCCCTCGGGGCTTCTGTCCCGCAGCATGTGCGTTCAGTGCTGTCGGCTTTCACAGGTGTTCGCCGGCAGGAAGCCCTGGTGGACGATGCTCCCGTGATCTGTGCCCACTGATGTCTGAAAGCTTCGTGAATAGACCTCCGTGCCTTACGCTTGGTGCTGCCTCTAATTCATGTATGCAGGGAGTGCGTATTGAGCGCCCAGTAGGCCTGCAGCACGGTGTGGTGGGCGCTGCGGTTTCTGCCAACACGCGGCCCGGGCAGCTTGTTGTTTTTTTCAAGATGAATAGCACAAAATTAACCATTCTAAAGTGCACGGTGCAGTGGCATTTGATATTCAAAATGCTATGTAACCGCCACCTCTACCTAGTCCCCAGGCGTCCTCGCCGGCTTCGCTGCCTCTATGGATTTGCCTGTTCCGGGTTATTTCGTGTAATTGGAATCACGACGTGTGGCCTTCTCTCGTGGGTGGTCTCCCTCACTGAGCAGTTTCCCAGCATCGTCCGTGCCACGGCGTGTCTCAGCACGTGATGTCCCAGGGTGTGGCTGGGCCCCACGTGGGTCCTCCATCCACTCGCCGTCTCTGTGAACATTTGTGCACAGGCATTTGTTTGAGTCCCTGTTCTCAGTTCTTTTGGCCCAGGCGACGTCAGTGCCTGCTGTTTGAGCAGCTCAGAAGGAAAACCTTCAGGGCCCTGCTGGGCCCCAGGCACCGTACAAGGGGCTGGGCCTGGGCCGGGTGGTCTCTGCTCTCAGCGAGTTCGCTGCCTGGCCAGGCAAGGCGGCCAAGGTCACGTGAGTGCGGGCTCGGCGGCAGGACCCTCGGGGACATGCGGGAGGGTGCGGCCAGTGCCGGACCAGGGTGTTCCAGGCCGAGGGAGGCCCCTGGGGCAGTGAGCCCGCGTTGGGGCTGGGGGCGGTGGGATGGCAGTGGCAAGGGGCAGGGCCAGCAGTGAGGGTAGAGGGGGGCAGGCGTGGTCGACTGACGTGTTTCTAGATGACAAGAATCACGATGCTGGATTTGTTCTGTCAAAGAGATCCTACGGTATTAAGTTTAAATTTTATAGAAAAACAAAAACAAACCGGGTAGTTGTTGCAATGTCAGATTAGCTTCCTGCCGAATAAGATTTCAATTGTGGAAAATGTTAGTCTCCAAGGGCTCCTGTGACCAAGTCCCACAAACTGGGTGGCTTAAAACAACAGAAATTGATTCTGCCGCGGTTCTGGAGGCCGGAGGTCCAAGGCCAAGATGTTTGTAGGACCGTGCTCCCTCCAGAGGCTCGAGGGAAGACCCCTTCCTGGCCTCGTCCAGCTCCTGCGGCTTGCTGGTGCCCGTGGGCGCACCTTGGCTTGTAGCCATGCCACCCCGGGCTCTGTGCCCTCGCGGCTTCCCTCCATGTCCGCTTTTGGGGGCCCACCCTGATCCGCTGTGACCTCATCTGAACTCGATGACCTCTGCAAAGCCTCTGCTTCCAAACAAGGCCCTGTTCACAGGTACCAGGGGCACAGTTCGGCCCATGGCAGTAAGCAGGCCAGCCGCGTCTCTGAACTTACTCCTCAGGCCACTGCAGAGGCCCCTGCGTTTTCTAGATCCCATCCCTGCGATGAAGAGAGAGGAGAGAATGCGTGGATGGCAATGGAGGAAACGATCCGCTCCCACCTGTTCTGGAGGCAGCTGGTCTGCCTTGCTGAGGGGATCAGGTTATAGCAAGTTCTGAGGTTTATTTTCCGAAACTGTCATTTTTTTTCCCCCAGAGAGTCGCAAAGCCTTGACTTTGAAAATGTGGATGCTAGCAGTGACTGAAGCAGGTGGTCAGAATGGCGGCGTGTCCTTGCATGCTTTTCTTTTTCAGATGTGGAAGCAGCCTGTCTTTACAGCTCAATGGATTTCTGAGCTCAGCCAAATACTACTTTATTTTATTTTTTTTTAAACAACAACCAGTTAGTAATTAGTTGTTGAATCCAATTGAACTGTTTTTTCGCCTTCTCTTAAGTGTTTTTTTTTTTTTTTTTTTAATGTGGTAGATTTTTTTTTTTTCCCCTGGGCAAATTCTTAGGATTTAATTGCGCTTAAAAATTGTGGAGCCTGTCAGAATAAATTGCAGATAGAATAGTCGTATCCAATAAAACTAGTCCTGTGATTGTCACCATTGTCAGGCTTCTCAGCTAAAGTTGTGGGAAGGGACAATTTAAAATCTACACAGCAAACCGCACTTTAAATCAGTATTCCTCACGAAGCTGCTCCTGCTTAAAAACAAATACCCAGGTTATCAGCCATGAAAGGAATCAGACTTTTGATGTTGAAATGATTCCAACATTTGCCCCCAAAAGGAAAGGCAAAATGTCTACCCCATTGGTTTTAAGTTAAAGCAGTGTCATTTAATGTGTAAACTATTTTTTGAGGACAAAACAATTTTTATAGAATATTAAAAATAGTAAAGTGCAATCAACATTACTAGTTTCATGCAAAATTGCACCTGCTGTGTGGCTCAGTTAAAGTGTTGCTTATTGCCAGGAGCACATGAAGGTCTCTGGTGTCAGGCATAGCTGCCAGCCTTTTCTTTGGCCATGAGAAAAGGGGCTGCCTTTAGGCTGTGGAAAGCTCAATGACTTTATTTCCCCCTAAGAACCACTTTAACCCTTTATTTCTCCACTTTTGATCAGTGAACTTCTAGTGATGGATCCATTCTCGTGATGGATCTCTTTCTCTTTAAGCAGAACGCTAGAGTACACGCAGCTTATTTAGACAACCGAACTGTGAGACCCAGGGGCGAAGAGATGGGGTCCAGCCTTGGTGCTGGCCAGCACTAAACCTCAGCGGAATAGTCATCGGGTCTACAGAGGATGGAGAGTACATTACCTGATTGATTGAAATCGTTTCTATGTTACGTGCATTACGCCTGCAGATGACAGATAAATAGCTATAAGGAGGTAACTCAGCCCCTTTGTTGCAGTTGGGCAGTTTGATGTAATTATGAATTCCAAAAATATAATTGGATCATGCTTGTAAACTGATCTGTTAATCTGGGGTGATTAAGTCATGATTAGGGCGTTGACTGGGCCACATCAGTAGGGTGTTGAGCCCCACCCCTTGGTGGGTGGGGGATCGAATATAAAAGGCATGGCAAAGAATAGAGTTGAAACAGTTCTTTTGAGAAGCAGTTTTGATGTTGGAGAGAAGGCCCCAGGAGGAGAGAAGTGAGCCGTTCACCTGATCATCTACAGCTGACCTTGTGGAGGAAACAGGAGCTAAGCCTGGAGAGAAACGCAGGAAGAGACGAACCCCAGAAGCCTGAACCCTGGCAAACATCGGCAGCTGTCTTGCTCTAACACGTGGCAATGGACTTGGTGAGAAGAAACTTAACGCTTTATGGCCTGGTATCTGTGGACTTCTACCCCAAATAAATACCCTTTATAAAGACCAACCCATTTTTGGTATTTCACATTAGCACCCCTTTGGCTGACTAATACACCCTTCTTCCCATGGAAGTATCTGCTTGCTTACCTTTCAGCGTTGTGGAGAAACTGAGTTAAATAACTCAGGGCTTTTAAGGAGAAAGACCCAATGAGGATACAAGTGTAGCTGAGGGGTTGGGAGCCTGCTCTGGGAGGAGCTCCTGCCCTGCTTTTCAGCTTTGAGATGAATCAGGTAAGTTTCTTAATATCTCTTACCTCGGTTTCCTCATCTGCAAAGGCTGTCGTCTGGGTTAACAGGTACCCATGTCAGGTTCTTCCCATCACCATGCCTTGCACTCAGAAACGTGCCTAATAATATAATCAGTTATTCAGGAGAAAACAGGACTTTACAAAGGCAAAATTGGAAAAATTAAGGTGGTTGAATGTTTGTCTCATCAGCGATGTGTTTATTTTTCAAACAGCATATTAAGAGTATTAGCCTGTTGTCCGTTGATATAATTATGTACATTTTCTATATCTGAGTTCTACAGGGATTTTAAAATTTGTTGCCCAGGGAAGTCATTAGGCTATTAGTGTGTATATATATTCAGGTATGTGTGTGTGTGTGCATATATATAGTACGTGTACATATGCACACATAGACATACACAATCCCCATGTCCAGTCATTTTATAAAGTTTGGAAGCGGGGATGGTATAGCCTGACATCTCCACTGGAGCTGAGGAGGAGCCCTAGAGCCAACTTCAGCTTGAAAACAGGCCTTTCCTCCACCAGAACAAGTGGGCACTGTCAGAAGAGAAGCCCCTTGTCATCTGTGAGTCTGTGCCTCTTGGTCAGCTGCAGTGTGCTGTGTGCAGTAGAGGATTGAGGCAGCTCCCCTCTGGCGCGCTGGGTTCCGCCAACCCCCGAAGGCTGTTGGCGCTGTGGGGAACGTCTTCCTTCCCCTTCCTCCTGGCGGGAACGGGCACACCCCAGTGCGTCCTGGACAGCTGAGCTAGATCATGTTGTAACTTTTGGGGGAGATTGTTTATTGACAATTGAATAAGCTCAGTATTAGAATATCTTACATAGCTAATATTTTAAAAAGTAAATACAATATTCCATTAATTTTCTTTCAAGCTATAAAATCAGGTTCAAATGTGTACAGACTGTATCAAGACAGTGTGGTATTGGTCAATGAATCAATGGAACAGATGAGGGGGCTCAAAAATAGATCCATATATATATATATATATATAGTCAAGTGGTCTTTGACAAAGGGGCAAAAGCAATTCAATGGAGAAAGGACAGGCTTTTCAACAAATGGTGCTAGAACAACTGGGCATCCATCCACATGCAAAAAATGAATCTAGACACTGGCTTTCACAAAAATCAGCTCAAAATGGGTCATAGACCTAAATGTAAAATGCAAAACTGTGAAACTTCTAGAAGAAAACAGGAGAGAGTCTGGGTGACTTTGGGTTTGCTCACCTCTTAGATACAATCCCAAAGCACAGTCCAAGAAAGAAAAAAACTGATAACTTGGACTTCATCAAAATTAAAAATTTCTTCTCTGCAAAGGACACTGTTAAGAGAATGAAAAGACAAGCCACAGACTGGGAGAAAATATTTGCAAAACATTTATCTGACAAAGGACTTACATCCAGAATACACAAAGAATGCTGAAAACTCAATAATAAATCATACAGCTCAATTTAAAAAATGGGCAAAAGAGCTGAACAGTCACCTCACCAAAATACAGATGGCAGATGAGCATATGAAAAGAGGCTCAACAACATATATCTTAGGGAATTGCAAATTAAAGCAACAATGACATCCCACTGCAAACCTACTAGAATGGCTAAAATCCAAACAACTGACAACACCAAATGCTGGTGAGGCTGTGGAGCCACAGGAACTCTCATTCATTGCTGGTGGGGATGCAAAATGGTGCAGCCACTTTGGAAGACAGTTTGGTAGTTTCTCATGAAGCTAAACATAGGCTTACCAGATGATCCAGCAATTGTGCTACTAGGTATTTACCCAAAAGAGTTGAGAACTTATGTCTATACAAAAATCTGCACACACAAATGTTTATAGTAGCTTTACTCATAATTGCCCCAAACTGGAAGCAACCAAGATGTCCTTCCATAGGTGAGTGGATAAACAGTGGTACAGCTGTACAGTGGAAAATGATTCAGAATGAGCTATCAAGCCATGAAAAGACATGGATGAACTTTTAGTGCTTATTGCTAAGCGAAAAAAGCCAGGCTGAAAAGGCTACACACTGCATGATTCCAGCTAGATGACATTCTGGAAAAGGCAAAATTGTAGAGACAGTAAAAACATCAGTGGTTCTGGGAGTGGGGGCAGGGGAGGAGAGGTGGGCGCACAGGGCATTTTTAGGGCCATGAAACTACTCTTTGTGATAATGGCAGATACAAGACATTATACGTTTGCCAACGCCCATGGGATTATACAACATAAAGAGTGAGCCCTAATGTCAACTGCAGGCTTCAGTTAGTAACGATGTATCCATATGGGTTCGTCAGTGGTAACGTGTACCCCGCTAATGCAAGGTTTTCATAAGAGGGAAACTGTGTTTGCATGAGTAGGGGTAATACAGGTGTTCTCTGTACTTTCTGTGCAATTGTTCGGTAAACCTAAAACTGCTCTAAAAATAAAACAATAAACCTTTCTGATGACATTTTTCAGGTAACTTGGTAAAATATGTAGGCTGGGGTCCACACACGTAAACCAATTTGTACGAAACATTGTGAAATATCAGATGCTTGATTTAGTCTGGGTAATTTTAAAAACTTGCCTCTGTGTGTAGACAGACGCCAAATGTGAATCTTGTTTATTAAAAGGCAACATTTTTGATTACAGTTCTGAGTAGGGGTTATGCAATACATTATTAGGAAAGGTATTAAAACTGCTTTTATTTTTTTTCCCAAAGAACCTCACAATAAACTCTTCTGCGGTTCTCTAATTCGCGTCAGTTTCTTTGCCCTGAAGCTAGAGATGTAGTCAGAGGAGCCCGTGTTAGGGGCTGCCTGAGCCCGCTGCCTCTCTGAGGGATCTGCCTGGGTCGGCTCGTGGACTCCCGATGTCCGTGGGGCTGGCCTGCTGCTCTGTCCACCTGGCAGAGGAGCAGGCCGCTGCGTGGTGAGGTCCAGCGCCTCGCGTGGGGCTGGCTGTGCCTCTGTGCTCCGTGACGGGACCATGCTGCTAAAGAGATGGCTTGCTGGGACTTTGACATTTCAGTCGCAGCTTACTTCTTAAATTATATTACAAACTATGTAACAATAAACATGAATGGACATAAATCGGGCCTTTTGGACAGATTTCACAGTAGCAAGTGTTTTGAACTTGTGCTTGAAATATAATTCTGTAATTGGCAACCTGCTGTCTCAGTGGAATTTAGAAACAACCAGGTCGAACAGAATTACTGCACGATAATTAGAGGTTTCCAAATTAAACTTGTCCTGTGAAAATTTAAGGGAGAATTAATATTGTATTATGACTATGAATTCCCCATATAGTGCAAACTGTTACCTAATAGTTAATAGGGGATTTAAAAATACAATTTCAGTTTAAAATATCATTTGGTATTTATTGAGCGTCTCTCATGTGCCAGCTGCTGGCAATACAAAGGAAGAGAGTCTTCTTCCAGGAGCTCCCAGGCTGGTGTGGGAGAGGGAAGCACATCCAGAGATCATTAAAATACCAGTGGATGGACGAGACACGTGCTAGCGATCAGAGTGATGTGATGGAGGTATGGGAAGCCAGCGTTTTCAAGTAATGATCTTCTGTTTCTTAAGAATACCGTAGTCTCAAACGTAACCAGTTAAACATTCACTTCAGGAACTAGGAAAAGATAGTGACACATAAGGAAATACTGACTGGTGATTCCATGCTGTTGAGGCTGGAACAATTCCTTAGGGCTTTGTTACCTAACCCAGGACCAGGATGGACCAACAGAGTGCTTGGTGGGTAGCAGCAGCCCAAATGTCTGATGTGTGTGTGACATGTTTAATCTGGGAAGGGAGTCCCCCTCCCTGACCCCCCACATCTGTAAGGTCCCAGCGACCTGTTCTGGTGGCGGAGGGGGTGAGGAACACATGAGCCTCAGGCTCTGGGTCAGTATTATTAGAGTGTCACACGTGCCTGTGCTTATTCCAAAGCAGAAGAAACACGTTTAAAGGAAGAAGAGAAATCCAGCTCTAATCCTGCCCACTTGAGTCCGTGGCACAACTTCCAGATGGTGATATTCAGAGTCTTTTGATATTCCTCCAGCGAGGGATATGAAATACATATGAGGAAACAATCTTATGTCCTGGGGGAAAAGAAGCACATCCTAACTGCTGACAGTCTCTTTTCTGTGCTGAAATTAAACGATCACCTCCTCTCGAGGCTGTCACGAGGTTGGCAGTGGGCAGTAGCAGAGCGTACACTTCGTTATGTCCACGCGTGGCTTCAGCGTCGCGTCCCTCGTGGTCCCCTGCCTTCCAGGGCTCAGAACAGGATCTGGGATGCCAGAGGTGCTCAGAGAGCTGTGCTTGAGCCACCTGATGATGACATAGATGAATCTGGAATGGGAGGCCTTCCTTAGAGAAGTGTCTTATAGGCAGTAGTTTAAAATAAATCCACAGACTGTTGAGAGCTTCATAGGGGTATTTGATTTTGGTGCAGTCTTCTTGAATCTTTCCCTACATTCTTAGACACCCATAGAGGAATACTATGGTTTACAATTTATAAACTCTAGTTTACGGATAAGAGTGAAAGAAAATGAGAAATTCAGTAGCACTAAAGACTGTAGTAAACTTAAAACTGGTAAGTGGGATCACCAGGGAGTTGTTTAAGCAGCATTTATATATCAGAGGTAATTTTTGAGAATTAATTTTGAGATGGAAGAATTTTTCTTTTTTCTCTTTCCTTTTTTTAAAAATACTTGATGGTGCCCCATAGTGAAGGGTTTTAACTGGGCTGAAGAATATGGAATGCACTTGCTCAGACCAAAACCCAAAGGAGAAAAGCAAAGTGTCCTTACCGATGTCAGCCCCAGGCTCCAGAAATCGGTTTGAAATATCTTCGTTTTAAGAAGGTGGTAGAATTACATAATTATTCACCACTCATAAGAAATTAAAATCCCTCTTCCAAACACGAAGTTGTGGGCTAACAGACCACAGATTCTAGACTTGCGGAGAATGAGTACCTGTCCTCCTCTCCCCCACACAGACCCAGGGCGGTGCAGGCGAGGATCCCTTCGGAGCTGGGAGGAGCTCGTTTCCTTCCTTGACCTTGGCAGTACCTCCTTGGAAGGCGCTCCAGGTCAGTGAGCAGCAGCAGCAGGTGGCAGACCCCTGCCGGGACGCGGCCACCGCCAGGCCCCTTCTCTCCATTCTCAGCAAACCCGCAGGAGGTGAGCAACCAAGGAAGCTGTCAGGTACGGGCACCGGCAGGAGAGGACTGGGGGGTTGCTGAGGCACCTGGCGGTGGAGGAGGGGTCAGGGGAGCCCAGGGGTCTGTCATTCCGGACCTTCAGCCTGAAAACCACGGCACTTCATTCACCCAGGCTCCCCTTAGCAGCTAATACCTGTTACAAGTTCAAGGGCGTGGGGTCACGTTTCACTGGCGGTGGCTCTGCGGATTCGGGAGCAGCAGTACCTTGGGCAGCTCCCGCCGCGGTGTCCCGTGGACAGACTTCTGGGCGTTAAATCCCCGGGGTGTGGTGTGAAGAGGAAAAGCAGGAAGAGTGGGTGCCCAGAACCTGAGGGCCGGGCCCAGGCAGGGGTCTGGCAGGCTGGGGGGTGCCTCTCCTGGGGCTGGGGGCTGCAGAAGTGGGCGGTGCCCGGTGGCCTCGGGGCGGCCGGGGGGTGTCTGGGTCCAGCTGGGAGCCACAGGCGGGCGGCACTGGGGCGTCTGGGCTGCAGGGCTGAGCGGGCGGCGGCAGGAGGCGGCCCGGGCTGCGGCTGAGGTGGCTCGAAGCCAGCCCCGTGGGAGGCGCCGGCGGAGCTGGGTGCCCGCCTGGGCCTGAGGCAGGGCCAGGGACCAGGCCAGCGCCCGCGGCGCCGTTCAGGGTGCGGGGACACTGCTGGGTCAGCGAAGGGACGTCGCTTGTGGTCAGGTTCAGCAGGCAGCGTGGGTAGCCTGGAGCCTGGTGGGAGCTGAGGCCTGGGGCGATGGACCCAGCGTGAGCAGGTGAGAAGGGGGCCGAGACAGAGCCTCCACGGGCGCCCAGCTCGGAGGCGGGGAGGAAACGGTCTCAGCGTGGGGAGCAAGCCGCTGACCTCAGGTGGAAAGGGGCTCCTTGGCCCGCCCTGGAGACAGAAGCCCCACTGCGGGAGGGGGTGGGCAGGGGCAGAGGTAGAGGAGGGGAGGGGAGGGGAAAGGTCGGGGAGGGGATGGGGAGGGGCAGAGGAGAGGGAGGGGAGGGGCTGGGGCAGGGGCAGGGCAGGGGAGGGTAGGGGAAAGGTAGGGGAGGGGACGGGGAGGGGCAGGGGAGGGGAGGGGAAAGGTAGGGGAGGGGATGGGGAAAGGTAGGGGAGGGAGCGGGGAGGGGCAGGGGTGGTCTCCCCAGGGGAGCAGGCCTCCCCCCGAGTCGCAGGCCTCCATGGCGCCTGGCACACCGCGGTGCCCAGGCGGTCTGCGCGAAGGGAAGCCCTTCCTGGCCTTCTGGAGGCCCTCGCTAGCCCAGCCCTCTCGCCACCAGCCTCCTCCTCCCTGTTTATAGAGGCAGAACCCGGGCACAGGAGGCGCCGTGTGCCTTCCGCCTCGGTCCACCCTTCCGCGGAAGGCGCCTTGCCTTTGAGCTGCTCGCCGCCTGCCTGGGACAGTAAATTCAAGAGGGCGCTTGGGTGACGGCTTGCCGGGGGCGACGTGCCAGAGCCCTCTGGGGCGCAGTCTCCTGCCTACCGTGGTGGGGTTGGAGAAGGTTGACTTCTCTGAAGAAGCGGTGGCTGCCCCGGAGGAGCTGGCGTCCAGGGGCATCGGCCGCACTCTGTCTGGAAGCCCTTTAAGAGGGGACAGTGCAGGGAAGCGCAGGACTCTGAGCTGGACCCCACCTGCGGAGAATGAGCTAGCCTCTGCCATAGCAATGAGAGGAACGGGTTAAAACAACAAATAAATGACTGTATTTAGACTTGAGCGTTTCTGGCATTTTTCTAGATTTTTTTTTTTTTTGCCACAGTATTTGATGTGACAGCTTTTGTTTGCTCACACTTGTCTCTCTTTTAAAATTCTCATATCAGCAGTAAAAGCTATTTTTTTTTTCCTGTAGCATCTTGGCTTGGTATCCAATGAGGAGAGAAATTGCTCTTGCATTGCTTGAAATGATCATATTCTACCTAATTTTGATGGGGGGGGGGAGAGTGATTTCGATCTCAAGGTGCTGAAGACCCTGTAGACAGGTCATTTGCAGCGGTATTGCCGATGAGTCACCCTTAAAAGGGATTTCGTTGTGGAGGAGGCGCCGCCATTTTTGGTATTCTTTAGAAACGCTGCCGTGGAGGCCCGGCCAGGCGAGGGAAGGACGGACCTCATGGAGTGTCGAGGTGAGGGGGCTGTGGCCGGGGAGTGGAGTCCCTCAGCGGGCCTGAGGCCCTCCCCATGTCGCTGTGAGGGGGCAGGCGAGCAGGTGGGGGGCCAGGGCGGCACCAGCTGCGGGCAGACAGTGGAAAGCGCCCTTGGCACCCAGGGCCGCCGTGCCCTGGGGCACGCACTGTGGCTGTGGCCGCCTCTCGTGAGTGGCTGGTGGGCGGCAGGTCGTGGCTCCTGGTGTCCCTGGAAAGGTAACGGAGGGACGTTTGTCTTTCGTAGGCTCTGCGAGCTCATTTATAGACTACGAACAAGCTGGGATTTGTTGGCTAATCACTTTAAAAACAATTTTGAAAAGAAGCGCTCTGTTTCCTGAAATCAGCTTACAAGCGTGAGAGCCTAGCATTTTCCAGCCTGGCCACCATTTTCCACGCAAGCGCTAACCTCCGGGTCACTCATTTGCAAGTGAGCGCAGGCTGAGTTTGTTCCGTGGCTAAGGGGGAGCCTTAGCTCCAGGCGGCTGCTGTTGGGGGTGGGGGTGAAATGCACCCTGTGATTTTGGGGGTTGAGGGGTTAATCACTGGCTCCATGTAGCCCCCAACCAGCTGGAATTTCCTCAGCTCCTCTGTGTGTATCGTCACTCTAAAGAAGGACACGGAAAAGCCAAATACCAGTGGAATTCTGTTATGTGGGCTGCAGTGTAAACTGTGGGTAGGGTTGAACTGAGGACTGTTCTAGAAAAACCTGTAAGTGATTAAGTTCTCCCTCCAGCAAGGTAAAAGCTGAGCCTGAAGTATATTAGCACAAAAAGAGAGTGAAACCTTTGTTGGTGGTTTTACTTCTTTCTTTGCTTTTTTAATGTAAGTAAATAAAGAATTCTGGCAAGTCGAAAAATCTTGTCTCTCGTTACTAACCTAAGGAGAAGAAAACAAAAGACACAGACATTATTGGTTGCTTGTTTCAAATCGCTGAGGTCAGGGTGAAACTTAGATTACCCTGTTTCAGCAATTCCCAAACTATGTTCCGGGGAATACAAGATACCTCCTGGGGAGGGGTGTTGGCGTATTTTATGGCCAAATCAGCTTCAGAAACCGTGTATATTGTTTCCCCTTGTCTTGGGATTCTCCGTGTGCTTTCGCCTGTTAGAGGAATGCTGTTCGCCCTTGTTTAATCTGGCGATTTCCTATCCTGTGCGGCAGCAGAGCCCTTTTCCACAGGGTACCTGATACTTTCTCACGGGAAATACCACTTGTTCCATCGGCAGTGGGAACACCATCTACCGGCGACTGTCTGCCAACCCGCCGCGCTCTCCTTGGTGCCTGCTCCGTAGCACTTTACTTCCTCTGTGTTGTCCTAAGTCTGTCGTGAAGTATGTCCAGCTCTCAGGATACACTGCACTCCTCGAGGATACTCGGTTTTCCTTTCTCATCTTTGTATCCCCAAAGTGCCTGATTCCATGTGTTCAGTTCCTGTTTGTTGAAAACTTGCTCCACTGTGGATCCTTTAAGGACCTAGGGGAGTTTGTGAATCCTGTGCACAGTGATGGAGGTTAGAAAGGGAAGTTGGAGAAGCAGGCTGGGGAGGCGATGAAGAGAAGTTTGCTCTTCTTGCCTCCCATTTCCTCACTGGAAAGCTGATACCTTCGGTTGACTATCTCTCTTTGCAGGAGAAGGAACAAAAGCATGAGGAAAGCTTTTCATTGTAAAGTTAGGAAAAGAGGTAGCAATAATTAGATGGACTAAGGCTCAGAGCAGACACAAATCAAGTTAATTGACAAGGTTGAGTTGGTGGCAGCGAGTTATTGTAAAGGACTTTGAACAAAGAGCACAGGGCTTGGAGGAGAAAGACTGACCCCTTGTCATCACTTTCACGACCAACCAGGGAGTGGCTGCCCACTGTGTGGAGACTCAGGGCTTTTGCCAAGAAGGCTGGAAGGACAGTGTACTGGACAAGGCTCAGCCCGGTGGGGAGAGGATGGCTTCGGAAGCAGCAGACCATCTTGGCTTCTAGTACCAGCAGCTCCACTTTTTAGTTACATGCTCTGGGACCAGGGATTTGGTTTCTTCACTTTAAAATGAGGATAGTCATACCTTGCTCATAAGGTGATTGTACTCTATACAGGTACCCATATGTATCTGTATGCATGTTTTTATATGTTCGTATAAGCATGGAGCTGGGGTATCTGGGGGAGGTGGCCATTGCCGGGAAAGGTGGTTGGGGGTTGGGGCAGTCAGTCAGCTCCTCACTTCCTGTTCCTGCCTTTGTAGAGTCCCCTCCCATGAATGGGGCCGACCCGCAAAGCCAGTAGAATATTGTGGAAAGGAAGGTCTGTGACTTCTGAGATAGCTCATAAAAGACATTGCAGGTCTGCCACCCTCCCTCTTTTTCTGTTTGCTCTGGGCAAAGCCAGCTGCTGTGTTCTGTAGGCCCTCAAGCAGCTTTCTGGAAAGGTCCTTGTGGTGAGGAATAGAGGCCTCCTGCCAATAGCCAGCACCAACTTGCCAGCCATGTGAGGGCGCCATCTTGGAACCAGATCTCCCAGTCCCAGTCAAGCCGTCAGGTGATGGCTAGTGTCTTGACCCTTGACCCAGCACTCCCAAATTCCTGACCCACAGAAACTTGGCGATAATAAAGGCTTATTATTGTTTTGATCTGCTGGATTTGAGTTGATTTGTTATACAGCAATAGATAACTAATACAAGTCAGTGGGGAGAGCAGGAAGACAAAGTAAAAGACTGCACCCAAAATTATGCATGATATCATTTCATTCAGATAAAATTTTATAACAATGTGCATAAAGAAAATAGAAAAATATAGTTACATCCATATCTGCTGAGTTATATGAACATCTATGGTATGGTGTCACTTGTCAAGTGACAAATATAAATTATAGAATAACATGCATAGACCGATAGTATTTTGGTACAAACGAGCGACAGATCTGCCCTCGGTGTGCGTGTATGTGCTGGTTTGCTCTGTAGAAGCAGGGGGACGGGTGTGGTAGGTTGGTTCAGGAGGTGAGATTTGGGGGGCATGGAGGAGGCAATTATATATGCCTTTATTTCTCCTTTTCTTGTATTGTTTCACTTTTTATAACAAGCTTGAGTTGTTTTGGTATTTTGAGAGATAGCAAATAAATATTTTTAAAAATTGAGAAATAAACTGGTTGAAAATGAGAAGAAACAGAGTTTGCACACTGCTCCACATATGGAGGCATTCATCAAAGGTTCTTTCTGTGTGCTGTAACCGACTGGTCTGGGGGTCTACGAACCCCTTCCCACGTTAGTGTTGTGAAATACATAAAATAAAACATGCAGGATTTTCAAGGAAACCTCTTATAGTGGGATAAAATGACGATACATTAAAACTAATTTTGCGATGCTGTCATATTCGTGCTTCTTTATTAATACTTTACAGAGCAGACATCTAGCAGCAAATCTAACAACAGCCATCATTTCTTAGTAGTGATGGAAGTGATATTTTGATGCACCTGCAACAACTTTAACGTAATAAGAAAGTATTTTTAATTTCTGCCGGTGACCAAGTGACAGGTACTGCTTGTACTGCTGTGGCTCGCTGCCGGAGTTCATGATTGACGGAAATGCGAAATTTCTGTTAGGGAGTAGTGGAAATAAGGGTATCGTTTTTTCCCACTCAGGTTCATGGCCCCCGGCAGTAAATGGTAGGTACGAATCAGTCAAAATCAAGGCTGCTTCCTTTTGAGACAGTCGATTGATAATACGTGAAACCAAGTCGTCCTGCGTAGAGGGATCAAGAGAAGCAGACCTGGACGTGCTGGCATTTAGGTTTGTCAGCGCGGCCGTGCCCAGGACACTGCTGCGGTGTGGATGCCGGGGTGGTGGCCAGCGGGGTGGGCAGCAGGGAAGGCCGAGGCTGCGGGTGCCACTCTCCATGCAGCCCCTTCTGCACCAGCACATCCAGGGAGACCAGGGCACAGCTCTCCCCACTGCCCTTGTTTGCTGTTTTTAACTGTTTAATAAAAAAAAATTTTTCCTGCTCTCTTTCATGTGTTGCCAACTTGTTCCTTTGTAGCTTTTCCTGCCAGTTTCCTGGGGTAACACTTCGAGCTATTCTCCAGTCCTTACTGGCTCTCTCCAAGCTGTCGATTATTACTGATATTTCCAAAATCACAGGTTTCGCTTGGGAGCCCGAGGACTTGGGTAAACACACAGGGCCCCTCTGAGGGACCTCTCCATTTGTGCAGGTAAATGGAATTCACCAGTAAGTCTAACAAATCGGAAAGGTCCAAAGACCGGGAACCAAATAGCAAGACCTTTCCAAGCTATTGCCCGGGCAGCCCCATAGCTTGTCAATCACCCAATCAGCCATCAGTTTATTTAGTACCTCTCAGGTAGGAAGCGGTCTGCTAGGAGTGGAGGGCAGTGGTTTCCACAGTGCAGGTGACGACACATTCCGTGGGTTGGCACGTGGACTCAATGAGTCACGGCCAGCGTTTAAAAAACGAAATAGAGAACAGCAGAAGACGTTGGCAGAGAAGGTAAATACCGCATCACAAGCATGGCGACGCGCGTGGGCGTGTGTGCTGGATTGTGAGGTGCAGTGTCTCTTTATTTTGGGTCCCGGTCAAAAAAATGGGGAAAAAGTCTCTGCTGTAGGGACTATTCGCGAATATTGGACGAGAGAGCCCTCCTGTTCCTAGAGCCGTGGTGGGGCAGCGTGGTAGAGACCAGGTGTCTACACACGGAAAGCCAACACAAGGGGCAGCTTTGTGGCTCTGTTTAACACCTGACTGAGCACCTGCCGCAGGTGGGGTGGACTGACGGCTGCCCTAGAGAGCTCGTGTGCCGAGGGCAGTGCTGCGTTTGACTGCATTCCCAGTTTGGAGAACAGAAAGAGAAGTTCAGCAAGGGTCTCCTAGAGGAGGAAGGCAGCCGGAGAGAGGCTGGGACGTGGAGTTCTTGGGGAGCACCTGGGCTTCCCGACAGCACCAGGGGTTTCACACCAGCCTGTTTCTAACAGGGAAGTGAAACCGTTAAATTTCTGGGAAAGGTCAGCCTGGATGCGCTCTGAAGAGTGCATCGAAGGGGGGCAAGACCAGAGCCGGCCGAGGCAGGGATGCCAGTGAGGGGCTTCTGTGGCAATCCAGATGGCGCTCGAGGCTGGCTGGGCGAAGGTGGTACCAGGGAGGGTGGAGACAGGTAAGTGGACTCAGGAGAGTTTTAGGAAGTAGAGTCTGGAGCAGGGGTTGGCAGACTTTGTCCTTAAAGGGCCAGATCGTCAGTACTTCAGGTTTTGTGGCCTGTCCTGTCTGGGTTTCAGCTGCTCCCCGACTCTGTCGTAGCGTGGAAGTGGCCACGATGACGCACAGATGAGTGGGCAGGGGGTGCGCCAGTAAAACTTAATATCCAGAAACAGGCCGCAGGCTGGAGGCCCCAGAGCCACAGTCCACAGGCCTGTGAACGCACTGGGGGGCACTCCTGCGCCCTCCCTCCTTGGGGACGGGTGGCGATGTCTGGAGACATTCCTGGCTGCCTCAGAGGGGGAGCAGGTGCACCTTGCCTCTCCGTGGCGGAGCCAGGGGCGCCGCTAAACATCCTGCAGCGCACAGGGCAGCCGCCGCAGAGCGCGGTCCAGTCTGAGAACCCTGGCCCAGGGCACGTGGTGGGGGTTGTGTGGGGGGGTCATCAGTCAAGGAAGCAGGGTTGTGCTGGCTCTGGTCTAACCTTTTCTTTCCAGACAGAATCTGTGTGGCATGAAAGAATAAAGTTCTCATAAACGGACTCGATTGACTAAAATCTTTACGCAGGACTGGCTCCCCCTGATTCCCGTAAACACATTCCTTCTTAGTGCCCTTAGGTTTGTACAAGTTTATAGACAGTCCTGTAGTGTGTGTTTTTCTTTAATTTCGGATGTGTCATGTTTTATTAAGATCACAAGGGTCTCACACGTCCAGAACAAGTATAAGGCACAGCAGTGCTGCTTAAGTGGCATCCGCCTGCCTTCCTCGGAGGCTCCGGGTTTCCGAGTGGGTGGCAGTGCCCCAGCGTCCAGGCTCTTCAGGCCGAGGAGCTCACGGTCCCCCAGACGTGGCTGCGGTGCCTTGTGCCTTCCTCGGCTTCCGTCTCGGCCGGCCTGGTGGCGTATGGTAGCAGGAACGATGGCTCTCTCGGGCTGCTCCCTAGCTTCACTCTGCCTCTTGTCTGCCTCTGAGGAGCCCCTGAGAAACGGATCATCAGCCGCGCTGGAGGACCACCTCCCCAACACTCTCCAGCGGCAGGTCCCAGCAGTCGGCAGCGCTAGAGTTCTTGCCCCTCCTGCAATTGTGACACCCGTTTTTTCTTTATTAGAGAAGTTGTGGGTTTACAGAACAAGCCTAAAATACAGGATCCCCCCACCGCCAGCATCCCGCCCCGATGTGGCACATCTGCTACATCTGGCGATAGCGCATTTTTACGATTTGCTGTTAACTGAAGTCCGTGGCTTGACTTAGGGTTCACTAGCTGTGTACTATAGTTGCTTTAGTTTTTTTCACTCTGTTACCATAAATACAGTCTCACGTTTCCCCTTTAATCGTATTCAGATGTATGTTTTAGTGCTGTGAGCTGCGTTCCCAAGGCTGTGCTGCCATGTACAAGCGAAACATTTCCATCGTTCCAGATAGGCGCCCTGCACATTTCAACCCTTAACCTTCCACCCCTTATCCCAGCCCCAGCCCCTGGTAACCTATATTCTAGATTCTGACTCGGTGAGTTTGCTTATTTCAGTGGTTTCCAATCAGTGAGATCAAATAATATTTGTCCTTTTGTTTCTTGATTATTTCATTCAACATGACGTCTTCAAGTTTCATCCACGTCGTCACATGCAGCACGACTTCTTTCCTTCTGTGGCTGAATCGTATCCCATCGTATGCTCATGCCACATTTTGTTTATCCACTCATTGGTTGACGGGCACTTGGATGTTTCCATCTTTGGGCAATTTTGAACAATGCCACTATGCACATCGGTGTGCAAATATCTGACTGAATTCCCACTTGCAATTCTTTTGGGTATATGCGTAGTAATGGGATTGCAGGTCATATGGTAATTCTGTACTTAGCTTTCTGAGGAACTGCCCAGCGGTCTTCCACAGCAGCTGCTACACCGTTTTATATTGCCCCTGGCAGTGAAGGAGTGCTCTATTTCTCCACATCCTCTCCAACACTTGTGCTTTTCTGTTTTTTTTTTTTTTTTTTTTTTAAATAATAGCAATTCTAATGAGTGTGAAGTGGTATCTCATTGTGGTTTTGATTTGCAGTTCTCTGATGGCTAATAATGTTGAACATCTTTTCATGTGCTTTCTGACCATTTGTGTATTTTCTTTGGAGAGATGTCTGTTAAAGTCTTTTGCCCATTTTTAAATTGCGTTGTTTGTTTTTTTTGTTGTTGTTGTTACATTGTAGGATTTTTAAAATATATTCTGGACATTAAACCTTAATTGTATATGTGGTTTCCAAATATTTTCTCCCATTGTGTAGGTTATCATTTTACTTTCATGATAAAGTTCTTTGAGGTGCAAACGTTTTTAATTTTGATGAAGTCCCATTTATCTATTTTTTTCTTTTGTTGCTTGTGTTTTGGGTATAAAGTCTAAGAAACCATTGCCTAAAACAAGGTCCTAAAGATGCTAACGTACATTTTCTTCTACGAGTTTGATAGTTCTGGCTCTTTTATTTAGGCCTTTGATCCATTTTGAGTTTATTTTTGTATATGATGTTAGGTAGGGGTCCTCCTCCTTTTATTTGCAAATAAAGACCCAGTTTTCCCAGCTCCATTTGTTGAAGAGACTATTCTTTCCCAATTGAGTGGTCTTTGCCCCCTTGTCTAAATCAGTTGGCCATGAAGTGAAGGTTGATTTCTGAGCTCTTAGTTTGCTTGCATATGGGTCTGCATGTCTGTTCTGTGCCAATACCAAGCTGTTTTGATCACTGTGGCTTTGTAATAAGTTATTAAAAAAATTTTTTTTTGAGGTACTGGGGACTGGGGAATGAACCCGGGATCTTGTATGTGGGAAGCTGATGCTTGACCACTGAGCCACATCAGCTTCCCTAGTTGTTTTTTTTTTTGCTTGTTTGCTTTTGTTTTTTCAGGAGGCACCGGGAACCGAACTCAGGACCTCTCGTGTAGGAGGTGGGCACCCAACGCTTGAGCCACATCTGCTTCCTGTAATAAGTTTTAAGATCAGAAATTGTGAGTCCTTCAACATCATTCTTCTTTTTCAGGTTGCCTTTAGCTATCTGGAGCCCCTTACCCTTTCAGATAAACTTGATGACTGACTTTTCCATTTCTGCAAAAGTTATGGGAATTGTGATTGGGATTGCGTTGAATTTACACATTTCTTTGGGTAGGATTGACATCTTAACAGTATTTAGTCTTCCAATCCATCAATGTCCTTCCATTTATTTAGGTCTTCTTTGATCTTCTTTCATTCCTTTCAGCAATGTTTTGCAGTTTTCTGTGCATAAGCCCTTTACACCCTTGGCTAGAGTTATTCCTAGATATTTGATTGTTTTGGTTGCTATTGTAAATGAAATTTTTTTCTTGATTTTTTCTTCTGATTGTTCATTGCTTGTGCATAGAAACACTCTGATTTTGGGTGTTGATCATGAGCTCCACCACTTTGCTGAGCGAGGACACGGTCTCTGCTGCGCCTGCTCCATGGGCTTGGAGCTTTGTTGTGGAGTTTGCAGGATTTTCTATGTATAGGATCATGTCATTGGCAAATAGGAAAGTTTTACTTCTTCCTTTCTGGTTTGGATATCTTTTATTTATTTTTCTTGCCTCATTACTCTGGCGAGAACTTCCAGTACAATGTTGAATAACAGTGGTGAGAGTGGGCATCCTATCTTGTTACTGATCTTAGAGGGGAAGCTTTCGGTCTTTCACCATTAAGTAGGATGTTAGCTGTGGGCTTTTCATATATGCCCTTTATCATGCTGAGGAAGTTCCTTTCTATTCCTGTTCCAAGAAGGGGTGCTGGATTTTGTCAAATGGCCTTTTCTGCATTGATTGAGATGATCATGTGTTTTTTTTCCCCCTTTGTTCTGTTAATGTGGTGTATTACATTAATTGACTTTCTTATGTTGAACCAACCTTGCATACCAGATATAAATCACAGTTGATCATGGTGTATAATTCTTTTAAGATGCTGTTGGATTTGGCTTGCTAGTATTTTGTTGAGGATTTTTGCATCTGTATTTGTAAGAGACATTGGCCCGTGGTTTTCTTTTCTTGTGGTATCTTTATCTGGCTTTGGTGTAAGGGTGATGTAAGCCTCATAGAACGAGTTAGGGAGTGTTCCCTCCTCTTTAGTTTTTCGGAAGAGTTTGAGCAGAATTGGAGTTAAGACTTCTTGGAATATTTCCCCTGTGAAGCAATCTGGTCCTGGGCTTTTCTTTGTTGGGAACTTTTTGATTACTAATTCAATCTCTTTACTAATTACTGGCTTGTTGAGATCTATTTCTTCTTCAGTCAGCATAGGTAGTCTGTGTGTTTCTAAGAATTTGTCCATTTTACCTAAGTTATCTAGCTTATTGGCTTACAGTTGTTCAAAGTATCCTTTTCTAGTCCTTTTTATTGCAGTGGGGTCAGTGGTAATGCCCGCCTTTCAATAGTGATAATAGTGATTTGTGATATTTGTTTCCTGTCTCTTTTTTCCTTTGCCAGTCTAGCTAAAAGTTTGCCGATTTTATTGGCCTTCTCAAAGAACCAACTTTTGTTGATTCTCCCTATTGCTTTTTTCATTTCTATTTCATTTATCTCCACACTAATCTTGATTTCCTTCCTTCTTCTCAGTTTAGTTTGCTCTTCGTTTTCTAGTTGTTCCAGTGATAGGTCTCTGATTTGAAATCTTTCTTCTTTTTAAAATGTAAGCCTTTAGAGCTATAAATTTCTCTCTCATTACTGCCTTAGCTGCATCCCATAAGTTTTGGTATGTTGTATTTTCATTTTCATTCACCTCAAGTTATTTCCTAATTTCCCCCTCTGATTTCCTCTTTAACTCATTGGTCATTTAAGAATATGTTGTTTAATTTCCACCTATTTGTGAATTCTCCATTTTCCCCTCTGTTATTCCATTGTGGTTGGAGAATATATGTTGTATGATTTCAGTGTTTTAAAATTTACTTATGCTTGCTTTGTGACACAACATATTAACTGTCCTGGAAAATGCTCCATGTGCACTTGAGAAGAATGTGTATTCTGTCTTTGTTGGGTGAAGTGTTCTGTATGAGTCTGTTGGGTCTGGTTGGTTTGGTGTGCCATCCAAGTCCTGTGCTTCCTTACTGATCTTCTGACTAGTCTATCCAAAATGTGTTAGAGGAACAATAACTTGAGAAGACATTTATGAGGAGGCTGGACACAGGCATTTTTTTAGACCCAAGGAGCAGGAACTGCTGGGCCCCTGAGAAACAGAACAGGCTCGTTCTGCAAGGCTGTGAAGGGAGTTTGGGTCACAGCTGGCCGAGTGGGCAGCATCAGGCCGGATTGCCCTGGTTGGTTGAGAAGGGGAGTGAGGCAGGCAGAATAGGGCAGAGAAGGAACTGCGTGGGCCCAGCAGACCAGCCGTGCAGAGACGTGCTCCAGGGTCCCTCGGTGCTCTGAATCCTCCCGGCCTTGCAGGGCCCGTGCCCCAACCTGCTATTCAAAGCCCCAACCGCAGATAAGCCCTTCAAAGATGTGTTTGGGGGGGACCCTTGGAGGTGCAGGGCAGAGTCCCCTTCTCAGAGCCTCCCTGGGCTACTAGTGGTTTCTCCAGCTCCGGCTCTCGTGGAGAGGCACCATTTTCCTGTCATTCTCTCTCCCTCTTGTGACAACCCCTTCCCACCACCCTGGACTTCCAGTGAGGGGTGGGCATTTGCATACACACAGAGCTAACAGAGGCCCCTTGGGGTCTTAACCTGAGCCCCTGAACCGAGATGTGGATTAAAGGGTGGGTTGGTTGGCAGCTGCTGAGATATTCATCTGTAAGTGCCCACAACAGCACTGGGAGAAGCCAGGATGGTAGTGCTGGCTAACTCCGGCTTCCTCACATCCCTCCTGGCCTAAGTGGAGAAGCTTAAATTGCCCTTGTGCTCAGACTCCAGTGAAAAAAGAGAATACTTCCCTCCCTGGAGCTATTTCTTTTGAGTATTTTTGCATGGTACCCAGCCAGCAGACAGCCACTAGAAGTTGGCAGTCAATAAAATAATTCTGCTGAGTACCAGAAATTAGTAACTTAATTAACTAAGTTTTAAATGATTTCACATACCTACAAGAGGGTCATCAAATTGCGTGTACATGTATATGATAAATCTATCTTAAACACAAAGAAAGAAGTGCATGATTTCTTAATTTTTAAAAATTTAATTAATTAATTAAATTTATATATTTATTTTAGATTAGATTTTTACGGTGTCCCTAAAGAACTTTGAAATATAAAAGGATGTATTTCTAAGGAAAACAACAGAAGCTTGTATAAATTTGGGATGTTTCTGGAAACTATTGTTTTTATTAAAAAATTTTTTTTGACAGACACTCCCCCTTTTCTCCTCCCCCCATCCTCTCTAATCTCTACACTGCTTTCTGTCTATTTCTAGTCATTTAAGTGACATCATACAGTGTTGTGAGCCTAATGTTTTCTAGGTTCTTCCTTGTTGCTACATGTCTCAGAACCTCATTCCTTGTTATGGCCAAATAACAGTCCATTGCGTATATGTCCCACATTTTGTTTATCCAGTCATTTGTTGATGGGCATTTGGGTTGTTTGCACCTTTTGGTTTTACTATGATGCTGCTGTAAACATCTGTTCAAGTATACTGTTTGAGAGCATGTTTTCACTTTCTTTGGGTATATATATGTAGCAGTGGAATTGCCAGGTCATATGGTAATTCTCTATTTAACTTTCTGAGGAACTGCCGTATTGCTTTCCACAGTGGCTGCACCAGTTTACATTCCTACCGACAGTGCACTAGAGTTCCAGTTTCTCTGCCTCCTCTCCAAACTTGTTATTTTCAGTTTTTATTTTATTTTATTTTATTTTTATAATAGCCACCCCTTTGGGTGTGAAGTGGTATCTCACTGTGATTTTTGATTTCCATTTTCCTAATGGCTAATGATGTTGAGCAACTTTTCATATGCTTATTGACCTCTTCGGAGAAATGCCCATTTTTAATTGCGTTGTTTGCCTTTTGTTGCACTGTAAAAGTTCTTTATATATTCTGGATATTAAGCCTTTATCTGATATATGGTTTGAAATTACATTCTTCCATTCCGTAGGTTGTCTTTTCACTTTCTCGATAATTTACTTTGATGTATGAAAGTTTTAAATTTTGATGAAATCAAATTTATTTATTGCTTATGCTTTTGGTGTCCTATCTAAGAATCACTTGCCAAATCTGGATTGTAAAGCTTTGCCCCTATGTTACCTTTTAAGAGTTTTACAGTTCTAGCTCTTATAATTAGGGCCTTGATCCCTTTTTAGTTGATTTTTTTATATGGTGTGAGATAGGGGTCTAACTTCAGTCTTTTGCATGTGGGCATCCAGTTTTCCCAACACCATTTGTTAAGGAGACTATTCTTTGCCTCCTGCGTGTACTTTTCAATCCTTGTTGAAAATCAGTTGTCGAAAATCAACGTGTGGGTCTGTTTCTGGACCCCACTTCTTTTTACGTAACTATCTGCTGCCACTGCTCTCGGTGTTTAATAGGCCAAATGCAGCAGGAGCGCCACACAGATGTTGGCTTTGATGTGGAATCTGGCGAGGAAGCATATCTGTTGTCTCTTCCTTGATAGGATTTCAGACTTACTTCCTGAAATGGGTTGTGCCTTAATTCAGCCAAAAGGGGATGGCTATCTCTTGGTACAGCCCAGGGTATGGAGGAGGACTCTCCCCAGCACACTTGCTTGGCTAGGAGGTTTTGTCAGGAATGCTGAGGTCACCATGGATCATGGATTTACCGTAGCTAAATATTATGCAGGCTCAAAAGGTTTAAAGTTATGCTCCCTGCCTTGGTCCTGTCAGAAAGCAGTGCCATTGCTGAAGTAGATTCTACTAAACAGGGGGTGTAAGCAGAAATGACTATTGCATTATAGCTGGTGTAGAAGGACCCTTCTGAATGAAAAGGAAATACCTCGAACCCAGGCGTGTCTCAGACCCGCCCATGATGACCATAATTAAAAATACTGAGCACAAACATTTGTTGGTTTTCAATTGTCCCTCCTCTTGCTGTGCATGAGGCTACCCATGGCCATTGGGGAAAGAGTATCAGGAAGAGTAAGGCCAGGCTGGGGGACTCTGGATCTGTTGAGTTTGTTCTTTTGGAGGAGTTCAGAGTTCTACAGCTGCTCAGAGCTCAGCATACATGGTCCAAACTGGCTGATCCCATCACCTGGGAAATGTATTGTGTCCATCCACCAGGATTCTTAGTCTCTTGGGAACCATTCTCTCACTGTCTCTAATAAAAACAGGAGAAGGATGTAGGGAATGCCACTGATTGAAGGTCAGCACCAAGTACAATGGAACTGTCTAATTTATATAATTAATTTGTCGGTTAACCTTTTAATTTTCCAGCCAGTCAATAATGAGGACCCCTTGTCTGAAAATTCACTATAGGATATTAGTGAGTGGTTTGTCTCTTTCTAGAAAAGTAAGACAAAACTAAAGCAAAAAAGCAAAAAAAAAAAAAAAAAGGTAATTGCCAAATCTCTCTTCACCTTGTTTCTCACTGATTACTTAAGAAGTACTCAATGAAGAAAACATTAACTGTTGGAGGCAAATACTTAGCAGGTGGGAGAACAGAACATTGCAACAAATCTATACTCTTTCAGGTACATACAGGATTCTTTCTTATTTATTTGCATGAGGAATCAAGGAAGGGTGTGTGTCCCTTGGAATTGGGGAAAATATTGTTTATGGCTGTGGTTCTCAGTCAGACCTGCTGCCCCTTTTTATAATAAGTATTTGGTGATGCTCTGTAATAACTCACAAGTCATGGCTACAGATTTCTCCCACCTGTGTGTCCTCTCCCCTTTGCCATGTGATGCTGCAGCTCCTTTGAGCAAGAAGCAGTGTCTGTGGGAACTGCTTCTTGCTGTTCCCACAGACACTGAATCTCACCTGGCCTTGTAATTAATCTTGACCAGTAGAATGCATTGGAAATGATGTCATGTGACTTCAAAGCCGAGGCTTCAAAAGGCTCTGCGGTTCTACCTTCTCACCTTGAACTCTGTCCCTGCCTGAGGACGCCTGAGCTAGCCACTTGGAGAGGACCCTGGGTGCCTCTTGCTCACAGCCCAAGCCAACTGTTGGACACATGGCCATCCAGGACCAGCGAGTCCTGGGCTCATCTTCTGCCCAAGAGCACTCGGCCAGCATGCCGTGGAGCAGAGGCGAGTCATCCCAGCTGAGTCCTGCTGTAAGTGCCAGTGCACAGAAGCGCGGGCCCGTCAGTGGTTATTGTGTTTCGCCGCCGCAGTTGTGGCAGCTTGTATCGCACCAATAGATAACTGATGCACCCTTCTTTATTTCCCTTTGAAGCCTTCGTTTATATAACCTGCCATGCAGAGAATTAAAAAGGAAAATGCAGTTCCCTAATTAGGAAATAGCACGAGAGTAATTTATAATAAAACAAGGCGTGGTTCTAGCGCAGAGCGGCCGTGAACGCCTCTGCTGCCAATGCAGACCGCGACACTGGTGGTGCACCACATAACTTGAGTGGGTGTGGCAGCTCTGAAAAGGTGATCAATTCTTGGCCGAGTTCAGGAAAACACAGAATTTACCTCTATTTACATAGCAGTCACATTCCAAGAAAATTCATTTTATATTAACATTGTATTGAAAGAACCTTTATGTTTATATAGATAAAATGGAGTTACAGTTTACACTCAGATAATTATAAACACATTTGTTTTTCTTCCCCTACATGGATGTCTGGTGGGGCATTTAAAAGGCTGTTTGAATACAGGACAGTTATTTTCTTGGGGGAGACTGTGCATTGCACATTGGCTAACATCCTTGGACCCCCTCCATTAAATACCGGGGCATCTCCTAAGACTTCTGATTCCAGACAAGATGGAGTAATGGGCTGGATTTACATTCCTACCTGAAACAAGCAAAAAATGGACAATTTGCATGAAGCAATTATTTTCAAGACACTGGACATTGGGCAATAAGGAGGGACACAGCAAATATTTGAAGAAATAATAGCCAAAATTTTTTCCAGATTTGATGACAACTATAAACTGCACAGACCCAAGAACCTCAATGAACCCCAGGCACGAGAAACATGGTAAAAACGGCCAGGCACATTGCAATTTAATTGCTCAAAGCCAGTTGAAATCTTAAAAAGAGGCAGAGAAAAAAGACGTGCTATGCAGGGAGGATCAAAGAGAAGGATGACAGTGGATTTCTCATTTAAAAATGTGGAAATGAGAAGATGCTGGAACAACACTATTAAAGTACTGAAAGGAAAAGACTGTCAACTTAGAAATCTGTAACCAGAGAAAATACCATTCAAAAATGAGAGTGAAATAAAGGCTTTTTCAGATGTACAAGGCTGGAAGATTCTATCCCCAATAGACCTGCAGTATAAGAAATGTTAAAGAAGTTCTGCAGACAGGAGGAGTTTGATACCGTAGAGAAATAAGGATCTTCACAACGAGTGAATAGCATCAGAAATGATAACTACTTGCATGAATATTTAGTGTTTTTCTTATTATTTAGATCTTTTAAAAGAGAGTTGGCTGTTTAAAACTAATAATTTAGTGGGAGATTTGTAACATATGTAAAATTAAAATGCATGACAACAATAGCACAAAGATGAGGGGGTGGAATGGAAATATACCAATGTAAGGTACGTATCCTATATGGAAAGTGATACAATATCTCTTGTAGGTAGGCAGTGATAAGTTAAAAATGTATACTGTAAATCTTCAAACCACCACTAAAATAACAAAATGAAGATAGCTCATAAATTAACAAAGTAGATAAAATAGAATGATCAAATATGTACAGTTAATCCAAACAAAGGGAGAAAAAGAAAAAAAAAAGAGAACTAAGAACAGAACAGAGAACAAAGAATGAATGGAAAATAAATAACAGGATTATAGATTTAACTTAGCCAAACTAATAATCACATTAAGTGAAAATGGTATAATTATTCCAGTTAAAAAGGCAGAGATGATCAGATTGGATAAAAAAAGCAAGCTCTAACTATGTGCTGCCTACAAAAGAAAATGCACCTTAAATATGAAGACACAGATAAAGAGATGGAAAAAGATACACCATGCTAATACTAATCAAAAGAAAGCTGGGGTGGCTATATATTAATATCAGAAAAAGTAGGTTTCAGAGCAAAGACTATTACTGGGGAGAGATAAGGCCATTTCATAATGCTAAACAAGTTCATTCAGCAAGAGGACATCTTAAAGTATGTACTGACAGAGGTTCAAAACAAATGGAGTAAACTCAGTAGTCAGGGATTTCAATATACCCCTCTCTCAATAATCGATAGACTAGACAGAAAGTCAGTAAGGATGCAGAAGGCTTGAATAACACTCAACCAGCTTTACCTAATTTACATTAATAGGATACTTTACCCAGCAATAGGAGAATGCAAATGATTTTCAATTAGACATGACACATTTATTTAGATCGCATTCTAGAACATAAAACAGTTCTCAATATTTTGAAAAGGTTTTAAGTCATACAAAGAATGTTCTCAGACCACAATGGAATTAAATTAGAAATTAACAAAAGAAAGATATCTGGCTAGGCACCAAATATTTGGAAACTAAGTAGCAAGTCTATAAATAATCCACGGGTCAAAAAAAGAAATCACAAGGGAACATAGAAAGTATTTTGAACTGAGCAAAAATTAAAACCATACATAACAGAATTTGTGGGATGCCACTTAAGGAGTACTGAGGGAAAACTTTATCATATGAGCTAATGTATTAGAAAAGAAGAAAAATATTAAAGTAATCATCCCAATTTTCTCCTTATAAAACTTTAACAAAAAGATGAAATTAAAGTCAAAGTAGAAGAAAAGAAATGAAAAAGATCAGAGTGGAAATCAATGAAATGAAAAACCCAGAAAGACAACAGGAAAACAATGAAACCAAAGCTATTCTTTGAATAGATCAATAAAATAGAGAAACATTTATCATGACTGATCAGGAAAAAAGAGAAGAAACAAATTGCCAGTATCAGAAACGAGAGAGGTGATATCACTATAGATTGTACAGTTGTTAAAAGTATAATAAGGGAATAATATGAAAAACTTTATGCCAATAAATTTGCAATTTAGATGAAATGGACAAATACCTTGAAAGGCATGAATTACTAATGTGCCCTTATTGAAAATTAACCTAAGAGCCCTGTATCTATTATAGCTCCTGAGTTTGTAGTTAAATGCCTTCCCACAAAGGAGCTTTCAGGCCACGGGGGCTTCACTGGCGAATTCTACTGAATGTTTAAGGAAGAAATAATAACCAGTTTTATACAAACATTTTCAAAAAAATTCAAAAGCAGAGAATACTTTCCCAACTCGTTCTATGAGACCAGCAATACTCAGATACCAAAACTAGACAAATCCATGAAAGAGAATTAAAGACCAATGTCCTTTATGAACACGAATGCAAACATTCTACACAAAATTTTAGCAGCTTGACTCAAACAATATGCAGGAAGCATAATACGTCACCACCATCTGGGGTCCAGCCCAGGAATGCGGGGTGCTGATGGAACATGGGAAAACGATGCACTGTTGAAACAAACTGAGAAAGAAGGAACATATGGCCATTTGAATAGATAAAAAATCATCTGACAAAATCCAGTATCCACTCCTAATAAAAGCTCTCTGCAAACTAGGAATTGAAGAGACTTCCTTAAGTGATCGTGGGCGTCTGCAGACTGCAGATCCGCAGGTGATATCAGAGACAAGGACATCTTCTCTCACCACATCTATTCAAGATTGTCATGGAATTCTAGCCGGTGTCATCAGAGAAAAAAACAGAGAGAGAGAGAGGAAAAAGGAAAGAAGAAAGAAAAGAAAAGAAAAAGAAATAAAAGGCATGCACGTTGGAAAGGAAGAAATAAAACTCTATTTGTAGATGACGTGATTCTCCATGTAGAAAATCCAATGGAATATACAAAAGAGCTACTAGAACCGGTAAGTCGATTTAGAAAAGTTGCAGGATAGAAAATCAATACACAAAAATCAATTGTGTTTCTGTATGCGTAATGAAAAATGAGAAATTGAAATTTAAAATATCTTTTATAATGGTATAAAATGTGAAATACATGGGGATAAATCTGACAAAAGATGTGCAAATCCTGTACACTGAAAACTACAAAACACTGCTGAGAGAAATAAAAAATACCTAAAGAAATGGAGACTCTGCCGTGGTTTTGGGTCAGAAGATTGTTCAGTTGTCAGTTGTTCCAAAATTGTTCTCTATATTTAATGCAGTCACACTGAAAATACTTTCCGATTCTTTTGTAGCGCTTGTGTAGCAGTTTGATATTTTTTATGAATTCCAAAAATAGATATTGGGTTATGTTTGTAAACTGGGGTCTGTTCCTCCGGGCATATTGGATTGTATTAAATTCAGAGGTTTCACTTTTACTTGATTAAACTATGATTAGGGCTTTGATTGGGCCACGTCAGTAGGATGTTAATTCCCACCCCTTGGTGGGCAGAGACTCACAGTGAAACAACATAGCAGAGTAGAGAGTTGGAGTTTTGGATGCTGGAACCCCGGGAAGTAAGCACACAGGAGAAGAACACAGAGGAGTAGAGACAGCCTCATAGACATGGCAGAGACCCTGGGAAGAGAGAAAAGCCTGATAAGTTTACAGCTGACCTTGCGGAGAGAAGAGAGCAGCTGAGCCTGGAGAGGAACGAGCCCCCAGAGAGAGATGAGACTTATCCCAGCCTACAGCTGATATTGGAAGAAGTTGGGACCACGGAGCCTTAAGAGGAAGAGGGAGGCTGAGCCCTGGCAGACGTCGCCCGCCATCTTGTTCCAACACGTGGCCAATGACTTTGGGTGAGAAAGTACCTCTTATGGTACCTTGAGGTGGACTCTTCAGGGCTTTCTGACTGTCAGCTTCTACCCCAAATAAATACCCTTTATAAAACCCAAAGTACAGGTTTCTGGTACTTTGCATCAGCACCCCTTTGGCTGACTAATACCACTTGACAAGCTGATTTGGAAGTTCATATGACATCATAAAACTAAAGTAATCAAGGCAGTGTGCTGTTGACATAAAAACAGGCAACGATATCAGTGGAACAGAATAGAGAGTCCAGAAATAAACCCATACCTATACAGACAATTAATTTTAAACAAATGTGAAAAAGCAAGCCAGTGAAGAAAGGATAATCTTTTCAATACTTGGTCCTGGGACTTCGATACCAGCCTATACAAAAAATTAACACATAAATGGATCCAACTCCTAAACAAAAAATTTAAAGCTGTAGAACTTGTAGAAGAAAAGTAGGAGAAAACCTTCATGACACTAGATTAAGCAAAGATTTCTTAGCTACAACACTAAAGCATGATCCATAAAAGAACAAATTGATAAATGTGAACTTCTCTTCAAAAGATCTTGTTAGGAGAATGACAATATCAGTGAGAAAATATTTGCAAATTGTGTATTTGATGAAAGACTGGGAACTTGAATATACAGGGAACTCTAAAAATGCAATAAGAAAAAGGAAACAAAATCTGAGGAACAATTAGGCAAACAATTTGAACAGACACTTTACCAAAGAAAATATGTGGATGGCAGGTAAGGGCCTGAAAAAGTGCTTGGTTACTAATCCCAGGGAACTGCATTGTGGAGGACGTGTAACATCCAGAGCTGTCCTCTGCTGTGGGTGGGCTTTGGAAAAGGGTTGGCTGTTCCACTCCTAGGTGTTTCCCCCAGAGGAATGACAGCATATGCCCACACAAAGACTTGTGTGTGTGTTTTTATAGCCTCTCTCTTTGTAATAGCCACTATGGGGAAACAAATGTTTATCCGCAGGTGATTGGGTAAACAAACTGTGGTTTAGTCATACTGTAGCCATTGGGCACTTTGATGTAATTATGAATTCCAGAAATATAATTGGATCATGCTTGTAAACTGATCTGTTTATCTGGGCATGATTAGGTTAGGATTAGGGCGTTGACTGGGCCACGTCAGTAGGGTGTTGAGCCCCACCCCTTGGTGGGTGGGGAAGAAAATGTGAAAGGCATCACAAAGAACAGAGTTGCAGCAGTTCTGAAGTTGGAGTTTTGATGTTGGATGTTGGAGAGAAGACCCTGGGAAGAGAAGTGAGCCGTTCGCCTGATCGTCTACAGCTGACCTTGTGGAGGAAACAGAGGAGCTGAGCCCGGAGAGAAATGCAGTCCCAGGAAAAGAGGAACCCAAGAAGCCTGAACCCCGGCAAACGTCTGCAGCTGTCTTGCTCCAACACATGGCAATGGGCTTTGGTGAGAGAAGAAACTTATGCTTTATGGCCTGGTCACTGTGGACTTCTACCCCAAATAAATACCTATTATAAAGACCAACCCATTTCTGGTATTTCGCATTAGCACCTCTTTGGCTGACTAATACACATACTGTGGAATACTACTCAACAATCAAAAGAAATGGACAATGGCACATGTTACAACATGTATGAATTTCCAAATAATTTTGCTGAGTGAAAGAAGGCAAATAGAGAACATACAGTATGTATTCATTTATGTGAAATTTGTAAAGATATGAACTAATCTAGCATGACGGAGAGCAGATCAGTGGTTTTTTTGAGGTTGGTGGGAGAGGGGGAGTGGGAGGGAGGCATTCCTGTTAATCTGCCAAAGGGGTGCCATTGCAAAGTACCAGAAATCTGTTGGCTTTTATAAAGGGTATTTATTTGGGTAAAAGCTCACAGTTACAAGGCCATAGAGAGTCCAACTCAAGGTTGCTTTCTCACCAAAGTCAGTTGCCATGTGTTGAAGCAAGATGGCCACTGATCTCTGACTGGTCTCTCCTTTCCCTCCGGGCTTCCAGTCCCCTCTCTTTCCTGGTTAGGGCTTGTGTCTTTCTGGGCTTTTCTGTATCAGCTGCAACTCATCAGGCAAATGGCTCAACCCTTGCCGGGGGCCCAGGATCAAGCATGACAGAGCTCTCTCTCTTCCTGTGTGTCTTCTAGAATGAGTGTCCGTTTATATCAGCCCATTAAGGAGTGGGGACTCCACCTGAGTACACCTTACTGAGATGTGGTCAGATCAAAACCCTAATCTTAACAGATAATTTACTCAAAGACATCTCAGCTGTATCTAATACAGCCAAAGGTGATCCTACCCAGAGGAGTAGATTAGTTTACAAACAATCTTTCTCTTTTTGGGATTCATAAATAATCTCAAACTCCCACAGCATTGAAAGGAGAAACTTCTGGGAGTGATGAATATTTGTACCTTGATTGTGGTAATGGCTTCACATGCATATACATAAATACATATACTCATCAAATTGTATAAAGATATGCAATTTATATGAGAATTATATGTCAGTAAAGTTGTGAAAAATATAAATAGCACCTCCAAAACAATGTGATCACCAAAACTGTCCCCCCAGTTTTCCACAATGCCCCTAAGAGCCCCTCTGAAAGCCCCTGGTTGGCAGTATTGAGCTCTTTTTTGATGCTCTGTTTATTTGTCTTTATCCTTACCATGTCTGTCATGTCCTTCTCATCATATCGCTGCTGTGATTTTTTTTTTTATCCCCCAAATTAAAGATGATATCTCAGGTTATTCCTTTGTTTTACTTAGGCCAATCATTTGAGGGTCCTGCCTTTGTTGCCCGTGAATTCCTACCATCTCTATAATTTCCTTGACCTCTCTCGATCTGAGTTGGCTTAGCAGACAGTTACTGAGGGCGTTCATTCTGAGATCTCGTCTGCTTAGTTCCTCTTGAAAGCAGGAGTAGCATCTGAGTTTTGTGCTTCCAGTGTGCCTTCGTTTTCTGGCCCACAAATACCACACAATGGATTGGCTTAAAAATTGGGAGTTTCATGGCTTTGAGACTCGGAGAAGTCCAAACTGAGGCATCAGCAAGGCAATGCTGTCTTCCCAAAGATGGTGGCATTCTGGGGTCGGCTGCTGGCCAGTCTTCTCCTTGGCTCCTTGGCTTTTCTGTCACATGGCAGTGCACATGATGACAGTCACTACTTTCTCATCTGGGTTCTGCTGATTTCCAGATTTCACTCCTCCAAGTGGCTTTTTCTTCATAAAGTCTCCAGTAATATTCTTGAGGCCCAATCCCATTCACTTGGGCCCCACCTTAACTAAAAATAACATCTTCAAAAGTTCCTTTTTACAATGGGTTCGTAGCCAGAGGAATGAAGTAAGATTAAGAACATGCCTTTCCTGGGATGCGTCATTCAACCCACCACATAGTATCTAGTCTAATAAGGCACTAATGAATGCTGAATTGAATTGTTAGTCATCTCAGGAGGTAATTATATATTGTATTCTATTATTTGCTAATTATTCTGTGTAGCTGCTCTCTTTCCTTTTCTATATGCTTGCCTTTGGTACAGAGGAGATGATTAATGCTTATTGATCAAATGATTTTTTTGGAGGGGGCATAGATAATCTATTAATAGCCAATTAAGAAGCCCTAAAACATTCTTCAGTATGTCAGGACCCATTTATTAAATATGAATGCCTTAATAATGCATTCTGCAGGCCAAAGCCATTTCCTCTTATAAAAAATGAAAACAGAAAAGCTAATGTCTAGGCCTGTGTACACCAGTTACTTCACTCCCTAAACATCTGTTGTTTTTATTGGCCATGGTATGACATGGTCTAAATAATACTGACTAATTAATTTGCCTACAAGAGCATGACATGAAATAGGTACTGCTAGTTGAGTTCTTCATTTAGCCCTAAGCACTCCAGTTTCACGTAAACTTTTTTTGTTACAATAGAATCTGAATCACACAGGTTAGCTTGAATTTAGATTTATTTACCAAATTCAGAAACATTAAAACCAGAGAGAAGAACATAAAGTATTGAGGAGGTAGTTTTAGAACATAAGCAAAGAACAACAACTGGGTGTAACTTGTGGTGCTGTTATGCAACTGTTATGCCCTAGAGATGATGTATCCTAAAAACGTGAGATTTCAGAAGATTTAGATGAACCCATGAGTGGTCAATCCAGAGCTGGCTATTAGGGAAGTACAAATGTTTGGGGTAGTCACTGCGGTAGTTTGAGACTGTATGTACCCCAGAAAAGATCATATCCTTAGAGCTAATCCATTGCTGTGGGTGGGCGTGAACCTATTGCAGGTGGGACCTTTGATTAAATCACTTCAGTTGTGGGCTTTTGATTAGGTCACTTCAGTGAGGCATGACCCAGGGTGGGTCTTAATCCTCTTACTGGAGTCCTTTATAAACGGGATGAATAGGGAGATAGAGAGACAGAGAAATGCTCCCAGGAGCTGAGAGAGAAAGCCCGGAAGCCAGAAGCTGAAATCAATGAAAGCCAAGAGAGAGAAAGCCACAGGAGCAGAGAGAAAGCAGAGGAAGCCAGAAGTTGAAAACAGTGAGGCCTAGAGGAGACGGGAGAGACAGCAGATGCTGCCACTGTGCCCTGCCATGTGACAGCCAGTCTTTGGGGAGAAAAGCATCACCTGATGAAGCCTTGATTTGGACATTTTTTCTAAGCCTCAAAACTGTACGCTTATAAATTAATAAAACCCCATGGTAAAGGCCAACCCATTTCTCATAAATGCCTGGCAGCCTTTAGCAGATTAAAACAATCACTTTCTAATCTCTTGGAGTCTGATGCCTTGGAAGGCAGTGGCATTCTTAGAGACCCAGTCCTGGCTGGAGAGATCTTTGGCCTGATATATTAGCTATTTTTAAAATTAAATAAATTTTTGCCAACTTCTGATTATTTGCAAATTCATGCTCTTTGTAATAAAATAAGAAAATGCTGAAAAGTATAAAGAGTTAGATAAGGCTCATTTTCATGATTCCCTGTGTTCCATTGCTCACAGAATGTCAATCTTTTTAATAAGTATATATTTATTTTTCTAAGTTTTCACTAGGAAAAATTTTAAGCATACAGCGGAGTCGAGAGAATTTTCCAACGAGCACTCATATCCCCACACCTAGATGCTGCTGTGGACCCTTTTGCGTATGTACTTTATCATATATCTACCCAGCTGTCCATCCTCCCCACCCGTCTGTCAATTCATCTTGTTTTGTTGAGACGTTTCAGAGTTCATCTCCCTCAACAGTGAAGCATGCACACCTAGAACTCAGTCTGTTTTTCCTTTCGATGTAAAATGCCCAAATCCTAAGTGTGCATTCTAAGAGTGTGGGAGTAGCTTCTAAGGTGACCCAATGACCTCCAGCCTTTGGTGTTCACAGCCTCTAAAACCCCCTCTCCTCAAGTGCAAGAAGGATCTGTTAGCTGCCTATAACAACAGAACATGGAAAAGGTGCTAGGCTGTCACTCCCATGGTGATTTTATTGCATTATTTAAGACTCCACCTTGCTGCTAGAATAGAGTCTTCTTCTGGCCTTGATGGAATCAACGACCATGTTGCGGAAGCCCCAGGTCAAGGATCTGTGGGCAGCCAAATGAAAAGCTGGGAAAAAGACAGGATCCTCACTCACACACCTGCAAGGAAATAATTCTGCAGACAGCTGTGAGTGTGAGCGTGAAAGAGGACTCTTCCCCAGGCGAGCCTCCAGCTGAGAGTGCAGCCCGGTTGCAACCTTGCCGCGGCCTTGTGGCCCCCCAAGCAGAGCGCCCGGTGAAGTTGTGCCCAGACTTCTGACCTGTAGAAACTGTGAGGCAGTAAGTGGGTGGCTTTTAAGCGGCTAACTCTGTGGCAGTCTGTAATGGAGCACTAGAAAACGGGTGCAGATGTTGGTCCTGGCAGTGGGAGCTGCTGAAACAAGCACCCAAACATGTGAGACTGGTTTTGGAACTGGGAAGTGGGCAGAGGAGTGTGAGAGAGAAAGCCCAGAACTTCCTGAAAGGGCTTTTAGTTGTAGAAACCTGAGCTCTGAGGAGGCTGCTGGCGAGGACTCATGGGCTTGGAAGCTGGGGGACGGGGAAGCCCTTGCTCCGTAGTAGCAGGAAATTAAGGAGGTTGTCTCCTGGAGTTACGTGGAAAGCAGGATCCGGGTGATGAACTTGGTTCTGTCGCTTAGGAGATTCGCAGATTCGCAGGCAAGGTGTTGAGAGAACTGCCTGGTTTCTTCTTGCTGTTTATAGTAAAATGAGAGAGGAGAGAGAAGTTGAGGGAAGACATGTTAAATAAAGAGGAATGAGGTCTGGATAATTTTGAAAATTCTAAGCCTCTCCAAATGGCCAGAAGTGCTTGGTTTAAGACAGCGTAGTTTAGGGGAAAAGCTGAGGGAGTGAGTGGATAACTTTTAGATGAAACCCCAGAAAGATCAAAAGGTCACAGAAAGGGCCCTCTGGAGAGGTGTGCCCCAAAGATCCTCTCAGTCAAACCTAGGAAGCTTGAGTGTCTTTCAGCATCTCCATCTTGGGCTTGGGGAAACGTGGGGCCATGTTGGAGAAGCCCATGTTGGAGGAGCGACAAGCCCAGGAGCTGAGAGAGCCTCTCGTGCCTGAGGGGAGTCTCCAGCCAATAGTCAGCAAAAAATCCAGGGCCAGGAAATGAGTTCTGACAACAACGCACGAGCCTGGAGGTGGATTCTTCCTCCCAGTTTAACCTGCACGTGAGAACTCAGCCCACCGACACCTGGCAGAGCCTGGGGAGACCCTGAGCGGAAGACCTAATTACGCCGTGCTCAGGCTCCTGAGCTGCAAGGACGGAATTCAAACCGAGGTGTTTGAAATCTCTAAACTGGTGGCAATTTGTTATTTTGTTGAGACGATAGAAAACACACCAGGTTTCAACAAATGCGTACCTGAGCCCCTCCCCAGAGAGAGCGTTCCCATCCCCCGGGCAGTTACTTCCCCCTACTTCTCAGCCCCTTCCCACCCTCAGACTCCCAGAGGCCAAATCTTTTCTGATCCTCTTTACACTATGGATTAATTTTTCCTATTACAGAATTTTACATAAATGTAATCAGACTGCATACACTCTAAAAAAACTTTATTTTTGCTCTTCACGCAGCATGCTGCCCTTCCTTTTGTTGAGTGTATCAGTAGTTGGTTCTTTTTGTTGCTGATTTTATTCCATTGTATGAACAGGTCACAATTTGTTTATTTTTCTGTTGATGAACACCTGGATTGTGCCCAGTTTTAGGCTGTTTTGAACAAACCTGCCATGACCATTTTTTGCATAAGTATTTTTGTGAATGATTATATATTCTCATTTCCCTGTTTCTTATTAAATACTTAGTTATGCTAGGTCGTAGGATAGGTGTGTTTGGTTTTCTAAGAAACTTCCAGGTATTTTCCCAAAGTGGACGTTTTTAATTTGCATTTCCCTAACTTCTAATGATGTTGAGTACTTTTTTCATGTGCTTATTGGCCATTTGCATATCTTCTTTGGGGAACTCTCTTTTTATTTTTATTTTTATTTTTTTTTATTATGGGTAAAAATCAAAATTCTCACAATACATACAAACATTTGCAAAATGATATATAAATATATATGCATATATGTGTATTTGCTTACAAAAATGTTATTTATATATATATATATATATATACATATATTTTAAGAGGTGCTTAGATTACCCAAAATATTACACAGAACCCACTGGGATTCCCATGTTGCCCACCTCCCACACCTCCCACCACATCCCACACAAACATCTCCCACAGTGTGGCCCACCACCCTCAATGAACTTACACATCCTGGAGCCTTGCCACCAACCATAGACCACACAGTTCACACTGTAGACCACACTCTCTCCCACTCAGTTCTGAGTGGTGTGTGCTGATTTAAAATGCCTACATCCGTGGGAACTCTCTTTTTAAAACCTCTGCCTTCCTCTTTTTTTTGAGGAAAGGAGTGGGTTGTATTTTTATTATTAAGTTTGTGCATCCTGGATTGGTCCTTTGTGATGTATTTGTTGTGTAGATATTTTCTTCCAGACCTGCCTGTTAATTTTCCTTATGATGTCTTTTGATGAGCGGAGTTTTAAATTTTGTTGAGGTCTAACTTATCAATGTTTTCTTTTAAGGTTATTGCATATGTGACTTGTTAAAGAAACATTGCCTACCCGCAAATCATGTATCTATTCTCCTGTTTTTCTCTAAAAGCTTTATTGTTTTAACTTTAGATTTATGAAAAATCTCAAACTAATTTTTCATGCGTGGTGTGAGATAGGGGTTGAGGTTGGTTTTTTCCTCATGTGGCTATCTAGTTAAGCCAGCACCGTTAATTAATTAATTAATTTCCCATGGGATTGTCTTGGTACGTTTGTCAAAAATCACACGGCCGTGTGAGTGTGAGTCTGTTTCTGGGCTCTCCATGCTGTTCTGCAGATGTATTTATAGCTGCCTTTATGTAAGTACCACAAGTCCTGGATTACTGTAGCTTTATAGTAAAATTTGAAGTCAGGTAGTATAAGTCTCCAAATCTTGTTCTTATTTTTTCAAGGTTTCTTTGGATATTTGAGGGCAGTGCTGTACAAAGGAGTTTTCAACAATGATGAAAATGTTGTATAGTCGCTGTATTAGTCAGCCAAAGGGGTGCTAATGCAAAATACCAGACATGGGTTGGTCTTTATAGAGGGTATTTATTTGGGGTAGAAGTTCACGGTTACCAGGCCAAAAAGAGTAAATTTCTTCCCTCACCAAAGTCCATTGCCACATGTTGGAGCAAGACAGCTGCCGACGTTTGCCAGGGTCCAGGCTTCCTGGGTTCCTCTCTTCCCGGGGCTGCGTTTCTCTCCGGGCTCAGCTCCTCTGTTTCCTCCACAAGGTCAGCTGTAGACTATCAGGTGAACAGCTCGCTTCTTTTCCCAGGGCCCTCTCTCCAACATCCAACATCAAAACTTCAACATCAAAACTGCTTCAACTCTGAAGTTGCTATGCCTTTTATATTCGATTCCCCACCCACCAAGGGGTGGGGCTCAATGCCCTACTGACATGGCCCAGTCAATGCCCGGATCATAACTTAATCACACCCAGATTACAAGCATAATCCAATACATACTTTTGGTATTCATAATTACATCAAATTACCCAATAGGTACAGTCGCATTGTTCAAAAATGGTAGCCACTAGCCACATGTGGGTATTGAACCCTTGAAATATGGCTAGTGTGACTGGGGAACTGAATATTTAATTTTATGTAATTTATTATTCTGAATAGAACTTTAGGTAGCCACATGTGGTTAGTGACTACCATGATGTATAGTGCAGGTCTAGGTCCTTTGTCCATGTACATTTTAGATCACGCGCGCCAATTTCTATAAAAAAAGGTGCTGGCATTGTGACTGGGATAGTTCTGAATCTATAGAGCAATTTGCGCAGAACTGACATCTTAGCACAGGTGGGTCTTCTCATCCATCACCACAGTGGCTCTCTCTGCTTATTTATGTTGTCTTTAAATTCTCTCAGAATGTTTACTAGTTCTCTGTGTACCAGTCTTGCACATATTTTGCTAAATTTACCCCTAAGTATTTTTGCTTTCTAATGGTGCCATTTTAAAGGGATTCGTATTAAAATTTATTTTAAGATTTTTTTCTGCCAGTTTGTAAATATACAATTGACTTCTGTACATTAACCTTCTATCCTTTGACCTTCTTAAATTCCCTTGTTAGTTGTAGTTATTTTGTTGATTCCTTTGAATTTTCTATGTAAACAATCATGTCGTCTGAAAATTGAAACAGTTTTACTTCTTCCTTTCCAATCTGGACCAGTTTTGCTTATTTTCCTTGGCTTATTGTACTGGTTATAACCTCCAGTACAATGCTGAATAAAAATGGTGAGAGAAGATATCCTTGTCTTGTTCCCAATCTTGGGGGGAAAACGTCAGTCTTGCATTGTTAAGTATGATGTGAGCTGTAGGTACGATGTATTTCTAGTATTTATCATGAATGAGTGTTGAATTTTGTCAACTGCTTTTTCTGCATTTACTGAAATGATCATATGTCTCCTTCAGTCTGTTAATGTTATGAATTACATTGATTTTTGAATGTTAGCTCAAACTTGAACTTCTGGGATAACCCGCACTTGGCCATGCTGTACTATGCTTTTTATGTCTTGCTAGATTCTGTTTACCAATATATTGTTAAGAATCTTTGCATCTATGTTCATGAGTGATACTGGTCTGTAATTTTCTTTTGTTTTGAAATGTCTTCATCAGGGTTTGGTATTAGGGTTTTGGTAGCCCCATGAAACAAGCTGGGAAATATTTCTTCCTTCTGTATTTCTGGAAAGAATTTGGGTGTGGTTGGCGCTATTACTTCCTTAATTGTTGATATAATTAACCAGTAAAGCTTTCTTGATCTGTGGACTTCTTTGTGGGCAGGTGTTTGATAAATGATTTGATTTTGTTTTGTAGCTATATGATTCAGAATTTGTTTTAAAGAATTTGTACATTTCATCTAAGTTGTTAAGTTTAAAGTTGGCATCGTTTCTTATTGTATCTGTAATAGCTATAGGATCTGTAGTGATGTCTCCTGCCTCAGTCTTTATATTGGTAATTTATGCCTTCTCGCTTTGTTTTCTTGATCAGAATAGCTAGAGGTGTATCAATCATAGTTACCTTTTTAAGGAACAAGCTTTGGTTACATTGAATTATCTGTACTTTCTTCTGTTATTTATTTCATTGATTTCTGCTCTTAAAATTTACTTTTTCTTTCTTTCTACTTACTTTGGGTCTCTTCGCTCCTCTTTTCCTAGTGTCCTGGGTTGAAAATTTAGATCATTGATTTTAGACTTTTCTTCTTTTCTAAAATAAGTATTTAAAGCTATAAATTTCCTTTCAAACATTGCTCTAGATGAATACCAATTCTAGGTGAATTTTGATATGTTGTAGTTTCATTATCATTCAATGCAAGTATTTTCTAACATTTCTTGTGATTTATTCTTTGATCCGTGGATTATGTAGAAGTGTGTTGTTTAATATTCAAGTATTTGGAATTTTCTGGATATTTTATTGTTATTGATTTTTAATTTCATTTCATTGTGGTTAAAGAACAAACTTTGTATGATTTCAATCCTTTTAAATTTAGTGAGACTTGTCTTATGTCTTAATCGTTAGTGTACTGTGTGCCTTCGAGAAGAAAGTACATTCTCCAGTTCCGGAGTGTAGTAGTCCATAAATACCAATTAGGTCAAGGTGACTGATGGGATCACTCAGGTCGTATGTGGCTCTACTGCTTTTTTATTTCTTATTTACAATATTATTAACAGTTTATTAAATATTAGTTTACAGAGCTATACTTTCAATATAATAAAATGTGCAAATCTTAGTTGTGTAGTTCAATGAAATTTCACACATGTATAAACCTGTGTGACTGCCACCGGATCAAGATAGATTGTATCTTGTGTCTTTCTGGAGGTAACTGCTCTTCTGAGTCTATTGCCAGAGATTAACTTCTGCTCTTGAACTTGATCTCATTTTGATTTTGATTTGCATTTTTCCGATGAGCACCTTGTCATACTTTACCAATATGCACATAATTTAAGGGGTTTTGCTCATTTTTAAATGGTTTAAATAATTGAGTTTAACTTTTTTGTTGTTTTTGCTTGTGCTTTTATTTTTTTAATTAGAGAAATTTACAAAACAATCATGTAAAATACAGGATACCTTTTTTTGTTTAGTAGTTTTATTAATATCTAAGTGAGGGGTGTTAAAGTTTCCAACTATTATTGTGGAATTGTCTATTTTTAAAAATCTGTTATATTTGCTTCATGTAGTTGAAATTCTACTATTTGGTGCGAACACAGTTGTGACTCTTATGTTGTTATGATGAACTGACACTTTTATTATTATGAATTAACGCTTTGTAATCTCTGTCAATGCTCCTCCTCTTGAAGCCTGTTTTATCTGATATTAATATAGTCACTCCAACCTTCTTAGGCTTACTGTTTTCATGATATATATTTTCTACTCATTTACTTTCAACTCATCTTTGTCTTTATATTTTGCTTTAAAAAGTCATAAATATTTTTTAAAGATTAAGAAAAATAATTTATAATTACCCAGATAATATTCACCATTTCCAATACTTTGCATTTTTTCCAGAAGATGTGAATTTCCATCTGATATTAATTTCCTTCAGCATGAAGAACTTCCTTTAGCATTACTAAGTACAGATCTTCTGTCAATGAATTCTTAGTTATCTTTTATCTGAAATTGTTTTATTTTGTCTTAATTCTATTAGGAAGGGTATTTTCAGTTGATATATAATTCTGGTTTAACAGGATTTTTAAAATTATTACTTAGAACTTAAATGATATTGTTCTAGTATATTGTGGCCTTCTCTAATGATAAGCCAAAGGTCATTTGAATTGTTTTTTTTCCCTGTGTTTAATGTTTCATTTTTCTCTGGTTGCTATCAAGATTTTCTCTTTCTTTTTGATTTGGAACTGTTTGACTATGGGTGTGGTTTTCTTTGTAGTTATTCTGCTTGAGGTTCACTGACATACTTGTTGGTCAATTTATGTCTTCCCTCAAATATAGGACATTTCTGGCCATTATTTATTCAAATCTTATTCTTTCTTTCCTTCCCATTCTGGGACTCTGACTACACTGATAATAGATTTGTTGGTATTTTCCCCCAGGGTTCTGTAGTGCTGTTAATTATTTTCCAATAGTTTTTCTTTACATTTTGCAGATTGGATAATTTCTACTGTATTGACTTCTCTTCAAGCTCACTAATTCTTCCCTCTGTTGTCTCCCTTACTCTGTTAAGCCCACACAGGGCATTTTTAATTTCATATATTGTATTTTGATGCCCTGGGATTTCCATTTGATTTTTTATAGTTTCTTTTTATCTCCTGAAATTTCCTATTTTTACATGCATGGCAAACATATTTTCACTTCTGTCCCTGCTTTTAAATACTTGTCTTATAATTTCAACATTTGGATCATTTTAGAATTGGTCCCCATCTATTATTTTTCCTCTTGAAGTTAGGTAACATTTTCCTGTTTCTTCTATGTTGAGAAATTTTGGATTGTATCCTGGACTTTATGAATATCATCTGTAATCTGTTATATTTCTCTGAAGAATATTGTTTTTTTAAAAGCGGGCTATTAATTTGATTGTATTCAAGCTGTAAACACTATCTCTTGGATGGAAATGCAAATCTCAGTTCATTTCTTTATCCTCAGCTTAGCTGCATTGAATTTACCTCTCACATACATGGTACAGGTATCACCTAGAGAATTCTCTGGTTCTCTCTTTCCCAGGATTACCCCTCACTCTCCCGTGGCTGTGGTTGCTCTGAACTCTGTCCTCTTGTTTTTCAGGCCAGAAAGACTATAGGATTATTTTCAGAAGTGGAGCCATTTGTATGGTGACAGCTTTGACTTACCTTCTGGATAAAAGCTATAAAAACAGGAATTTTGCCCCATGGCATCTTTTTTCCTTCCAAGTTGTGATTTCACTCTAGAATCTGCCTGTTTTTTGTTTACCCTCCAGTGAAAAAAAGTCTTATTTTATATTTTTATCCAGAGTTGATAGTTGTTATCTTGTGAGAGGGTTGGGTCTAGTAGAAGGAGAACACCCTACTCTTTATTTTATAAGAAAAAATACTTGTTATATTAAATATTAATATAAAAATATTTATTTATGAATTAAAAAATAGATTTTGGATTACGTTTGTAAACTGGTCTGTTCCTCTGGGCATATTACATTGTATTAACTTCAGAGGTTTCACTTTTACTTGATTAAATTATAATTAGGGCTTTGATTGGGCAACGTCAGTAGGATGTTGAGTCCTGCCCCTGGCAGGTAGGGACTCATAGAGAAAACCTACATGGCAGAGGAGAGAGTTGGAGTTTTGGATGCTGGAGCCCCAGGAAGTAAACACACAGGAGAAGAACATGGAGGAATAGAGACAGCTCCATAGACACGGCAGAGACCCCAGGAAGAGAGAGCCTGATAGTCTACAGCTGACCTTGTGGAGAGAACACAGCAGCTGAGGCTGGAAAGAAATGAGCCCCAGGGAGAGACAAGCCTTATCCCCGCCTGCAGCTGATACTGTAAGAAGCTTGGACCATGGAGCCTTAAGAGGAAGAGGGAGGCTGGACCCTTGCACATGTCGGCAGCTGTCTTGCTCCAACACGTGGCAACAGACTTTGATGAGGGAAGTAACTTACGCTTTGTAGCCCGGTAATTGTAAGCTTCTGCCCCAAATAAATACCCTTTATAAAATACAACAGATTTCTGGTATTTTGCATCAGCACCCCTTTGGGTGACTAATACAATCCTTAATACCTTTTTTTCCCAAAATTTACAAAATGTTCTATTGTTCAGTGAATCTTGATTGAATGAATAAGCCTTATGATAATATAGGCATTTACCCATATTATAAAATAATTAAAAAAAATACATTTTAAAATATCTACATACTGTTTCATCATATGGATATTGTGGTGGTTTGAAACTGCATGTCCCCCAGGAAAACACGTTCTTAAATTTAATCCATTTCTGTGGATGTGAACCCACTGTAAGTAGGACCTTTTGATGAGGTGGCTTCAGTTAAGGCGTGGCCCACCCCAGGCGGGGTGCATTTTAATCCTGTTACTAGAGTCCTTTATAAGTGGAATGAAAGTCAGAGAGAGAAAGTCACAGAAGCAAGAGACTGGACATCGCCAGGACCTGAAAGAGAAGGGATAGACTGGGAGACGCTGCCATGTTCCTTGCCCTGTGACAGAGGAGCCAGGGATCTCTGGCAGCTAGCCCTAGAATGCAGTCTTTGGGAAGAAAGCATCACCTTGTTGATGTCTTGATTTGGACTTTCTTTTAGCCTCAAAACTGTGAGCAAATAAATTCCCATTGTTTAACCTGACCTGTTTCACAGTATTTGCTTAAGCAGCCAAGGAAACTAAAATAGATATATTCTAATTTACTTAGATATTTCACTGTTGTTATAAATTTATCTTGTTTCCATATTTTTTGCTAGTATCAATTACTATTACAATAAAAATCTTTGTACATAAATATTTGATGACTGACTGTAGAAGAAATCCTCCCAGCCACTCCCTCACTTAATTGATTTTCCGGATTAACTGATGCCCTCTATGCCTTTTCTAATGCTGATTGCACACAGAACTCTCACTCAAAGGGGTGCTTTCTTCTGCTCCCACTATTTGAGTTATATGCTTGCCAAGAGTTGATTGTGTTTGTTCCCAAACCTGTTTATGCCAGTTGCTAGTGTGATTTAATTGATTGCTATGTTAAACCATGAAATATGAGTGGAAAAAAGAGTGGAGAGGGAATGCATCTATAAAAACAAAGTTGAATGCCTTAGGAAGACACAATAAAGTGGTTATAAAACTGGTATATAACGATGTTATGGGCAAGGCAACTGTGATAGTTTGAAGCTTTGTGTGGGTCCTAGAAAAGATTATGTTCTTAAAGCTAATCCATTCCTGTGGGCATGGGACCCTTTGGTTGGGTTGGATTCAGTTGGGGGTCATTGACTGGATTACTTCAGTGAGGCGTGGCCCAGGGTGGGTCTTGGTCCTCTTGCTGGAGTCCTTTATAAACAGAAGAGAGAAAAAGCTTCAGACACACAGAAAAAAAGCTGCAGAGACAGAGAAACCCCAAGAGGCCGAGAGAGAGGTCCCAGAGGCTGGAGGCATGGAAAGAGGCCTCTGAGAGGCTGAAAGAGATGAGGCCTGGAGGAAAGGGGAGAGACGAGCCATATGCCTCATTGCCCACAGCTGAGCTCAGAGAGAAAAGTATCTTTAGATGACACAACCATGTGCCTGATCGCCATAGCCAATCAGTGAGATGGCATCTCTGATGATGCTTTGATTTGGACATTTTCACAGCTTCAGAATCTAACAGATTCCCATTATAAAAGCCAATCCATTTCTGGTATGTTGTTTCCAGCAGCTTTTAGCAAACTAAAACAGCAACTGTAAATAATTTGAGAAAATGAAATTGTAAAATCTAGAAGGACTCTACATTATCTTTAAGTTCGTGTTCTACCTTAAAGAGACCCAAACTTGGATTTAAGAACACAGATTATATGTATTATTTATTCAAAATAGATGTCTCAGAATTCTAGACAGGGATCAGTACTCCAAGAAAGTCCTTGGTGCTTTATCCTAAGATTGAGGAATATATTTATTTCATATTGTAACTTACATAAATAGTGCAAAATATATTATGACACCATCTATTTGTTTCATTGTTACGATTTCTGTATTTAACTAACTTCTCAGTTAACTGACCAGACTGTCCAATTGCTGATCCCAAAAGTATGAGAAAAAGAGGCTCTCACTGCATTTCCTGGGGATGGAGTCCTAGACGTGGAATGGTGCTGCAGTTTTTAGACCGTTGACGTGCATTACCTGATTACCCACTGGAGAGGGTGTATCTGCTTATGGTCCCACACGGGGCTGTTTCTTACATTTTAAAACTTGTGTGTGTGAGTCTGATGTCTTCTCTTCTTCTCCCTAGCTGCAGTCAGCATTCATCTGGCGGACCTGAGGGCCTCTAGGCCAGAAAGTTCTTGTAAAGTCCCAGGATTGTCCTTTACTCAAATCAAATAGAATTTGGTTCCTTTTCCATTAATGCCAGATTTTTGTGAGTCCTAACCACACAATTCCATAACAGCATTGGTATTGTTTGTCAGATACACCCAAAATTCCGTCCATCACTTTATAATATACAGCCGATCACCTTTTTTTAATGCTGGAAGGTATCCTAAGGATCAGCTTATTAAACCCTTCCTTTTACAAATTGAGCCCTGGAATGGGAAAGTGGGAAAAACCATCTGTCTTAGGTCCTGAAGCTTAGTGTTTTCTCAGCTGAGCTTGGAGCTCAGGCCTTCTGACTTCTGATCTAACCCAGTGCTCTCAGATACATCCTATTACTTCTGATTGGGAAGGGAAATGTTAAAGTTTACCCTCTGGTGCTACTACACGTTATCGATGGGAAGACTGGGCAGAGGCTTATCAGATAGTGTCTAAAACATGAACTAACATTTACTTTGTGCTTAAATGCACCAGGTACTGTCCTACGTGTTTGCCTGGATCAAATTGTCTTATTATTATAAATTTCATGTAAATAAATTAATTTAAATAATGACATATAAATTTCATAATGACTCTGCAAAGCCCCATTTTATAGAGAAGGAAATTGAGCACCCAGAAATGTCCAAGATTTTATAGCACGGAAGTGGTAGAGTCGGGATTTGATTCCTTAGTCTGACTCCAGAGCCTGAGAGCTAGCTTGCCTCTAGGTATGGTGGGAGGATGGAAGGAAAGTGACATTCACTAGACGTCCGAGGCAGGTTCTTTTAGGTGTTTTACGTGCTTAGAAAGATTCGTCTTCACAATCCTGTGTTTAACTTGAGAAAGGAAACATCAGACAAATGAAGTGAGCTGCTCGAGGACCCAGCCAGCAGACAGAAAGCCAGAGCCAGCTCCTTGCCAGATTAACCCCACAACCTGTGGCTTGGCTGGAATACCAGGGGGCTGCATCCCCACAGAGCAGCGGTTCTCGCAGCCTTAGCTGCGTGTCAGAGCTGCCCAGGGATGTCGACATGTATACATGACTGGGCAGCTTGGCCCTGGGAGTCTGAAAGTCCTCAGGGCATGCCAGCGTGCTGCTAAGGTAGCCAGCCACTGCACCGTATACAGATGATTTTGATCAGCACGTACTCTTTCATTTCTTTATCAAAGTACGGGACTAGAGATAAATCACATCAATAAAAGTTATGTTTTCAACAGAAAGTGAAGTAACACTACATTCTTGAAGCATGCATGAGTCTCTAGAGATGACAAAGATGAAATTCTCTGGCTTGGGCAAGTGTAATAAAAAAAAAAAGATATTTAAACCCCAACCCCCAAGAACATTCTGTCCTAGTATGTATATCACTAAATTATAGAAAGTTCTGTGCATGCCAATACCCTTTTTGTCTGGGCCCCTTTGCACACTCACGAATACTGGGGTGCAATGTGGTAGAAAGAAGGCTTGACTCGCTTTTGCAGATGGCAGGGAGTGTGGACCAAAGGCTGTGAAAAAGCGCGGGCTGCTCCCCATGGCCCCCGTTTACAGGACAAGTCGGTTGTGGCCCTCCTTCTGCCTAAGCTGTAGGGAGACTTACAGCACTTTGTCAATCGTTGAAGACCATCTGCCATTGTTTTAGTTCAGCAGAGAAGCAGAACCACCAGAGAAGCACAGATAGGCTTATATATGACATGTACATTATAGGGATTGGACCGTGGGGATCGGCAAGTCCGAATTTCGCAGGGCAGACCGCACGTGGGAGACTCCAGTGAAGGGGATGTCGAACTCCCCAGGAGGTGCTGGCTGGCTGAAGCTGAGGCAGCAGTCCTCCTTTCGGGAATCCTTAGTTTCGGCTTTATGACCTCCAGCTGATTGGATGAAGACACTCCCCTCATTGCGGAGGGCAATCTCCTTTGTTGATTGTAGATGTAGTCAGTTGTAGATGCGATCATCTGACAGTACATGCAAGTCCATCTATGAAATACCCTCACAGTAACAATCAGGCCGGACCTTGCTTGACCAAACAACTGGATGCCATCACCTGGCCAGAATGACACATGACATTAACCATCACAACCATCTTTCCAAATTTGTTTTGTAAGACTTTATTCTTTGAAGCAACCAACACCTGGAGTCTGGCTTTCAGCCCATTATTTTATTCAAACATTGGCTTTCTTTTCTGTAATGAAACATAGACAACAATTTGAAAGTAGAAAATCCTTTAAAACCTGAGAATCTGATTTCTTAAATTACATTCATAGGTCAAAATGACACGGGCAGAAATATACCCTTTAGTATATTAACCCCCCAAAAAAAAACAAACTTGGAAATACCTACTTCAAATAACACCAGTTTTCCCAGTACTTTAGATTTCTGTCGAGAAGCCCAGCTTCCCCAACTATCTCCACCTTTAATAGATCTTTCTAGTCAGACCATATTAACTTTAAATTTTGATGTGATCGTAATTTTCATTTTAGAAATGACCGAAAGGAATTTTTAAAAGGGAATTTTTTCTCTGAGGTGGTTGTTAAAATTCAGAATTCACTTTCCACCTGTATCATGCCCGCTATCAAAAACTTTTGCCAGCTCCCCCTTCTTTGGGGTGCTCCTTTTGATTCTGGATGCCGTGTAGACAGCTGTGACTCACCGGTTGGTAACTCCCCCAGGACAGACATGATAATTTGTAAGAATCATTTAACTAAATTTTTTTTTTAACCCAATGAGTCTTTGAAAAAACCTCAATAGCAACATTTAGGCAGTTTCTTAAATTAAAAAGCTCCATTTCCGCTTGGATCAATGTCCTGGCCTTTTGACCTCAGTTTTGCCCTCCTTAAAAAGGTTACACCGTGATGGAACTTCTCAGTGGAATTCTGCAGTCCTCAGGCAAAAATTCAAGGAAAGTCAACAATTTAATCTTTGGTAAATGCCAGAGAATTGAATGCTCAAAGGTTGACCAGATGATATTATCACAAACACATAGTCTATGAGATGTGTGATTCTACGGAAATACGGGGATTGGTTTATGTGTCTGTGCACTGGTGCCTGGCAAGGGGTCCGATGATCAGATGCCCTGGAAGGGTAGAAGCAGCTGCTTTGGACTGCGGGTCTCTTCTCAGATACCTCCAGCCCTCCTAATGTGCGCGGTTAGGAATAACCCTAAGGACCTACTAAGCTGCAGCTTGTTGTGGACTCTCAAGCTGCTGTAGCGAGTTCTCTTTCCGTGCCCCTGAGAGCCATGGAAGAGACACCTCATCATTCTAAATAGGAGTAATTAGCCAGAGTAAGAGGCAATAAGCACCGCAAGAAAAGGTATTTGCCTAGTTCTTCATTTAGTGAGTTCTTTAGAGATTTGTGTGAGTGGATTTGAGAAATGGAATAGTTTTATATGTTTAAAATATGACTTCTCCAATTCTTGCTGCCCCACAAGATGGCTCCCTCATCTGTTTGCTCATTGTTTTTTGCTAGTTTTTTTTTTTTTCTCATTATTTTTGCTCATTGTCTGCTCATTGTTGTTTTTGCTCAATGTCTGCTCGTTGTCTGCTTGTTGTTTGTCTTCTTTGGGAGGCACTGGGAGCCAAACCTGGGACCTCCCCTGTGGGAGGTTGGCGCTCAACTGCTTGAGCCACAGCCACTCCCCCTCCAGGTCTTTGGCAGCTTGACAAAATGTAAAATCTGTCACACATACGAAGTAGCTGGGAAACATGGTGATGCAAAGTTAATTTGAATTTGGCTGATTCCAACCAACTCAAGGTCGTTTGCTGGTCAGCAGAATTAGTGAATACTAAAATCCTGGCATCTAGAAAAATGTGACGAAAACCAGGGTAAGCTGTAAAGCCATCTGTAGATACACGCACACCAGGGAAACCGTGGCGATGCGGGGACAAGGCTGCCCGTGTCCCGCCTGACCCGGGGTTGGCTCTGGACAGTGCCTGCTTTGAGAGCATGGAAGCTGGACTGGAACATGGTGATCTGTGGGAAAGCAGGGCTACTGCTCACAGACTTTGAGAAATAATATCCTGTGGGGGTTGAGTGTTACACAGTTAAAGTGTAGCAAACGAGCCCAGTGAGCTCTGTTAAACATGTAGGTCTCTGGGGTGAAGTGCAGTGAGACGTGTGTGGAGCTGGAGCTGCTTGGCTCCTGTTCGTTTCTAGGCAGACCTTTTTCCTTTGCGCCCTTGCTCAGTGGAAGCTTTAAAAGACTTATTAGAAATATTAAAAAAAAAAAAAAAAAAAGACTTCTTTAACTCACTGTCCCTGCAACCTGTGGGGAGGAGCCCGGTTATGCCCTTTCCCACTTTCCCATTGGGCTTTCGCAGAACACCCAATTCAAGGCCTTCTCTAGTCCCTGCCCACGGTATAGAACTGTGCGAAAAAAGAGGGTAAACTCCTTCCCAGGTAAAACATTCCCCCAGAGAGGGTTCAGCCACCCCGATAGAGCTGGCTTCCTAACCGCTGCTTTAGGGACATTTCGGGATGTCTCCATTTAAGTCAGGGAGCCTTGCAAAAGTGATTTTGATTTGCATATGGAAGTACCTGTGCTTTCAAAGAAGGACGCATGCCTTAAAATCCGAAGGATTCTAGGAATTAGGGAGGACGAGACTGAGGCACATTCATTTCATGTTCTTGGGGCCACTTGAAACCGTGGGACAAGCAGGGGCGTTGGCTCAGACATGGGTTCAAATCCTGGCTTTACTGCTCTTTGTGATGTGGGCAAGTTACTTTACCTCTCTGTGCCTCAGTTTCCTCATCTGGCCCCAGTAAGGTAGAGGCCATCTTCATCCTGCAGATTCTTTTTTTTTTTTTACCGGGAGGTCCCGGGGATCGAACCCTGGTCTCTCCATATGGTAGACGGACGCCGAACCTCTTGAGCCACTCCGTTTCCCATCCTGCAGATTCTTGACAGCTAAATGTGAAGCACACAGTAGGTGTTTCACAAACGGTGCGTCACTGCTGTGACTGGCAAAATATCCGTCACCTGAAATGCCTGCGGTTATTTAGTCCAGGATATCCTAAGCAGATTCTGAAAATGCCGCCTGGTAGAACCAAATCTTTGGATAAGAGTGCAGCCAACTGGATAAGGAGACGCAGACCCACAAAATAAACTTCCACAAACCATCTGCCCCAAACAGTGAAGGAGAAGCCTCTCAAGGGCTCCCCAATTCCCTTCAACATTGTAACAAGGATGCTGTTTCCACAGGGAGCTCACGTCCCTTTCAAGAAGCAGCCAGCCACATGCAGGAAGCTAAGTGAATCTAAATGAAAGCGGGTCTAAGAGGAAAACAGAATTTCCTTTTCGAGTCTTAGGGAAACAATGAGAAATAAATGAGACCAGAAATCACAGCCAACATAACAAGAGTATGAAGAAACGTATCCACTTCATGGATATGATTACAAGAGAAATCCCACCAGGAGTCATAGCGACCTTGCCGTTGACTGCTTGGGTCCTTGTAAGCCCCTGTCCCCGTCTCCTGGGGCCTTTTAGCACTCACTGCCATGTGGAGGTGTTTTCTCTGCCCCTGAACAGAAGATGCTGCCTGGCCTCTGCTCCTGGGCTGTGGTGCCCGGCCAGGGGCTGCACCCTACCTTCACTAGCCAGATTCAACTCTCAGAAATTTGTTCCTCTTTAAGCAGAAAGGGTGCTTGATACTCGTTCTCAGTAGCAGGGGTCTATTAGTCAGCCACAGGGGTGCTGATGCAAAATACCAGAAATCTGTTGGCTTTTATAAAGGGTATTTCTTTGAGGTAGAAGCTTACAGTTACCAGGCCATAAAGCATAAGCTACTTCCCTCACCAAAGTCTGTTGCCACGTGTTGGAGCAGGATGGCTGCTGATGACTGCAAGGGTTCCGGCTCTCTCTTCCTCCTAAGGCTCCGTGGTCCCAGCTTCTGCCGATATCAGATGTAGGCTGGGATAAGTCTCATCTCTCTCCCAGGGCTCTTTTCTCTCCAGGCTCAGCTGCTCTGCTCTCTCTACAAGGTCGACTGTAAACTATCATGTGAACGGCTCGTCTCTCATCCCGGGGCCCCTGCCGTGTCTAATGGAGGCTTCTCTCTTTCCTCATGTGTCTGCTTCTCTGTGTTCTTCTCCTGGGGCTCCAGCATCAAAAAAACTCCAACTAACTCCTCTGCGGTGTAGTTTTCTCTGTGAGTCCCTGCCCACCAAGGGCACGGGGATTCAGCGTCCTACTGACGTGGCCCAGTTGAAGCCTTAATCATTACTTAACCAAGTAAAAGTGAAACCTCTGAATTTAATACAATCAAATATGCCCAGAGGAACAGACCAGTTTACAAACACAATCCAATATCTATTTTTGGAATTCATAAACAATGCCAAACTGCTACAAGGGTATCATTTTGTTTTCTTGTTGTGAGAACATGTATATACCATAAAATTGGCCATTTTAACCATTTTTAAGTGACAATTCAGCGGCATGAATTATCTTTACAATGCTGTGCTACCACCACCACCATCCACTACCCAAACGTTTTCATCTCCCTGAACAGAAACTCCGGGCCCATTAAGCAATAGCTCCCCCCGTGCCCCCTTTTGTCTCCAGCCCCCGTATCCTCTAAGCGACTTCCTATCGCTAGCAATTTGCTGATTTGAGATGTTTCATCCGAGTGGCCTCATACAATGTTTGTTAGCAGGGATATCGTTTTTGACCCCAAATGGTAAACAGTAGGATGAAAATCGGGGTACATGCCATTGCACACGATGATGGCCCTCTCCTGCGGGCGAGCACAAATGAAAGGACAAGGAGGGTGTGATGGAAAGCAGATGGCTTTCTCTCTGCCATTCTCGGTGGGATTTTGAAGCTCTTCCTCTGGCTGCCCACCACGCTTGACCAAGCCTTGACTCTAGAGAGGACGTGTGCACGTTTTTGGTTTGAGCCGTCGTGTGTGACCTGAGGTCAGGTGCTGCCTCTGAATTGGTGGTCTTGTGCGTGGACTGACCGGTAAAGACTCTGGCCTCTCGTTTTAGGGGCTAAGAAAGGACGCCGCCAGCATCCCCGTGGGGGCTGAGAAGCGAAGGCAGGCTGGTTTCTCACCATATCCTTTTCTTGCTTCATCAGGGTCTGTGGCTTGGCTTCGCACAGCCATGCCAACTGTGGCCTCACGGGGTTGGCAGAGGCCCTGGCACTCTGGCCAGCTCTGGGCTGTTGAGCTCAGCCTCTGTATCCCCTGCCCACCACCCGGTCCTCGGAGCCGACCTTGCCTTCTGTGCCGAGAAGGTGGGGATGGGTCGCTGCACCAGCCCTACGCCTCTCTGGCTCTCTGCTGTTTAAAAGTTACACCAGATCATCCTCTCCTCCTGAGGATGACAAAGCATTTTGCAAACAAGTAGTGCCAAGTCCATTAAAGCAGAGAGAGAGCCCAAGACCCAGGCGAGTTGGCCACAGTCAGAGAACAGTTTAGCAAGTAGGCCAGTAGGAAAATTCATGTCAGTGGCTCTCTGCTCTGAACCTCTTGCACCATTCTGCTCTAGAGAAGTGGAAGAGCCCAGCAGTGCGGTTCACCAGTCCAAGACAGCTTCGTGGGCCTGCCGTGCCGTGACCCCTGACGAGTGGATATATTCATTACACTGAAGACTGGAAGGAACCGCAGAATGGGATACATATTTGAGGAAATATGCACTCAACTGGGTTTATTTTTCTTATCTGATTTTTTTTTTTTTTTTTTTCTGGTGCAATATGAGCCCTGTTGAATGCTTGGCAGGCATCCTTCCATAGTTGAGTTGTTTGTCATTTCTGGGGCTGCTGATGCTGTTATGATCTCCCTTTTGGGAGGAATTTACAGGCACATGTTGACCCAGCTGAATGGGAACAGGGAGCAACGGGGATTTTATGAACAGGGACCATCGCTCAGCGGCGAGGATGAATCTTCTCGCTCTCTTGACGATGCTGCCGCACGAGCGCCCGCCATTGTCGTTTTCTTGGGGCCGCGACTCCGGTTCTGGAAGCGCAGATCCTCTCCAGCCTGGCCTTGGGAGAAGCCTGTCTTTCCTTGAAATGGTCACCTGGGAGTTGTAGTCAGAATAGCGTGCATGGCTGTCAGAGCACCGGGACAGTTTGCCCTCAGTAGCGGCTGTTGCTGGGCCAGGCTCGATTTCCTTTGGAGGCCAGCAGGGGAAAGTCGGAGAGATGAGCTGGCCAAAGGATCGGGCGGTGGAAGGCGGATGGGGTGGACTCAGAGGCCAGTGGCGACTGGGACCTGGTCCTTGGCAGCCAGCCTGCCCCGGCCCACCTCTGAGCATCCTGCCTTCCGCACTTCCCCTCCAGCCTCCTCCTCCCCAAAGACCTGGCCTGTGTCCCATCCCCACTGAGCCATCACTTACCCCTTTGCCCTGTTTGGGGACATCTCCAAGGTGCTGGGCCTTGGTCTGCTAGGGGCTGAGGTTATGGAAATAAAACAGCAATGGGCTCTGCTTTCCAGGAGGCTCTGGATGAACAAAGACAAGCCCCGCCCCCCGGCCCACCTGGAGGTCACCTGCAGCCCTGCTGGACAGTCGCTGTGCACAGTGATGGCTTTCCGGGTCTTTCTACCTGAGGATTCTTTCTGGGCCTGGGAGATAAGACCTCCAAGAGGGGCTTCCACATCGAGGGGTGGGAGGTGGTGGGACAATTCCGAGGTACTTTCCAGAAGGTCGTGTGAATGAGGGGCCTTGGCCAATACTGAGCCTTGGTTGCGGGTCTTCCTTCCATGCCTCGTGTCCCCACCCCACCGCGTGCTTCCCGGGACCACCTCCTGTGTAAACTACTGCGGAATTTGCTGTGGCCTCGGCTGAAGCAGCCAGCCTGCGAGGAAGCTGCCCTGAGCATCAGAGGAGAAGGCCACCGGCCTCGCGCGGGAAGAGGGCATGATGGATCCGGGGAGAAGGGTGGTGTGGGTGAAGGCAGGGAAGAGCGCCGTGTTCTCAGGAAAGTGAGAGTAGGTTCACGGGATGGGGCGGGAAGGGGCGGGAAGGGGCGGCTGTGGATGGCCTGGAGAGCCGCCCGGGGCGTCCTGGCGTCCTTTGCTGGGGCATCCCCTGGGGACTGTGGGTGGACAGACATGCAGATCTGTGCTTAGAGGGCTCACTGAGGCAGCGGGTGTGGGTGGCTTGGAGAAGGCAGGTAAGAGGTAGAAGGACGTCCAGTGGGAGCAGGCGGGGTGTGGACTAGGGTGGGAGACCGCCAAGAGCCCTTTGGGAGGGCAGCTCAGGAGGCTCAGTGACCTGGTTCCTCTTGGAGGAAGTGAGGGGCGCAGGTCCCGGGGCCCAGCCCCGAGGCCAGTTCCGGCCTTGCTGGTGTCGAGCAAACCACCCCACTCCCCAGGGCCTCCGTTTTCCTCCAGGAGGCCCCTGCCTCGAGGCAGTGCCCCACCGAGTACCAAGCAGTCAGCCCAGCTCACCCAGGAAGCTCTCAGCCTTGGCAGCTCTGCGTGGTTTTCTCAGCTCTAAGCAGTGTCCCCTGGCCCTGGCTCCTGGTCTCCCATTCTCCAGGGAGAATCCCATCTCCTTACTAATGATCCCCCAAAGTGTCTCTTCCCACCCAGGTATGCGCCTGCCCAGTGCTGTTGTCACTCAGCCCCCCAGGCCCCCCACCCCCCAGGCCCAGTCTTTTTTTATTGGCAGATGAGGAATGAAGAGCGGTTTCTGAACCCACAGCAGTGCTTTAAACTGAAAGGGAAACTTAGTAAAGAAATGAAAGTGACAGCAGTAGCTTATTGACTAATGGGGTTGCAATTCCTTTTTGTTTTTCCTCCCTTAAATCTCACTGCACTGGCCTCTTTGGCCCCTTGGACTGGTAATGCATCTGTACACAGGCTGCTTTCTGTGTGAGGGTGAGAACTATTGCCGATATTTTACAATGGCTTATCCTGAACTGTCCCCTATTCTTTTTGCCTAAATGCATTATTTTCAGGAAATCTATGTTGTAAGCTGGGAGTTGGCAAACGTTGGTCCTTGGGCCAAGTGCGGCCCACTGCCACTTTCTGTAAATAAAGTTGCATTGGCATGCAGCCAAGCCCACTCATTTACATCTCAGCTCTGTCTGCTTTTGTGCCACGACGGAGTGGACTAGTTGCAGCAGAGGCCATAGGATCTGCCAAGTCAAAAATATTTACTATCTGACCCCTTACCACGGAGCTTGCCAATTCTCTGTAGTAGGAGGTGCTAAAATGTTTATTTCTTTGCTGGTTGGGGCACATTATCATTTTTATTATTTTTTAACTCCGGCATACTAAGAGAAGGAGCACTTATTTACCGTGATGTGCTGTGTAAGAGTCATGAAATGGTCTGAGACATTGTCTCGTAGAGGAGAAACCGGTATTTTAATGAGGAACAACCAGTATATTAAAAAACCCAAGAGAGTATCTGAAAAGATAGACAATAAAATATCCCATCACAGTTTTCCTGACCTAACAGCTGGGATATAGCCCAGCGTGGGAAACAATCATATCCCAAGAGATTTGGCTATTTTCTCTGCATCCCTAAAAGTATATAGGTGTAAGTTTTGGTGGAGGGATATTTTTGTCTAGGAAATCTTCCTCTAGTCAGACCTATAAGGTATAATCAATTATACAGGTTTTGCTTTGTTTCCACTTGAATTTGACCCAAGATGATATAATGAATCTGGAAACTCCCAAGGAACAAAAGGAATCTGGTCTGAACAAAGTCTCCACGTGGCCTTGAACTCATCCTGGCATTCCAGGTCAGGGAGGGTTGAACTATATAGCCTGTGGACTCCCTGTCTCTGTTAGAAGCTCAGACCAGGACTTCTCAGTGCAGGAGCCTGCTAGTCCTTTATCAGGGGGCGGACTGCCCTGTGCATTGTAGGGTACTTAGTGGCATCCCCAGCCTCCACCTGTTAGATGCCGGCAGCACCCCAAGCTGAGCTGCGACCATGGAACACGGCTCCAGACGTGGTCAGATGTCCTCAAGGAGCGATGACAAAGCCACCCCCGGCTGAGGACCCCAGAATTAGTCCAGGGAGAAGGGAAGTGGGTGCTGCTCCCCAGCAAGAAGCTTCTAGGCTTGTGCCTCTGGGTGTCCACGGGGCCAGGAGGGGCCAGACGCCTGCCCTCGGCCCCCCCGGACTTCACCTTGCCGCGTAGGAGCTGTGGGTTCTTGCGCAAGCCTTGTAAAACTGCCTGAGGCAGAGTGAAGGGGCAGTTCCTTCCCGGCTGTCACCACCACCCCGCGTGCCCACGGAGGGACTGGCGCCCCTTCAGTTACGGGCGCGGACGCTCGAATCTCCTCTAAAGGCATGGATGGCCCAAAGCATGGAGCAAGCCCTGTAAACAGACACATTTTTCCCTTTTAATTGGAGATACTTTTTTAAAAGGAAAAGGTTGATCTCCCAAAATAAAGTTTGATAAACTCTAGGATAAAATATTTGACTAGGCAGACGACGACTGAAAGGTTGGAACGCCTCAACTCTTCAGAGAACTGGTAATTAAACGGCTTTCTGAAACGATTTCCCTCCGAGTTCCATTTTATGTAATTTTCCAACATTAAAACTAACAGCTCTTCTCCTTGTTAAGAAAATCAGTCCCACCTCACAAATCAACAGAATCACGGTCTTGACTAATCTCTATAATCAGAATAATAATAGTAGCAGTGAGCCTGTTACGAAAGAGTGCGCTGCTGTTATCGCTTTCTCTGCCTGCGGTTATGTAAACTCCAGCTATGGGGTGAAGGGAGAGGAGCGGGGCTGCCCTGCCTGCCCCGTGGAAGCTGTGGGACCTGCAGGGCCAAGTCTCGCCCCCTGGACTGGCGAAAACAGGTGAGAGTTTAAATACAGTATGTCAGAGAGAGCGCAGAGCAAGGGGCCTGTGGCGGCCCCCTCCCTCCCCGGGTCGTGGAGCAGGTCTGGGCGCGCTGTGTCCCCTGCCTGAGCCCGAGAGGCCACGGCAGGGGCACTGAGCCCCCAGGCTTCGCTGTCTTTCCTGCCACCACCCCCTCCTCCTTCGCGGACCTCTCTGTGGTTCCCAGGCGAATCTCTGGGCTTCGGTGCCTTCTCCCCGGAGGCTGCTTCTCCCCAGGGCTCCGAGAGCACCAGCCCTGGGCCCTTGGCAACTCCCATCTCTGCTCTCTCCGGGCCTCGGTTTGCGGATCACCCAGGGGGAAGGTGGGCCAGGGCTCCTCCAGCCCCGCTGGTCCCCAGGAGCCCCAGACACCCACTGGTGCTGGCCCCTGGGTACTGGCAGGTGGGGTGCTGACCCCAGGGCAGACAAGAGCTGCTGGTCTGTTTTGCTTGGGCCACACAGGCCCCCCCTTATCTTCGCCACTGCCGCTCCCCGGCCTGGGCTCCACCTATCCTGGAAGCCCTGCAGCCCTCTGGTTCCCCAGTTCCATGGCCCTGCTCTTCCTCAGGTCCTCTCCCAATAGACGGTGCCAGGAGAGAGGGTGGCAGAGCGGGTGCGGGTGTCAGTCGTCGCGCCGTCACTCTCTGGCTGTGTAGGTGAGTGACAACGCCTCTGTGCCTCCGTGGTCTTTTCTGTGACGTGGAAACAAGCCTGCTTCGTAGGAATGTTGGCCGACTCCCCAGGTGGAAGGGGCTCAGGAAGTGGCAGCAAACCGCAGCTGCCCCACAACAGCACACGATTCTAGGGCGACAGAAGAACTGCAGCCCTGCAAAAGCGCAGTTTGAAATGGGATTTGACTCAAGGCTGTTGCATTTACACTTGAGTATAAACGAGCGTGTTCTACACACCAGCTCCGGTTCTCAGAACTTGACTCGTGGGGACTCCCTGCCTTCTTGCAACAGTCCTCTGAAGTAGGTGTCCTTATGAGCACCCTTTTACAAATGGGGAAACTGAGGCAAGGTGAGGTTAAGTAGCTTGCTCAAAATGTCCTGAGGCTTTTAAGAGGCGGAGCCAGAATTCAACTCCAGGCCATCTGGCTGGGGAGGGGGCACACTCTTACCCCCTTTTGCGGCAGCTGTGATGGGCGTGGCATCGCACTCCACGTTAGGTGTGCAGAAAAAGTTGTCTCCATGTTCCCACAGCCCATCGCTGTTTTGAGCCACCATTTCACCCGATTACAGAAAACTCTGGAAGAACTTAGTGAAGCCAGAGAGAGGGAGGATACATGTATATGGGTCATACTTCAAAATATCCCGGTCCAGCCTCGGCTTTTCTCCTTCATCTGATTTTAAGACTCTTGGGGTTGAACACCTTCTTTGTTTTCTCTCTCCTTAGTATCCCCCACGTGCCTGGCCTGGAGAATGCCCGTCCTTTGCCGTTTTATGGGTCTGCTCATCTGCTACTGCCTTGAAAACAAGCCCTTTTCTCTTCCCTTTATTTGCTCATTCGGCAGTTTCCACTGGTGGCGAAAGAGCCGAAGGACCAGGCCGTTCTTTGGACCTATGAGTGAGGGTTTCCAATCTGGGCTTGGGTGAACCGGGGGGTTCCAAGGCACATATTTACCCACCTGGCTTAGCTAGCAGATTCTCCTAGCTGCCAGAAAACACTGCCTGAAAACACATATTTGGTGAAAAAAATAACATTTCACCAAAGGCAGTTTGAGTTCTGAAGACAATTTTCTTTGTTATGGCTGAAAACCACATTTTCCCAAACCAAATTATAATGAAGGCAAAGCAAAGAAGCCCCACTTTTGTTGCAAACTTGACTTTAGGGTATAATTTGAAGTTTCAGAAGAGCTGGGTGTTCGAAAAATTTCTAATTACAGGCACGGAAGAAAATTTGTAAAACCCTGGATTCACCGCTTAGAGAAATCAAGGAATCAAATGACATCTCCAGAGCTGAAAGTTGCTCAAGGCAGATACAGATCTTGGCATAGTTTATTTTCTGTAAAGATTTTGAAGTTCCTTATTTTTAAAATGGTTCATTTCCTCTCTGTCCAGTTATCAATGTGATTCCTCTACAACGAGCCATTGTGTTCCAAAAGCACAACGAGAGAGCGTCAACTGGTCATTTATGGCAGAGGAAACTCGGAGGAAAAGCTAGGTTCTGAAGTTTTCTCTCTCACACACTTACAGGCATTCAGGGACAAGCAGAGAAATTAGAGAGCTGATGATTACTCCTTCTACCTTGACGTATCACCTGGCTGGCTGCTCTGCAGTGACAGCGAGCGTTGGTGAAGCCCACATTGTTTGGAGAAGGCTGGATTGCAAAGCAACAAGATAATTAGGCACAATCGAATTAAGTAAAGAATAAGTGTCCGCCTGCCTTGCAAACCTCCTCATTGCATTAGACTCAATCCTGTAATGCCGTTTGTGTTTCATTAAATCATTTTTAAGCAGCACCAAAAAACACCAAGAAGACAGAAAAAAAGAGAAAATAAGCGAGAACGTGTACTCCATTAGCTCCATCTGGAAAATATTTAATTGGATTAGTTCCATTCAGGCACTACTCCAGGGGAATTATTACCTTACAGTTTGCAGCCAGCAATTATAGGGTGTGTGTGTGTGTGTGTGTGTGTGTGGTGTTCCCTTTGTCCTTCTCTCTCTGTCTTTCTCGTCTGTTTGGTGAGTGTGGAAAACAGGGGCAGAAAAGATTCTCTACAAGGGGTGGAAGTTGCCATCTAAGGGTACCTTCCACCGGAAGCAGGTGGCAGCGGCGGGGGAGCTGCGGGACGTGTTGCTCACGTGTGTAGCTTGAACCCTGCATGGGGCCTGGCTGAGCTCCTGCCCCCACCCCCTCTCCCCCAGCCAGGCGGGGGCCCTGGCACACCGCTTCTGCCCCAGGAGGAAGGAGGACGGTCTTGTCGTTGGCACAGGGGCATCGTCTGCTCACAGGCCCCTGTGTCTGGGAGGCTGCATAAGTCTCAGGGGGACACCGGTGCTCTAAGGGCCGAGAGCCACCCCTAGGGAAGCTTTTACCGCGAGCCTTCCACTTAAAGGCCTGGTGGGCGCGCAGCGGGCCTTTTCGGAGACTCCAGCCAAAATGGGATGCCATGCTGTCGCCTAGACTTTGAGGAAAATGAAGGGCCTGGCATTCCTGCCCGGCTCCTGAGGACTTTACCCCCTGCTCAGCTGCCGTTACCAAGGCCTTCTTTGCACCAGGTATCGGATATGCGGGTTGTTGGGAAGTGCGGAGTTGCAGAACCCAGGCCTCCCCTCCTCCGGGTTCTGAAAGGTGGGCTGCAGGAGGACGTAGCCATCAACACTGGAGCTTTCCTCACAAGGAGGCCCAGCAGGTACCACAAACCAGCGTTCTCGCAGGATCTATGGCGACAAGGAGCCGTGAGGCCAAGGTGACTGTCCGCATGCATCTTCCCGTGAACATGCGTGAGCCCTGCAGGTGCTGGCGCTCATTTGCCGTCAGGTATTTTTGGGTGATTTTTAAGTTTCCGATACTTGTCCTCTCGTATGTTCCTTGGGGGGATGATGCCGCACCTTGAGGTAGGGTCGCCAGGTTTAGCAAAACACAAAACCAGATAACAAACACTCGCGACGCCCCGTTTAAATCTGATTTTCAGAAAAAGGTTGAATAATATTTTACTATAAGTAGGCTGCATGCAATATGTAGGACCTACTTATACTAAAAATAAATGATTTGCTGTTTATCCGACACATTCAAATTTAGCTGAGTGTCCTATATGTTAAATGACAACCCTTCTTTGAGGGGACTTGGTAGACATTAATTAAAGCCAAGCATAGATTAGGAGATACTTTGACTTTACGCCACTATCTTTAAAGCGTTAAACGAGAGGCTGAAATACATCATATGTAAGCTTTTCATTACAAACAGTAGTGTAGCTGCAGAGTCTGCGTGGCACGGTGGGAGAACGAAGGCTGTGCAGCCAAACCAGCCTGGGTCCCATTCCGGGCTCTAAAGCCCGTTCTGCCCATGTGGGTGGTCCTTGCAGCCATCACCAGGTGTTGCTGGGGCCCCCTCTTGGCACATGGCAGGATGGCATTTCGTGCCCGCTGTTAGGGTGGCTGTTAGACCTGCTGTGCCTAGGGGAATGTAAGCAGGGTGGCATCAGTCATTTCCAGTGGCACCGCCGACCTGCTTTCCTGGGATTGCACCCCATGCCCTCAGGTGGGGCCTCCTCAATAGGTTGTCTGGACAGAGGAGACCCAGACTCGAAACACAGCTCCCAGCCCAGCTGTGATGGGCCTGTAGCATGAGTGGAAATAAATATGTGTTGTTTGGAGCCTCTGAGACTGGGGATTGTTTTTACGTGGCGTAATCTGGTTTATCCTGACTGATACACTGTGTCCCCTTGGGCAAGCCTCTTCCCTTCAATGATATTCGATGTCCACACATGAAAACAATGGGGATAATATAGCCAGTCTTTTAAATACACTTATGACTTTTTATTATGAAATGGTTTCAGCCTCACAAGACATGGCTAAAAGAGCACCGAGACATCCGGGGAAGGCTGACACTCAACTGAAGAGAATTTAACACAGAAAATCCGGGTCTGGTTCGCCTGAGGCATGCTTCTTCCTGGTAATCAATGGATATTCTCAAGGTCAAAATGGTCGAAAGCTGATTCTCAACAAGTGTTCAGAGAATTGTGGAAAAATGGCAGAGTGGGGGGCCCCAGGAATCAGTCCCTCCACCACAGAAAGTATTAAACAGGCAGGAACTATTTTGAAAATCCACTGTTTTGAAACTGCGGAGTCCAGTGGAACACTCTACAGCGTCCAGGGACGAGCAGGAGGAAGAGGCTGGTGAATCATGGCAAAGGCAGGAAATTGCTCTCTCTGCGTGGCGGATCCTGGTGTCCGTCCCCCACGCAACAGGCAGCCGTGGGGTCTGGCCCCTGGTGTAGCTGACTGGTGTCAGAGAGGGATGTGAAGGTCCACTTCCCCAGGATCCAGGGCTGGGGTGGGGTGGGGGCCAATCCTTGGTCACTGCTTTTGATTAGCTACCTCAGCTCACTGGTGGCCTGGCTCTGAGGGTGGCCATTTTCCATCTCACCCTGGACAGAGGTGACGGAGGAGACTTCAAGACAGAGGCTTCCTCAGAGCTGCGGAGGACAGTGGGAGGGCTGCACTGGCTGGGCAGCAGCCTACTCAAGACAGCACAGCTCTGGGAAGCCTTAGAAGCAGCTCCTGGAGCCCTGCCTGGCCCCAGGGCTGTGTGGAGCCAGCTGGCGCTCCCTTTGTTTCCTGGCCTTGTTCAGACTGGGAAACAATGACTTGGGAAGCTCCCGCATGATGCTTCCAGAATTTGTCCTCCAGGCAAAAGTAGCTTGAGACAAGGAGAGCTGTGTAGGAAACAAATGAGACAGCTGGCCTGGGGCAAAGGCTTACCTGCTCTCAGTCCTGCGGTGGAACACCCTGGAGAGAGAGAAGGGCTGTTTTCTGGGTTGTAGAGGAGGCATTCGAACTCCTGTAAACGGGGAACTCCTAAGGCCACTAGCAAGCACAAGCCTAAGACAAGACACAGGCCCAGAAAAGACATGGAGGACCCTGAACTTTGCACTGGCCTTGGGTGGACCTTCTGATAAGAGGGTGGAACTCTGACAGCACCAGACAACCTGTATTAGCCAGGGTTCTCTCAGGAAACAGAATCCACAGGAGATATCTGTCAATAATATGAGATTTTAAGAGAGTCTCTCACGTGACCGTGGGGATGCACAAGTGCAGGCTCCGCAGGCAGGCTGCAAACCAGGGGCTCCGATGAAAGGTCCTTGATGAGTTTCTGGGAGAAGTTGGCTGTCCAAAGACGAGCTGGGAAATGCTCTCTGAATGTTGAAATCACTTCCCCTTTTAAGGCATTCAACTGATTGGATGAAAGCGTCACCCATTGCTGATGCTATCTCCCTGATTGAAGCAGATGTAATCAGCCAGTAAACTCACTGGTGATCAAAGTCCATAAATGCTCTTGTATCACAATTAGCCCAGTGCTTGCTGGACCTAACACCTGGATACAATGACCTGGCCGAGTTGACAGATTAGCCTCACCATCACACAACCCAAAACCAATTTGCAGAAATGGCAAGAGGTGTTTTTCGCTTAGCTTTGGTGGCTTTGTTAGCTCCTGACACGCAAGAAAATCTGTTGTATCACCAGCTGGTTTTAAACTCAAGAAACAGACATCTCAGGGAATAAATCCCAGAGGTACAGTGTGAAACAAAAGAGTACAAGACAGACAAAGAAACAGGAGATGATGACCCATCCAAAGGGAGAGGGAAAAAAAATCCAGAACATGTCAAAGAAGACCAGACTGTGAACATACTGGACAAAAACTGAAAAAAAAAAAAAAAAAAAAAAAAAAAAAAAAAAGGATCTTCAATATGCTCAAGAAGATGAAGGAAAATTAAGAGGAAGTACTACAGGATATCAGGAAAACAATGAATGAACAGTATGAGACTCTCAATAAAGAGAAAGAAATTTTTAAAAAGGAACCAGAAAAGAATTACTGGAAGTGAAGAACATAATAACTGAAATAAAAAGTTCCCGGGAGGGAATGCCCTGTCACATACTGATCAAGTTGTTGAATGCAAAGGACAAGAGGAGTTCTGAAAGCTGCAAGAGAAAAGCAATGTGTTACAAATGAGAGAGTCCCAGTTAGACTGAGAGCCGGTTTTCTCATCAGAAACCATGCAGGCAAGAAGGCAGTGGGTTGAAATACTTAAAGTGCTGAAGGAAAACAACAGCTAGCCAAGAATTTTACATCTGGTAAGACTTTCTTTCAAAGATGAGGGAGAGATGAAGACATTCCCAGATAAACAAAAGCTGAGGGAGCTCATCACCACTAGCCCTGCCCTACAGGCGATGCTAAAGGGAGTTCTTCAGACTGAAGTAAAAAGATACAAGAAAGTGGATCGAAGTGGCATAAAAAAAATAAAGACCTCTGGCAAAGGTAACCATCTGGGTAGTCATAAATGCAAGCACTATTTTATTTTTTTGGTGTATACTCCACTTCTTATCCCCTCAGGTGCTAAAAATGCAAATGCATAAAAATGATGATAAATCTATGGTTTTAGGCACACATTGTACAAAGATATAATTTATAATAAGTACAAAAATGGTGGGGGACAGAGGAGCATAAGAACAGTGTATGTGTATGCTATTGAAATCGAGTTGGAGTCAAAGGAAATACGATTTTATATATTTAAGATATTAAATTTTAATCCCATGGTAACCACAAGGAAAATATATGAAAAATATATCCAGAAAGAAATAAGAAGGGACTCAATATGATACAAAACCAAAAATCAAATAGATATGAAAGTAAGCATTAACAGAAGAATTGAGGGACAAAAAAGGTATGATTTACAAAGACTAAATGGCAAAATGGCAGAAAAAAATCTTGTATTATCAGTGGTGACTTTAAATGTAAATAGAATAAACTCTCATGTCAAAAGGCAGAGATAAGTAGAATGGATTTAAAAAAAACAGTGGTCCAACTATATGTTGTTTATAAGAGACCTTAAATTTAAAAACATAAGTATGTTGAAAGTGAAAGGATGGAAAAGAAAACATCATGCAAGTAGTAATCAAAAGAGAGCTGGGGAGTTATTTATTATTATCCAATAAAATAGACTTTAAGTAAAAAACTGTTACAAGGGGCAAATATGGTCATTTTATACTGATAAAGGGGTCATCAATTCAACAAGATGATGTAACAATTATAAATATATATGAACCTAACAGCAGAGCCCCAAAATATATGTAGCAAACACTAACAGATTTGAAGGGAGAATTAGATGGTTCTACCTTAAAACAGGATACTTAAACACATGCTTTCAATAATAGAACATCTAGAAAGAAGACCAATAAAGAAATAAAAGACTTGAATGATGGTCTAAACTAAACCAACTAGGCCTAACAGACATCCATAGAACACGTCAACCAACAACAACAGAAGGCGAATTCTTCTCCAGTGCGCACAGAGCATTCTCCAGGACAGACATGTCTTAGGTCACAAAACAAGTCTCAATAAATTAAAAAGTAGTAAAATCATACAATATATCTTTTCTGAAGATAGAAATCAGTAACTGGGAGAAATGGAAAATGGAAAATTCACAAATATGTGGAAATTAAATAACATACTCTTAAACAACCAATGTGTTGAACAGGGAATCAGAAGGGAAATTAGAAAATATCTTCAAGTAAATAAAAATGAAAATACAGCATACCAAAATTTATAGGATTCAGCAAAGACAGCGATGAGAGGGAAATTTATAGCTCTAAATGCTTACATTAAAAAAGAAGAAAGACTTCAAATCAGAGACCTAACCTGACACCTGGAGGAACTAGAAAAAGAAGAGGAAACTAAACCCGAAGCAAGTAGAAGGAAAGAAATAACAAAGATTAGAGCAGAGATAAATGAACTAGAAAATAAAAAGCAATAGAGAGGGAGTGGATGTGGCTCAAGCAGTTGGGCACCTACCTCCCATATGGGAGGTCCCAGGTTTGGTTCCTGGTGCCTTCTAAAGAAGATGAGCAGATGCAACGAGCAGATGCAACGAGCTGATGCAACGAGCTGATGCAATGAACTGACACAACAAGCAGAGACTGGATGTGGCTCAAGCAGTTGGGCACCCACCTCCCACACGGGAGGTCTTGGGTTCGGTTGCTGGTGCCTCCTAAAGAAGGCAAGCAAACAACGAACAGACACAACGAGCAGAGACAGTGAGCAGACAGGGGAGCCATCGCGGTGGGGGGGGGAGGAGAAAAAGCAATAGAGAGATTCAACAAACCAAACATTGGTTCTTTGAAAAGATCAATAAAATCAACAAATCTTAATCTAAGCTGATGAAGAAAAAAAGACACAAATAACTTAAAAAAGAAAGGAAAAGGGGGGCATTACTTCCAACGCCACAAAAGTAAAAAAGGACTCTAAGAGGATACTATTAATAACTGAATGCCAACAAATTAGGTTACCTAGATGAAATGGATAAATTCCTAGAAACACACAAACTACCTCCACTGACTCAAGAAGAAATACAAGATCTCAGGAGACCATTAACAACTAAGGAGATTGAATCAGTAATCAAAAACCTCCCAACAAAGAAAAACCCAGGACCAGATGGCTTCAGAGGGGAATTTTAGTAAACATTCCAAGAAGAATTGACACCATTCCTGCTCAAGCTCTTCCAAAAAAATTGAAGAGGAGTGAACACTCTCTAACTCATTCTAGGAGGCCAACATCATCCTCATACCAAAGCCAGATACAGTTAGCGAAAGAAAAGAAAATCACAGACCAATATCTGTTATGAATATAGATTCAAAAATCCTCAAGAAAATACTAGCAAACAGAATCTAGCAGCACGTTAAAATCATTATACACCATGATCAAGTGGGATTTATCCCAGGCGTGCAAGTGTGTTTCAATATAAGAAAAGCAATGAATATAATACAGCACATTAACAGAATGAAGAAAAAAACCAAACAATAATGTCAAATGACACAGAAAAAGGCCTTTAACAAAATTCAACACCCCTTCTTCATAAAAACACTTAGAAAACTAAGAATAGAAGGAAACTTCCTCAACATGATAAAGGGCATATTTGGGAAACCTATAGCTAATGTCATATGTAATGATGAAAGTCTGAAAGTTACCCTTTAAGATCAGAAACAAGGCAAGGATGCCTGCATTTACCACTGTTATTCAACCTTGTACTGGAAATTCTAAACAGAGCAATTGGGCAAGAAAAATATATAAAAGGCACCTAAACTGGAAACGAAGAAGCAAAACTTTCCCTCTTTGCAGAGGATATGATCCTATATATAGAAAACCTGAAAAATCCACAACAAAACTCCTAGAGCTAATAAATTAATTCAGCAAACAGGCAGGGTTCGAGATAACCACCCAAATTTCTGTAGTATTTCTATATACAAGCAATGAACAATCAGAAGAAGAAATCAAGAAAAAAAATCTATTCACAATAGCTATTAAAAGAACCAAATATCTAAGAACAAATCTAACCAAAGATGGTAAAGGACTTAGACACAAAAAACTATGAAACATTGCAAAAAGAAATCAAAGAAGACCTAAATAAATGGAAAAACATTCTGTGTTCATGTATTGGGAGTCTAAATACTGGTAAGATGTCAATCCTACCCAAAACTATTTATAGATTCAGTGCAATCCCAATAAAAATTTCAACAACCTTCTTTGCAGAAATGGAAAAGCCAATCATCAAATTTATCTGGAAGGGTCAGGGAGCCTGAATAGCCAAAGCCATCTTGAAAAAGATAAATGAAGTTGGAGGGCTCACACTTTCTGATCTTAAAACTTATTACAAAGCCACAGTAATCAAAACAGCATGGCACTGGCACAAGGACACACATTTAGACCAATGGAATTGAATTGAGAGCTCAGAAATCAACCCTCACATTTAAGGCCAACTGAATTTTGACAAGGGAGCAAAGACTACTCAATCGAGAACGAACAGCCTCTTCAAAAAATGGTGCTGGGAAAACTGGACTCTGTTTGCAAAAGAAAAAAAAAAGGAGGACCCCTATTTTATACCTTATAAGAAAATCAACTCAAAATGGGTCAAAGACCTAAATATAAGAGCCAGGATATAAAACTCCTAAAGAAAATATAGGGAAGCATCTTTAGGACCTTTTGTTAGGCCATGGTTTCTTATACTTTACACCTAAAGCACAAGCAACAAAAGAAAAAATAGATAAATGGAGCCTCATCAAAATAAAAAACTTGTGCTCAAAGGAATTTATCATGAGAAAAAAATGACAACCTACACAATGGGAGAAAATATTTGGAAACCACATATCTCATAAATGTTTAATATCCAGAATATATAAAGCAATCCTTCACCTCAACAACAAATTGACAACCCAATTACAAAATGGGCAAAAGACTTGAATAGACATTTCTCCAAAGAAAACATACCTAACATTTCTCCAAAGAAAACATACCTAAATATCTAAAAAGCACATGAAAAGATGCTTAACATCATTAGCCGTTAGGGAAATACAAATCAAAACTACCACAAGATATCATTTCACAGTCACTAGAATGGCTACTATTAAAAACAACAGAAAAATACAAGTGTTGGAGAGGACACAGAGAAATAGGAACACTCATTTATTGCTGGTGGGAATGTGAAATTGTGCAGCTGCTATGGAAGACGGTGGCTTCTCAGAAAGTTAAGTGTAGAATTGCCATATGATCCAGCAATTCCACTTCAAGCTATATACACCAAAGACTTGAACAGGTATTTGCACACCGATATTCATAGCAACATTATTCACAACTGCCAAAAGATGGAAGCAATCCAAGTGTCCATCAACCAATGAATGGATAAACAAAATGTGATACATACATTGGAATATTACTCAGCTGTAAAAAGGAATCAGGTTCTGATACCTATGACAGAATGGATGAACCTTGAAGACTTCATGTTGTGTGAAAAAAAGGCTGACCCAAAGGGCAAATATTGTATGATTTCACTGATATGAAATAAAATAAGCAAACTCCTCCTGAAATCAGAATCTAGAATACAGGTTACCAAGGGACAGGGGGAGGGGAAATGGTAAGGGATAAGGAGTTAAGGCTTAAAATGTACAGAGTTTCTATTTGGGTTGATGGAAAAGTTTTGGAAATGTATGGTGGTGATGGTAGCACAACTATGTGGACATAATTAACAGTACTGGATTTTATATTTGTAGTAAAAACGGGAAATTTTAGGTCATATATAGGTTACTAGAGTTGAAAAAAACCCAAACCCATGGACCTGCAGAACACAAACAGTGAATCTGTACTAGTCAGCCAAAGGGGCGCTGATGCAAAGTACCAGAACTCTGTTGGCTTTTATAAAGGGTATTTATTTGGGGTAGAAGCTGACAGTCACCAGGCCCTTTATAAAAAGTCCAACTCAAGGTACCGTAAGAGGTACTTTCTTACCCAAAGTCATTGGCCACTTGTTGAAGCAAGATGGCGGGCGATGTCTGCGAGGGCTCAGCCTTCCTCTTCCTCTTAAGTCTCTGTGGTCCCTGCTTCTTCTGATCTCAGCTGTAGGCTGGGATGAGGTTCATCTCTCTCCCTGGGGCTTGTTTCTTTTTGGACTCAGCTGTTCTCTTCACAAGGTCAACTGTAGACTATCAGGTGCATCTGTCTTCCTGGGGCCTCTGCTGAGCTGTTTTTCTTCCCCTGTGTCCTTCTCTGTGTGTCTACTTCCACGTGAGAGTCTGTTTTATCAGCCCCCCCACGAGGGCTGGGACTCAGTGCTGAGTCACACTCTAATGACCTGGTTGAATCAAAGCCCTAATCTTAACATCATTTAATCAGATGTCTCAGCTGAATCTAATACAATCAAAGGGTTCTCATGCCCAGAGGAACAGACCAGTTTACAAACATAATCAATATCTCTTTTTGGAATTCATAAATAATATCCAACTGCCACAGAACCCTAAGTGAAACCATGGACTAAAGTTAATAGTACAACTCTAAACATGTGCTTTCAGCAATTGTAACAAATGTTCCACACCAATGAGATGTGGGAACCATATATTTTATGCATGATTTCTTCTGTAAGCCCCCAGCTTCTCTGATAAAAAGTAAAAAGCTTTCACCCAGTAGACGCTGGAGACCAGGACAAGCCACCCCCGGCTGTGGCCATCCACCTCACAGCACTGTGAGTGAAGTGTCTGCTCTTTATTAACTGCAAGATGACGTCTGAAGTTTCTTCTTTCCTCAGGGAACTGGTCCACTCCAAAAAGCATGTTACAATGATACAGAATGTCTACTGAAACCGTACACTGGCCAAAGGAGCAGAGAAAGGCTCTTTCTTCCGTTTACAACACATCCTTGATGGACCACAGTCCTTGGCTGCACTTTGGGAAGTTTTCTCCCGTTTCTGGGACTGCCTGCTGACAGATCTTTCTGTGCCACATTTTGGCTAAATGGTGTTTGATGAGTCTCCTGCTTTTCGGGGAAGCTCTTAGTTTAATGGAAGTCCAGCAGGGTCCCAACGAACTTGCAGACAGAAGTGCGTTAGGCCGTGATGAAATAAGTCAGGTTTTCATTGGTACCCATGTCTGAGCACGTCCCCCTGGTCATCACGTATTTCTTAAGCATCTGCACCTCTCTGAGTGCTCAGACTTTAAAATGGGAGCTTGGGATGCTTTTCTTTCCAAGATTCTGTGGACGCCCCCTGTATTAGTCAGTCAAAGGGGTGCTGATGCAAAATACCAGAAAACTGTTGGCTTCTATAAAAGGTATTTAGAGTAAAAGCTTACAGTTACAAGGCTCTAAAGAATCCAACTCATGTCTCTTTTTTTCACCAAAGTAAGTTACCGTGCTTTGAAGCAAGATGGCGGGTGATCTCTTCCTGGCCACTCCTTCTTACTTCCTCTTCAGGCTCTGGTTTCTTGGGCTGCAAACCATCAGGCAGATGCCTCTGCTCTCTCCGGGGCTCCAGGAGCAAACAGGACAAAGCTGTCTCCTCTTCTGGGTCTATGGAGCTCTCGCTCTTCCTGTCTTCTGTGTGTTCTTGAGCCCTTTTATATCAGCCCACCAAGGGGGCGGGGACCTAACCTGAGTTACACCCTGCTGATGTGGTCGAATCAAAGCCCTAATCTTAACATAGTTTAATCAAAGACAGCTCAGCTGAATCTAATACAAACAAAGGGGACATGCCCAGAGGAACAGACCAGTTTGCAAACGTAATCCTTATCTGTTTTGGGGTTCATAAATAATCTCAAACTGCCCCACTCCCTTTTTCCTCCCAGCAGCCTCTAACTGTGTGCAGAATCGTCAGTGATTGGCTGCCGGCTAATTGGAAGAAGGTCCTTCCTCCCCTCCACGCACCTGCTCCGGAAGCCCTTGGGGAGACTCGGGCACCTTTAGGACTGCTATTATTTTATCATTCTTATCTCACCAGCACATAAAGCATTGAAGGATTTTGTTATTTGAATATAAGGCTAGACCCTTGGACAAGTGAAGATGGGATGAAATGGCCAATAAAAATCATTCTTAGTAGGAGTATCTGCTTACAGGGACAACTAAAAGCGCCTTACAAATATTGGACTACCGGTTAGCTAAATTTCAACTCCCGCAATGGACAAATCCATTCTCAGGCTTGGGCTGTGCTTAGGATCCCACGGAGCACAGGCCACAGCCTGTTTCTCGGGCTAATTGCCATGGAATATACAATTTCTTTTTCCGGCTACGCTTATTTAATGCCATGTCACGATTCAGAGCGTGCTCTCTGAAGCTGCCAAGGATTGCCAGTTCTGCTCCGGGCTGAGGCTTCCTACATAGGTAAGGGAGAGTGAGAACTGGGCCAGCAGCAGATGGAATCAAAGGGTCTCCGAGAGAAATCAGTCTTGTATTTAACGGGGTGCAACTAATGTCGGAGGGACATGGGGCCTGGTGAAAGCAGCCAATATGCTCTTCCAGTTTGAGAGAATCTTTGAACTGTGGACTTGGATGTGGTGGCAGATGGCCCACCCCTTGCCTCCCGACAGGCTTTCATGGCAGCCCTGCATACTGTTCCTCCCCCCACCACACACATTTATTGAGCACCTTCTGTATGCCAGGCTGGATGCTGGGGCTACAAAGCTTGGTAAGACCTGCTTCTTGCCTTCTTCTCGTGAGAGACGGGTGGCGCATCAGTGTTCAGGAGCCGGTGTGTGGGGCCTGAGCTGGGGCGGGTGCTGGGTTTTCGGGGAGGCGTGGGCTGAGCTCAGTCCCGAGGGAGCCGGGCACAGTCGCTGTGGTGTGAGTGTACCTGGTGTGTTTAGGGAACCACAACGGGTCTGTGCTGGGCTCGGGCAGTGGGACCAGGTGCCTGGGGCCTTCGGTGGGCTTCCCCTTGTGGTCCTTGGCTGCCAGACTGAGGGGTTTGGGCTTGGTCTGGTCGGCAAGGAGGCAACTGGGGTCATTTTTTTCTTCTAAGTATCAGAGTGACACATTTTGAGTTACCTATTAGAAAGGAGGCCCTGCAAGTGCTGTTTAGGATGGACTGCTCAAGGGAGGGACTGGAAACGAGCCGAGGTGGCCGGGAAGCACTGATGCGGGAGGCTGTGTGGTCAAGGCCAGCCTCCGGCCGGCTCCGTAGGAGAGACGGGCTCGGTGGCGCCGGCATGAACAGCTCTGGTGGACGTTGAAATCCCTTTTGGCCTCTTCTGCTTGTTGGGCATCTTCAGTGAGCTTCAGACACCCAGTTCTGCTTACACTCACACTGTGTGGTGTGAGAGAGAAACGGATTTCTCTCCTGATTAGGGCCCCGTTATTCTGGGCTGTTTTTCGAGCCACGGAGCTCATTTCCCAGCTAAGCCCTGTGGTGGCCTGAGCGGGCTGCAGTCATCCTTCTCTCTCTGAAAGCTCACTCCATTCCCAGGCTCTCCAGGAATAGCCGCCCGTAGTTGTTCAGCTTGCAAGGCCCAGGCCGCCTCTTCTTTCGGGGAGAGATTTCCATCTGTGTGATTCGGCCAGATACTCGACCCAGCTGAGCTTAACATCCCCCCCCTGTGCAAAGTGAGTGAGAATATAATAGCGCTGCTTTAGGCACAAGGCTAGGTGATTTGCAGCTGTTAATACATTTAGCCCCTCTAACAACTCCATGGGTTAGGTGCTAATATTTCCCCCATTTTACAGATGAGCAAATTGAGGCACAGAAAGGTCATGTAGGAAGAAAATAACTATACTGATGCATGAAGATTTAAAAGTATAAGAGACATTGGAAAACAGCGAAACATGTCTAATATTTGTGTAATTGCAGACTGAGAGGGAGAAGAGGAAGAGAATGGGAGAGAAGCAATATTTGAAATATAATAGCTACCAACGAATTAAAGAATGATGAAAAACATTGTGATAGTTAGCTAGCTGTTAAAAAAACGGTAAGCTTGCCTAGGTTTTGGTGTCTAGTTGTTAGGACTAGCAAGCACCACTCTGGTTGCTACTGTGAAGATGTTTCATGGGTTTAGATGATCAGAGTTGACTGCATCTATGGCTAATTACATCTACTGTCAACAAAGGCAATGGCCCTCATCAATGAGAGGCGTCTCATCCAATCAGCTGAGGGCCTTAACGGGAGAAGGGATGATTTCAGCAGCCAGAAAGGAGAACTTCTATCTCTACTTCAGCCAGCCAGCTTTGCCTGGGAAATTCATTGAAAACTTCATTGGAGTTCCCAACCTATGGCCTCCCCTATGGAATTCAAACTTGCCATTTCCCATGGCTGCATGAGCCAATTCCTCAGTCAATTCCTTTAATAAATCTCATAATATGTACACACGTGTCTATATGTTTGAAAGGTCTGTTTCTCTGGAGAGCCCTGACCAATGCAGAGCTCAAGCCACAGGCTCAATAACTACTATGAACTCCATAAAATATTCATGCCAAGTGAAGTCTGCATCGAGATACATCAGAACAAAACTGCTGGGAAACAATGACAAAGAGAAAAATATAAAAGAAGCCAGAGACATAAGGCGCATTCCCTCCAAAGGAGCAACAATAATATTTAAAGCTGACTTCTCAGTAACGGAGGCTGGAAGGCAACGGACTGTTGCCCTGAAAGTGCTGAAAGGAAATACCCGCCAGCCTCAGAGTCACACCGGCAATATTACCCTTCCGAAAAGAAAGGCGAAACGAAGACGTTTTCAAACAAACAAAAGCTCAGTGAACTGTTTATAGCGACCCTGCACTAAAGGAAATACTAAAGAATATTCTTCAGACAGAAAGAAAATGACCCAATTGGAAGCACCCAGAGACAGGAAGGAGCACAGAGCAACACAGAGGGCGAATGCGGGGTTAAATCAAAATGAATGTTGACTATATGAAACAACAACAATACCTTGTGAAATTTATATAGAATTCAAAATGCTTGAAAACAATAGCAGAAGGCAACAGGGAACTAAATGAAATCAAAGTGTGCTAAGGTCCTTGCATTGTTTCAGAAAGTGGTGAAAGTATTAATTTTTTATTAGACTTTGATTTCTAGAGTAACTGTTAAAAGAATAGTAAGAGTGTTTAAATAAGAAGCTAATAAAGAGAAGAACTAGGATAATAAAAAGCATAAAAATTACCCAAAAGAAGGGAGGAAAGGAGAGAAAAAGGAAAATAGGAAGGTGGACATATAGAAAACAAAAGCATTAGCTGGAAGGTGTTAATAGCAAGCCGCACTAGTGGCAGAGGATGGAGCTGGGGCAGCCTGTGATCTAGGCCATCATGCTGAACTCCTGCCACAAAATGTACATAGCAAAATGTGATACCTTGCAGAGTTATTTTCATAATTAGATGTGGAGGTGAAAATTCTTTGTAAATGGTGAAATGAGACATGATTATTTCTTTTGTGGAATTATATTTAAAAAAAAAAAATACATGTTTATGTCCCCTAGAGCTCTCATTTTTTAAAAAACAATTTATTGAAGTATATCATTCTTACGTGAACATACATAAACTCTTAAGTGTTCAGTAAACATCGTGAACTTACAAAAGAAAACATGTACAACATCACATAGGGCTCCCACACATCCCCTCTCCACAAACACCCCACATTGTTGTGAAACATTTGTTAACAAATCATGAAGGAGCATCGTCAAAGTATCACCACCAACTATAGTCCGTATCTTCCTCCCCTATACATTTTTTTAAGGATTTATTTATTTATTTACTTTTATCCTTTTTTACCGCCCCCCCCCCGCCCCATTTTTGCTGTTTCTGTGTCCATTCGCTGGGCAACTCTCTGTTTCCTGCCCTCTCTTCTCATCCTTCTCTTCCTGTCTTCACTGGGATTTGATCCTCAGAACCTCCGATGTGGGAGAGAGGCGTTCTGCCACCTGCACCACCTTAGTTCCTGGTTTTTTGGTGCGTCTTGTCTTGGCTCTCCCTTGTGTCACTCTCTTGTTACATCATCATCTTGCTGCGTGGCTCACAGGGCCTGGCGGCTCACCTGCTTGTGGGGCCTGGCAGCACACCTACACACGGGGCCTGGTGGCCCACGCACCGTCTATATTTTTCTTTTTTTAATTTTTACCGGGAGGTCCCGGGGATCGGACCCAGGTCCCTCCATATGGGAGACGGACGCCCAAACACCCGAGCCACATCCGTCCCCCTGCTATATACCTCTTAGGGTTGACCAAAGATAGCTAGAGTTACAGTCTTTTCCCATACAGGATGGTCATATAATAAATCAGGCTTAGTTTATCACCAGCATTTTAAAAACCAGACCTAGGGAGAAAAACTAGGTCTGGGGACACAGGCATGGTTTCTAATATAGCGAATGTTTAGCCTACCCTGATTATCACAAAATCAGGACAGCGAGAATATTCGCATTAGGGCTCCCATTTGACATAATTCTGAGCACATAATCAGGAGAAATGCTTCTGATTGACATGAAACCATCCTACCATTTTCATTTTCTTTCCTGAAGGCTAATTCACATCTATTTCTTTAAAATTTCTAATATCAGACTTTTGCCTATGAGGGAGTAATGTATATAAACTTACAGTACCAACAAAAAACAGAAAAATTAGACAAGAGATACAAAACTTTATTTTAATATATTGGTCATTAGGAAGTACAGGACTGTGAAACCTGAGAGAAGGGGAACAAATAGGATGAGCCCAGTGCACACCCTGGCTTTTGGCCTGGAATCAGTTTGGGTCATGGTGCATGGGAGTAGACTGCAAGCAAAGCCAGGTGGAAGATACACAGAATTGAACTGGGGAAGTTGGATAGAATTTGTGGGCAGAGCACAGAGAGTTACAGGGAGTTACGCAGAGAATGACTTCTAGAAATTGTGGAGGATTCCTTGAGTTTTTGGCTGAATACTATTCTATGACTTCATAAGGTTAAACTCCATGAGACCAGACCAAGAATAACTTCCAGGGGTGGAACAGTTACCAGAGCGCTGTAAACTGAAAAATTCCTAGATCCCACACAGGGTCTGGAATCCCTCAAGATCCCACCAGCCAAAGGAGAAAGACCTTGTTGAATTCACAGGACATTCAGTAGAGAGCCAGAAGGTTATTGCCATAGTAGTGGCACTAAACTAGGCATTGAAGAAAGGCTACTCCAAATCCATGTTAAAACAGCTTAAACATAAGCTTCAAAGGGATCAAACTTATTTGGAAGTAACTTAACCGCTTCACATTCTTTATAAGAATATAACAAAATCCAGCATATCAAAACATTAAATTCACAGTGCCCAGCATCTAATCTAAATTTACTAAAAATGACAACAAGCAGGAAAATATGCCCAATGTACAGGAGAAAACTCAGCCAAGAGAAAACAGACTTAAGAAGCGATAAAGATGATGACATTTGCAGGAAAGTATATTGAAATAGTTATTATAAATATGTGCATTATGCCTAAGGATGTAAAAGAAAACGAGTGTAATGGGGAGGTAAAAGGAACATATTAAAAAATAAAAACCAAATGGAACTTCTAGAGATGGAAAATACCATCTCTGAAGTTAAAAATTCAGTGGGTAGAATTAGACACTGCAGAAAAATCCCAGACAGTGCACTTGAATATGTAGCAACAGAAACTTACCCGAAATGAAGCACATAGTGAAAAAAACTGAAAGGAAAATGAACAGAGCCACAGTGACCTGTGGAAAGATATCAGCTGGTCTAACATGCATGTAATTGAAAACTTGGAAGGAGAGGCAGAGAGAACAGAAAAACAGTTGAGATAATAATGTCTAAAATTTTTAACTTAGATGAAAATTATAAACTCATAGATCCAAGACTCTTTACACAACCCTTGGAAGACGAACACAGACACATCAAGTCAAACTGCTGAAAACCATTGTAAAGCAGCCAAAAAGAGTGACATTATTGAAAATGCCAGAATGAGGAACTCTAAATTCTACCCCTCCATAAAACCAATGGAAAAGTGAGTGAAAACTGTCAGAATTAACTGTTTTTGGAAATCTGAAAATTAACCAAAGATTTGCAACATTGTAAGGAATGCATTTTTAAAAAGCTGATTCCTGGTAAGAACAGCAAAGTTTGTGGCATTTTATTTACCCCAATCAGGCAATGTAATATACCATATTAATAGATTAAAGGGGAAAAAACCCACATGATCATCTGAATAAATGGAAAAGTGTTTTACAAAATCCAACACCCTTTCATTATAACAACATTCAACAAACTAAGAGCAAAAGGAAACTCAATTTGATAAAAGGGATCTATGAAAAACCTGTAGCTAATATCATACTTGATGGTGAAAGACTCAAAGCTTTTCCCTAAAGATAAGGAAGAAGATAAGGATATGCACACTTGCCACTTCTCTTCCACATTATACTGGAGTTTCTAGCTAGGGTAGTTAAGCAAGAAAAAAATAAAAGACATCAACATTGGAAAGTAAGAAGTAAAACTGTCTTTATTTGATGATGATCTGACTATATTTATATATATCCATAAAGAATCTACAAAAAACTTATAGAGCTAATAAAAATCTCAAGAAAGTTGCAGGGTACAAGGTCAGTATTCAAAATTCAGTTGCATTTCTATACACTAGTATAGTATATTGAAGACTCTGCAAATGAAAGTAAGCAAGCAATTCCATTCACAGTATTATCAAAAAGAATAACATATCAGGTAATAAATTTAAGCAAGGAATTGCAAGACTGCACACTGAAAACCACAAATCCTTATTGAAATAAATTAAAGAAAACCTAAATAAATAGAAAGACATCCCATGTTCATGAATTAGAAGATTTGATATAGTTAAGATGACAATATCCCTCAAACTGATCTACAAATAAAATGCAATCTATACCAAAATTCAAAAAATTGTTTTCAGATGGAAAATGAAAAGCTTGACCTGAAATTCGTATGGAATTGCTGGGGACAGAAAATAGCCAAAACAATCTTGAATGAGAAGAACAAAGTTGAAGGCCTCACACTTCCCGATTTCAAAATTTACTACAAAGCTACGGTGATCAAGACAGTGGCATAAGGCTAGGCATGTAGACCAAAGAGTAGAATTGAGAGTCCAGAAATAACTCCAAATTTGTAGTCATTTGTTTTCAATGAGGAGGCCAAGACCATTCACCAGAGTAAAGAATATTATTTTCAACAAATGGTGCTGGGACAGCTAGACATACACATGGAAAAGAATGATTTTGGACCCCTGCTCACACAAAATTTAACTAAATCAAAACTTAAATGTAAGAGCTAAAACTATAAACTCTTATCAGGAAATATAGGGGAAAATCTTTATCACCTTTATTAGGCAATGGTTTTTAGATATGACACCAAAATCACAAGCAATTAAAAAAATAAATTGCATTTCATCTAAATTAAAAACAAAGGACACTATCAAAAAGTGAAAAAGATAATTGCAAATCATCTCTCTGTTAAGGGTCTTAAATCTGGACTATATAAACAGTTCTTACAAGTCAATGATGCAAAGATGCAAAGTCAAATAACCCAGCTAAAGTGGGCAAAGGATTTGAATAGATTATTCTCCAAGGAAGATATACAAATGGGCAATAGGCATGTAAAAAGATGCTCAACATCATTAGTCATTAGGGAAATACAAATCAAAACCTCAGAGAGAGACCACTTCATACCATTAGGATGGCTATAATTGAAAATAAAATGACAATAACAAGCATTGGAAAGGATGTGGAATAACTGAAACCCTTATTTTACATTCTGGTCAGGATGTAAAATGGTGGTTACTATGGAAAAGTTTGACAGTTATTCAAAATGTTAAACAGAATTATCATATGATAATGATATAATATGATCCAGCAATTCTACTCCCAGGGAAATGAAAACTCATCTATGCAAATACTTACACATAAACATTCATAGCAGTATTATTCAAAATGGAAAAAATTCTGAAACAACCAAAACGCTCATCAACTGATGACTGGATTAAAAATGTGGTATAGCCATAGAGTGGAATATTATTCACTCATGAAAAGGCATGAAGTACTGTCCCATCCTACAACATGGATGAACCTTGAAAGCATTATGCTAAGTGAAAGCAGATGGACATAAAAGGCCACATATTTTATGATCCCATTTATGTGAAATGTACAGAATAGGCAAACCTATAAAGACGCAAGTAGATTAGTGTTTGCCTGGGAATGAGGGAGGGGGAATTGAGACTAACAGCTAATAGGTATGGAGTTTCCTTTTCAGGGGATGGAAATGTTCTGCAGTTAGATAATGATGTTAGTTGCACAACATAGTGACTACGTAAAACCACTGAAGTGTACACTTTGAAACGGAATTTTATGTTATGTGAAGCATATCTCAATTAAAAAGTATGTTTAAAAGGAACCAAAGAATAAAGACATTCCATATAGAGGAACCAAGACCGTGAGGCTTGCAGACTCCTTACTAGAAACTAGGCAAGTCAGAGACAGTGGAATGACATCTTTAAGGTGCTGCAGGGACAGAAAAACCTGCCAGTCAATCCAGAATTACATACCCTCTCAAAATGACGCTGAAATAGACTTTTTTGGACAAAAATTCTGTATGAATTTATGCAAGCCGATCTGCACTACAAGAACTGTTAAAAGAAATTTATCAAGAGAAGGAAATTGAAACCAGTTGGAAACTTGGATCTACACTAAATAATGAAGAATGATGGAAATGGCAAATATGTGAGAATATATGACACTTTTTCTTGTTCTAAAATTTGGTTAAAGAAAATTGTTTAAAACAATGTAACTACGATGCATTTTGGGGTTTACAATATATGCAGGAATAAAATTTATGACTGTGAAAGCACAAAGAATAAGGGGATGGGGGTTGAGTATGCTCTTAAAGGACCTTAAAATTATATGTCAATTAGTATAGTATTATTTGAAGGTGACTGTGTTAAGTTAAAAATGAATTTGAAATCATAGATCACAGGCTCCAAAAGAATAAAACAAAGAGGTATAACTCATTGTCCCATAGCACAGATAAAATGGAGTGGTAAAATCTAAATAATCAAAAGATAGCAGGAGAAGAAGAAAAAAGAAACGAAGTAAAACGGGACACATAGGAAACTCATGACAAGAAAGTAATATAATTGATACATTAAGTAGAAATTGTCCCAATACTTTAATTAAAAGGCAAAGATTATCAGACTGAACTAAAGTATATGTTTTCTGTGTATATGAAACTTACATTAGATATAAAGTAGCCAAAAGTTTAACAATATAAGGATGAAAAATTTATACCATGAAATTCTAATTATAAGAAAACTTGAGTGACTATGCTAGAATCAAAGTAGTCTGCAGAACAAAGATTACCAGGCATAAAGAAGGAGGTTTCCTAATGAAACCAGGGTTAATTCAAAAGAAGTCATAGCAATCCTAGACATGTGCACACTTAATAACAGAGCTTCAAAATAAGTATTATATTTGAAAAGAAAAAAGATTCCAAATCAATTACCACCTTAAGCTAGAAAAAAAGAGCAAATTGAACCCAAGTAAATAGAAAGAAGAAAATAGTAAATGTAAACGTAGGATTAAATGAAATAGGAATCATAAAAACAACACAGAAAATCAATGGAACCAAAAGCCAGTTCTTTGGAACGATCAATATAATTGATAAAAATTTAGATAGATTGATAAGGAAGAAAAAGAGAGGACATAAATTACTAAAATAAAGAGTGAAAAAGGGAAATCACTAACCATCTACCAATATTGGAAATATTATAAGACAACACAATGAACAACTTTAGGCCATAAAAGAAATGGATAAATTACTTGAAAGACACAAATGACCAAAACAGACATAAGAAGAAATAGTACCACTGAATACTCCTATATCTATGATCAAAATGGAAGTTGTTATTACAAACTTTCCTACAAAGAAAAGTTCAAATCTGATGGCTTTATTGGTGAATTATAGCAAATATTTAAGGAATAATTAATATCAATGGTTCACAAAATCTTTCAGCAAATAGAGGAGGATGGAAAACTTTCTAGCTTATTTCATGAGGTCATTACTAGCCCAGTTCCAAACCTGGACAATGTTTTTATTAGAAATAAAAACTACAGACCAACATGCCTCATGAATTGTGAAGCAAAACTTCTTAAAAACATTAGCAAATAAAATCTAGCAATATATTAAAAAGATAATGCACCATGATCAAGTGGGATTTTTGCTAGAATATTAGGTTGATTTAACATTCAAAAAATTAATTAATATAATACACCCTATTAGCTAAACGAGGAAAACCATGTGATCATCCCAATAGCTACCGAAAAAGCATTTGATAAAATTCAATGCCCATTTCTGATTAAAAACTCTCAGTACATTAGAAATAGGAGAGAATTTGCTCAACCTAGTAAAGGGCATCTCTGAAAAAAGGTACAGCTAACATCATATTTAATGACAAAAGACTGAATGCTTTCCTCTGAAAATGAGGAGCAAAGCATAGATGTCTGCTCTCACCACTTCTAGTCAACATTTTACTGGATATCATTGCCATTGAAATAAGGGCAATAGAAGAATTAAAAGGCATGCAGTTTGAAAAGGATGAAATAAAACTATTTTTATTTATAGGTGACGTTTAAGAAGCAAATCCTAAGGAACCTATTTTTAAAATTTACTAGCGCTAATAAATAAGTTTAGCAGGGTTTTTAGGATATCTTCCATATTTCTATATACTAGTAACTAATTTATGCTAGCGTAAGAAAAACTTGAAATAATTAGGAGTAAAATCAACAAAATGTACAAAGGCGGTACACTAAAAGCTACAGTACAGTGCTGAGTGAAATGAAAGGAGTCCTGAACGAGTAAAGAAATATACCATTTGACGGACTGTAAGACTCAGTAATGTTAAGATGTCTGTTACCAAATAAATTAAAGATTCAGTGCCATCATAGCCAAAACCTCAGCATGCTTTTTTATTTTTTTGGTAGAAACTGACAAGCTAATTCTAAAACTTATGTGAAGATGCAAAGGGCCTAGAATAGCCAAAGCAGATTTGAAAAAGAATAGCAAAGTTGGTGCTATTCTATGAAATCAGTTATACCTCCTGGTTTTAAGATTTCCTGTAAAGGCAGGAATCAAGATAGAATAGTAGTGCTGTAAGTTTAGACATAAGGAACAAAATATCATGCCTGGAAATAGACCAGACTTTTGTAGTCAATTGAGTTTTGATAAAGGTACCAAGGTTCAGGAAAGGAAAACCTTTTCAACAAATAGTGCTAGAACAACTTGACATATGGAAAATGTCATATAGAAAAATATGACACTTGACTCTTATGCCATATGCAAAAAGGTAACTCATAATGCATAGACTTGTATCTACACATGATAGAATTAAATTCCTGGAAAAAAAAAATTGAGGACAATTTTGTGACCTTGGATAGGCAAAGATTTCTTAGTTAGGACACAAAACTTGACCCGTAAAAGAAAAAAATAATTTAGAACTCATAAAAATTATGTATTTGTTCTTCAGGATACACAGTTAAGAAAATAAAAAAGACAAAGAATGGGAGAAAATATTCATACATATCTGACAAAAGACATATCAAGAATATATAAAGAACATAAAGCTCAGTAATAAGGAAACAAAAAGTCTATTATAATTGGAAAGCTCATATGGAGACTTAAAATGGGCTAACTTTGTTGTATATAAATTATACCTTTAATCCTCAAAGTAGATAAAAATATTTCTTTTCAGACTGCTGCTTCTGCATAAGATGGAGTCCCAGGGACCAGATTTACCTTCCCACCTAAAACAACAACAACAAAAATAACAGACAAAAGATGTGAAACAGACAGATGGGGGCTTCCAATCGACCAAGATGGCATGTAAGATGCTCTAGGGTGCTGTTCCACCACGGAAACTTTGAACAGCTAGCAAAATCTGGCAGAGTTTTCTTCTTCAAAATTCTGAGAAACATTTGGAGGGTTGCAGAAACTGGGTGAATGCCAAAGCAAGAAAATGCAACTTTTAAAAACAGTAGGAGAAGCTTGTAGCACTCTTGCTGGCCCCTTCCATACCCCTTACCCAGTCTGCACTCCCATTGTGAGTCCCTGGCACTGTTCTGGAGGGAGCAGAGTAACTCCTACAAGCATACTGAGGTGCCTGTATGTTGGTATAATCTACTTGGTGGCAACCTGAAAGACTGAACCAGGAAACTCCTCTCTGGCTTGCCCTCCCAGAACTTGCCCTGCAGGCAGAGTAGCTTGCAGTCAGCCAAAGCAAGGTAAGAAACAATTACGATAATGTGGCATGGGGCAAAGGATGACCTGCTTTTAGTCAAACAGTACATCATCTCCTAGACAGCAGAGGGGGCATTCAAATTCCTGTAAACAGGGGAATTCCTGAGGCCAGGAGCAAGCACAAACCCAGGACAAAGACAGGCTCAGAAAAGACTGGGAGAGAACAGCACTTTACATTCATATCACACTGATGGGGACTAAATTCTGAAGGCGAGCACCAGCCAACACAGAGCCAGTTTGCAAAGAATGTGAAAGGGATTTTTTATGTTGGTTTGTTTCTTTTTCTTAACTCCTGGCAAGAAAATCTCTGTTTTTAACTAACTGGATATAAACTTAAGGAACAGACCGCTCAGGGAGTAAATCCAGAGTGGTTAACATTTTAAAATATTAAAATATACAGTGCATATCAAAGGATTACAAGAAAGACAAAGAAACAGGAAATGATGGGCCATCAAAGAAGAGGTAAAAATCCAGGTTTTGGACAAAGACTTTAAAAAGAACCATATTGGTATGTTCAAGGAGCTGATGTAAAACACAGAAAAAGAACTACATAAAACATGTCAGGAAAACAATGACTGAAAATATGAGAATCTCAATTAAAAAAATAGAATTTTTTTTTTCCAAAAAAAGAACCAAACAGAAATACAGGAGATGAAGACAATAATTGAAATGAAACATTCCCTAGGTTTCAATAGCAGATTGGCACTGGTAGAAGAAAGAATTTGTGAACCTGAAGATAAAACAGTTGAAATGATCAGGCTGAGGAACAGAAGGAAAAAATGAATGAAAAAACAAACTGTCCAAACAGGGATGTGGAACACCATCAAGCATACCAATATATGCATTATGAAAGTCCCAGAAGGAGAAGAAAGAGAGAAAGGGGCAGAAGGAATATTCAAAGAAATAATGGCAGAAAATCCCTACGTTAATAAAAGACATGAATACACATATTCAAGATTCCCAATGAACCCCAAACAGGATAATTTTGGAGAACCATGCCCAGACACATAGTAGTCAAAATTTCCAATGCTAAGGACAAAGAATGAGTTCTGAAAGTGGCAGGAGAAAAGCAATGAGTTATGTACAAGGGAGTCCCAATATGATTAAGTGTTGGTTTCTCATGAGAAACTGAGGAGCTGAGAAGGCAGTGGGACAGAAATCTGTTGGCTTTTATAAAGGGTATTTATTTGGGGTAGAAGCTTACAGTTACTAGGCCATAAAGCATAAGTTACTTCCTTCACCAAAGTCTGTTGTCACGTGTTGGTGCAAGATGGCTGCCATCATCTGCAAGGGTTAAGGCTTCCTCTTCCTCTTAAGGCTCCATGGTCCCAGCTTCTTCCAATATCAGCTGTAGGCTGGGATAAATCTCGCCTCTCTCCCAGAGCTCATTCCTCTCCAGGCTCAGCTGCTCTGGTCTCTCCACACTGCCAGCTGTAAACTGTCAAATGAAAAGCTTGTCTCTCTTCCTGGGGCCTCTGCCATGTCTAATGGAGCCTTCTCTCTTTCCTCACATATCTGCTTTTCTGTGTGTTTACTTCCCAGGCTCCAAGATCAAAAAACTCCAAGCTAATTCCTCTGCTGTGTAGTTTTCTCTGTAAGTCCCTACCCACCAAGGGAGTGGGGACTCAACGTCCTACTGATGTGGCCCAATCAAAGCCTTAGTCATAATTTAATCAAGTAAAAGTGAAACCTCTGAATCCAATACAATCTAATATGCCAGAGGAACAGACCAGTTCACAAACATAATCCAATATCTATTTTTGGAATTCATAAACAATATCAAACAGCTACAATACCCTAGCTCCTTCTTTGAGGCCAGCATTAATTACCCTACTACCAAATCCAGATAAAGATACCACCAGAAAAGTAGACTAATATCCCTCATGAATATAAATGCAAAATTTCTCAACAAAATACTACTAAACCAAATCCAATATCACATTAAAAGAATTATACACCATCATCAAGAGGGATTTATCCCAGGTATGCAAGTGTGTGCTTCAATATAAGAAAAATCAATTTATGTAACACACCACATTAATAGAATGAAGGAAAAAACACATGATCATCTCAATTGGCACAGAAAAGGCACTGGACAAAATCCAGCACCCCTTCTTGATTAAAAAAAACATTTAGAAAACTAAGAATAAAAGGAAACTTCCTTAACATGATAAAGGGCATATATGAAAAACCCACAGCCAACATCATTTTCAATGATGAAAGGATGAACACTTTTCCTGTAAGATCAGGTATAAGACAAGGATGCTCACTGTCACCACTGTTATCTAACATTTTACTGGAAGTTCTAACCAGAGCAATTAGGCAAGAAAAATAAATAAAAGGCATCCAAATTGGAAAGGAAGAATAAAACTTACCCTATTTTCAGACAACATGATCATATATATAGGAAATCTGAAAAATACACAAGAAAAGTACTAGAGCTCATAAACTAATTCAGCAAAGTAGTAATGTACAAGGTCACCCAAAAATCAGTACAGTAGTATTTCTATACACTTGTAATCAGGAAAAAAATTTCATTTACAATAGCAACTAAAAGAATCAAATATCTAGGAATAAATTTATCCAAGGATGTAAAGAAATTATACATGGAAAACTACAAAATACTGCTAAAAGAAATAAAAGAAAACCTAAATAAATGAAAGGACATTCTGTGTTCATGAATTGGAAAACTAAATATTGTTAAGATGTCAGTTATACCAAATGTGCTTTACATATTCAGTGCAATCCCAGTCAAAATTTCTACAGCCTTCTTTTCAGAAATGGACAAGCCAGTCATCAAAATTATATGGAAGGGTAAAAGACTCCAATACCCAAAACCATCTTGAAAAAGAAGAGTAAAGAGGAATGACTCACCCAGTTCCTGATTTTAGAACTTATTATGAAACCACAGTAATCAAAACAGCATGGTATTATTACAAGGGCAGACATATAGACCAAAGAAATAGAATTGAGAGTTCAGAAACAAACACTTATACCTATGGCCAATTTAATTTTGAAGTTTGTCAGGTCCACTCAAGTGGGAAAGAATTGTCTCTTCAACAAATCTTGCTGGGAAAACTGGATCGCTATTTGTAAAGTAATGAAGGTGGACCCCTACCTCACACCATATACAAAAGATAGCTCATACTGGATCAAAGAGCTAAATATAAGAACCCAAACTATAAAATTCCTAGAAGAAAACGTAGGGAAGCATCTTCAGATCCTTGTGTTAAGCAATAGCTTTTTTTAGACTTTACACCAAAAGTATGAACAATAAAAGAAAAAATAGGTAAATGGAACTTCATCAAATTTTAAAACTTTTGCAAGTTAAACGACTTGATCATGAAAGTAAAAAGACAACCTATGAAATGTGAGAAAAATATTTGGAAACCACATATATAATAAAGGTATAATACCCAGAATATATATGAAATCCTACAACTTAACAACCAAAAGACAAACAACCTGATTGAGAAATGGACAAAAGAATTGAATAGATATTTCTCTAAAGAAAATATGAAAATTGTCAGTAAGTGCAAGAAAATATGCTCAACATCATTAACCATTAGGGAAATGCAAATCAAAACCATAATAAGATACCACTTTACACCCACTAGAATGGCTTTTTTTTTTTTTTTTTTTTTTTTATTAAGTAGAGAATTACAAGTGGTGGAGATGATGTGGAGAAACAGGAACACTCATTCATTGCTGGTGGGTATGTAAAATGGTGGCACCACCATGGAAAACAGTTTGACAGCTCCTTAGAAAGTTAATAGAATTACCATATGACCTGGCAATCCCACTTCTAGGTATATACCCCCCACCCCAAAACTGAAAGCAGGGACTTGAACAGATACTCGTACACTGATGTTCACAGTGGCATTATTCACAATGCCCACAACATGGAAGCACCCCAAGTATCCATCAACAGATAAGTGGATAAACCAATGTGGTGTACACATACACAATGGAATGTTATTAAACTATGAAATGAATGAGGTTCTGATACATGCACCAATATGGATGAACCTTGAGGACATCACGTTAAGTCAATGAAGCCAGACACAAATGAACAAATATTGTACATTCTCAGTGATATGGAATAATTATAACAAGCAAACTCATAGAGTCAGAAACTAGAATATAGGTTACGGAGGCTGGCATGGGGGATGGGAACAGAGAATAAATGGGTCTAGAGTTTCTGTTTGGGGTGGTGGAAGAGGTTCGGTAATGGATGGTGGTGAATGTAGCTCAGCGTTGCAAATGTAGTTAGCGCCAATGAATTCTATTTTTGAATGTGGTTAAAATTTTAGTGTGTATATGTATGTTTTACTTTGCTAAAAGCTGCTGGGAACAATATACCAGAAATGAGATGGCTTTCACAATAAGGATTTATTAGGTTAAAAGCTTACGTTTCTGAGGCTGTGAAAATGCCCAAATCAAGGCGTCATCAAGAGATGCTGTCCCTCCAGGCCCCGCTGTGAGCCATCAGGCACGTGGCAGGGCACCGTGACGGCTCTGGCCTCTGCCTTCTCCTCCAGGCTTGCTTTCTCCCAGAGCTCCGCTGTGGCCATCAGGTGCCATCCGCTCTCCTCCGGGCCTCCTCTCCTTCAGTTTCTCGGGGGCCTCTTTCCGTGCCTCTGTGCTCTGCTGATTCCGTCCTCCGGCCTCCGGGACCTCTTTCTCAGCTTCTCAGGGTTTTTCTGTCTCTGCCACTTCTTCCTGTGTCTGCAGCTTTTTATTCCTCTATTTATCCAGGGCTTCAGCAAGAGGATTAAGACCCACCCTGGGTTTCACAATCTAATCAAAGGTCCTTAATCGAAGTAATCTAGTAAAAAGTGATCTAAAAAAAAATTCCTTAACTGAATCAAATCAAAAGGTCCCACCTACCATGGGTTTACAGGCACGGGAACAGGCTTGCTTTAAGGACAGGATTCTCTGGGTCTACAGAAGACTCAAACCAGCACAATATATGTTACTGAAAAAAAAATATCACTACACAACACAAACAGTGAGCCCTAATGTACACCGTGGGCTATAGCTAATAAAACAATTATAATAACATTGTTTCACTAATTTTAACAACTTACCACACAATGCAAAGTATTAATAATAGAGAACTTTTAATGTGATGGGGGAGGTATATGGAGACTATATTTTTTGCATGATTTTTCTGTATTCCTACAATTTCTTGAAAAATAGAGTTTAAAAAAAAAGGTGTGAAAGCACAGTTTCTAGCACACTGGACATCAGTCAACAGAGGGTGGTCCCTGAGAAATGGGAAACAATTGAGTGAGCCCTAGAATTGTCCCAGCTTTCTTACTACTTTGAAAAGCATCCAGACTACAGCACAGAGAGGGGGGATCCTATAGAGTGGCAGACTCATGGATTTGAAGATAGGTTGCTAAGCATTTAGGAGCCCAACGTGGCTAGAATTTTCTGGATAGAACTCCACAGAGAGAACTGCAGCAGATCCTGTTGAGTATTCAGCATGTGGGGAAGCTATGTACAGTTGAGGAAAAACATCTAAAAGGTACTTGTACAGGGCCAGGAATAGTGTCTGTTCCCACCAGCAGACTGGAAAACTCAGAAGACTTTGAGTAGAATTCTCAGGAAGGTCTTGACTCAGTAGTGGGAGATAATTGGACCGAGCACTGTTCCAGATCCACTGAATAAATCATAAAAGCAAGACCTTAATTTCCAAGTAAAAATTCCATTCTCAGGTTGTCCCAAGAAAGCTCAAGGATAGTTATTAAAAATATGTATGTATTAATCAGCCAAAGGGGTGCTAATGTGAAATACCAAAAATGGGTTGGTCTTCATAAAGGGTTTTTATATGGGGTAGAAGTCCACAGATACCAGGCCATAAAGCATTAAGTTTCTTCTCACCAAAGTTCATTGCCATGTGTTGGAGCAAGACAGCTGCTGACATTTGCCAGGGTTCAGGCTTCTTGGGTTCTTCTCTTCCTGGGGCTGCGTTTCTCTCCGGGCTTAGCTCTTCTGTTTCCTCCACAAGGTCAGCTGTAGACTATCAGGCGAATGGCTCACTTTTCTTCTGGGGCCTTTTCTCCAACATCAAAACTGCTTCTCAAAAACTGCTTCAACTCTGTTCTTGCCATGCCTTTTATATTCGATTCCCCACCCACCAAGGGGTGGGGCTCAACGCCCTACTGACATGGCCCAGTCAACGCCCTAATCATAGCTTAATCATGCCCAGATTAACAGATCAGTTTACAAGCATGATCCAATTATATTTTTGGAATTCATAATTACATCAAACTGCCCACCTGCAACAATATATATATATCCAGCATCCAACAAAGTCAAGTTCAAAATGCCTGGCATCTAATCATAGATTACCAGGCAAGCAAAGAAGCAGGAAACCTGCACACACTGTGAAGAGAATAATCACTTAATTGATTTAAATTGACCCAGAACTGGCACAGATGTTAGACTTAGCAGACATGGACAGTAAAATAGTTATTATAACTCTATTCCATATGTTCAAAAAGTTAACTAGAGGCATGGAAGATATAAAATGACTCAAATCCAACTTCTAGAGATAAAAATTACAATGTGTAAGGGAAAAAATACATTGGATTGGATTAGAGGTGATGAGATATTGCAGAAAAAACGACCAGGGAAGTTGAAGCCGTAGCAATGGAAACTGTCCAAAATGAAATACAGAGAGAGAAGAGAATTAAAAAATAAAAGAGCAGAGCATCTGTGATTTGTGGTAAAACTTCAAGTGGTCTAATATATGTGTAATTGACTGCCCGGAAAATGGTGAAGGGAGGGAAGATTGGAAAAATATTTTAAGAAATCATGGACCTGAAATATCCAAGTTATATGAAAACTTTCAGCATTTGGAGCCAAAAATCTCAATAGACCCCACGGAGAAGAAATGTGAAGAGAGCTGCACCAAGGCGCCTCACCTTCAGATTGGTCAAGACCAGCAACAGAGAGAAAGAAGACGTCTGTCCAGAGGAGTACGGCTCAGGAACAGCTTTCTCGTCGGAAACAATGGAAGTGAGAATCTGAGCAGAAAGATGAAGGCGGAGAGCACATCTATAAGGAACTAAAAGGAAGAGCTGTCGGCCAAGCATTCCATACCAGAGAAAAGAGTTTTCAGAATTGAAGGAAAAATAAAGTTGTTTTCAGATAGACAAAACCCAAAAGAATTTACCACCAGCAGACTGGCATTACGGGAAGCATTGAAGGAGATCCTTCAGGCAGAAGGAAAACGATTCCAGATAGGAATAAGGAAATACAGAAAGGAAAGAGGAACACCATAAATGTAAACAAAAATTTATAACGATGCATTCTGGTGGTTATGTATGTTAAAATTGTGAGAAACAATAGCATAAAGGCTGGGTTGGGAGATATGGAAGTTTTAATAATATATGTGGGGTGGTATGTAAGAGTAGGAAGTCGAAAGGTACACTGAATACCCTAAAGCAACCATAGAATGTAGCAAAACAAAGACATTTAGCTAATAGGCCAACAAAGAAGATAAAATGAAATCCTCTGTAAGAGTCTCTAAAAAGACAAATCTAATGTACACATGTTACTTGGGGGGGTCACTTGGCTGAAAATGGGTCTAAGGTAACCTTTGAGGAGGTTGGAAATATCTGATTACTTGGATGTATACATTTGTCCAAACACATCTGGAGACTTAAAATGAGTCCATTTTATTATATGTAAATTGTATCTTTAATCCCCAAAGTGGCTTAAAAATGTTTCAAAGGTCATTGTCATCATCTTCATCAGCAAGAACAAGAATGCTAATGTAGTAACATTTATTCAATACTCGTCACCTGTCGAGAACTATGCTTTCCGTGGGTTACGTCACGGTCATTTTTATTGTTATGGCGTTGGGTCTTTTGATTCTCGCCTCATAACCATGTGAGTCAGGAGCTTTTATTGTCCCCAGTTTACTGGTGAGGAAACTAAGGCTTAGAGGATTTCAAGGCAGAGATTTTATTTCTGAGAGCTCAAGTCCAGAGCCCAGCAGGTTCGTATCTGCACCACTCTGCATCGTCTTTCCCATGTAGATAATAGGAAAACTTCTTCTTGAGAGAGGATAGTATGGCTTAAACCACTATACAAATGCAAATTGCTCTTCTAATTCTTGTTATTATTTTCTGTACTTCAGATACATTCTTCTCTAAAATGCCAGGGACCAAGTCGTGAGCAGGCTCCTTGGTTTGTATGTGGCTCAGGATGGTTTCTGGTCGGGAGAATACTGTGGTAAATTAAAGAAATGGGGAGACTTGCAAAGGGCTTTCATGAAGCCAAAACCACCCCATCCAAGCACAGGGCACAGCTGATGTGGTCACAGGCTACGGAATAGAAAGAGCCAGCGTCATTATTTTTAAAACCATGGGGAGGATCGGTGTTGTCTTGAATTAGTCAGAAAGTACTTAGTGAGAGCGTGCACAGTAGACAAATCTACATCTCTGTTCATTAATGCATAGAGAGAAGGTTAGAAGGGAAGGCACCCGGTTGATGGGTGTGGGCTCGACTGCTTTTTCCTTCACGCTTGTCTTTTCCATGTGGTCTGTAGTAACAGATGTACCTGGAGAATCAGAAAAGCTGCTCTTGAAGGAAATGAAAAGTACCTCACTCAAACCCTAGTGATGCGGCTTCAGTTAGAGGCTCTGAGGTGGCGTCTCCAGCTCTGGTGGGGCCCGGGTTCGTGGCTGCTGCTAGTCACCGCACCCTTCCACAAGGGCTGAGATTAAGACTTTCCGTACCACACGAAGGCGCGTTTTACCCAGCGTTGCCCGTGGGAGGTCCCTGGATGCCAGCTCTGCAGACGCTTTCCGTGGGTTACGTCACCGTCATTTTTATCTTCTTTGTTCTCTTTTTCCTTTTACTCCTGCTTTTTGGGACCATTATTGTTCAGATGGAAGATGCCCTCGGTGCTTATTTTTGGTGGATTTCATGTTTGTGAATTTGCCTGCCCTCTAAAATTTATTTGTAACCCCAAAACTATTGCTTGTGTTACTTTTGTGGTCATTCTCAGAGCACAAGAATCTGAGTCACCCGAGACGCACGTGCCCAGCTGAGCTGGAACGAGGCGAGGCTTGACCTTGCTTCAGCTCTCACGCCGTAGAAAGCGCCCCTTTCAGGGTGTATCTAGGGCCACATTTTCCTCCTTTTTTGCCTTTTGTTGGTGATTTTGCTGCTTGGAATGGGCCCATCCTGTTTAATAAAGGTGCAGGGCTGAGGTTCTGTCTGTGTTCCCAGTTCTAAGAAGGCTGGGATGTGCCTTGTGGAGAAAAGACGAGTGGGAGATACTCTTCATTCAGGCATGAGCTCCAGTGCTGCTGGCCGTGAGTTCAACGCCCAGGAATCAAAAATATACGTTGAATGAGATGTCTTTAAACAGAACCACGCAAAGCATTTTGATGGGTTCATGAAACTTTGGTGACCAGAGCTCCCAGGACGCTAACCCTGTGCTTCCCTGTGGTGGCTTGGAGTTATGCACCCCAGGAAAATAGGTTCTTAACCTTAATCCTTTCCTGTGGTTGCGAATCCATTGGACTAAGGCCATTGGATGAGGTTACTTCAGTTAAAGTGTGGCCCACCTGCATCAGGTTGGGTCTTAAGCCTATTTCTGGAGTCCTTTATGAGCAGAATGAAATTCAGACACAGAGAGAAAGCCCCAGGAAGAAGCCAGAAGTCAGCTGAACCTAGAGAAGCCAGGAGAGGCCACCATGTGCATTGCCACATGACCAAAAAGCCAAGGACCGAGGCTGGTTGGCAGCCGGCCCCAGAACGCCACAGCCTCCTGGGAGGAAGTAGCACCGTGATGACGCCTTGATTCTGGATCCTAGCCTCAAAACCACGAGTCCCTAAATTCCCATTGTGGAAGCCGGCACGTTGCATGGTATTTGTTTTTAGCAGCCAGGGAACTAAGATATTCCCCTGGAAGCAATGGATCAGTTTCACTCTTTCAGTGTTGTATAAAATGGGGACTTTCTTAGAACAGAACCACTGCAAATGACAAGAATCTACTGTGTTTGCCATTGATACGATTTTAACTTTTCACTCTGTGTCACTTTCTTCTTTAGAGTGGAGCAGTACTAAGTGCAGGAGGTAAGAGAGAGGCCTCTGGGCTATTGTGACCCAGCTCCCTCTCCTTATACCCCTATAACCTGTGCCTCAGTTTCTTTTTAATTAAGTTTTCTCTTTATTATCTTTCAAAATACATGAGTCAGATGAATGGAACTATCTTGCTTGCAGTTGCAGACTCTCTCTGTTCCTTGGGATGGGCATTGTCTATCATCATCTCCTTGTAAGTTGTCCTGGGTGAGTCCAATGAACAGGAGAGTAGTTGTTACAACTCTGCGGAGATTCAGGGCTCAGCTGACACATGAATGGGCCAAAGAGTTAATTTTCTGGGACATATCTTTAACACGTAATTATAGGTTCAGATAAAAGGGGCAGAAGAGCCATGTAGGGAAACGGTGAGTCTAACTCTCTTACCTGGGGAGCATAAATTCCAAATATGGATCCAAAATCCATCTCCTCCATGGGATCTAAGCCCCCTCTCAATTAGAAACAGAGTGGGGAATGAACAATGGACTAAAGTAGACTTAATATTATTCTATGATCGACATTATTATTCTAGCAACGGAAGCAATTTTATCATGGATATAAAGGAGGTGGCCACCAGAGGCTCTGAGGGGAGGGAGAGGGAAGAATAGGTATAGTATGGGGACATTTTTGGGACACTGAAATTGTCCTGCATGACATTGCCATGATGTGTGGCAAAATTGTGTGGGACAGATTGTAAACTATAACGTACACTATAGTCCACAGTTAGTAGCAATGCTTCAATATGTGCTCATCAACTGTAACAAATGTACCACACTGATGAAGGAGGTTCTTAATGGGGAAAGTGTGTTGGGGGTTGGGGCATGTGAGAATCCCCTGTATTTTTTATGGTAACATTTATGTAATCTAAAGCTTCTTGAAAAATTAAAAATTAAAAAATACCTGACTCATAGAAAAGACTATATATAACATATATTTAGGTTGGAATGAAGAATGATAATCTATGAATTAGCAATAACCTGTGCTCCTCCCCTGTCTCATCCTGCCGCCCCTCCCTGGATTAACCCTTACCCTAATGTAGTTTTTTTACATCCTTCTTAAAAAATTCTCTCTGTCTTGTATTTATGCCTAACTGTGCATTGCTTAATTTTACTCGCTTTTTTCGCTCTGTAAAAATGTTCTGTTACTACGTGTAGCTGTAGTTTATCTTAACTGTGACACAATAATCTACTGTGAAGGATGTTTGGGTTTTCAGATTTTTACTATTAAGAATAATGATGCTAGAAGATTCTTTTATAAATTCTGTGGTGTGTATATTCTGTGTGCAAGTGTTTCTCTTATGATACACCTAAAAGTGGGACTGCTGGTGGTTAAATGCCTTAGCTTGATTGCGGGTCTTCGTTTGCCGGAGCCTCTATCACAAATACCACAAGTGGTTTCGGCTTAAACAAGAGAAATGTCTCGGCTTACGGTTTTGAGTTGAGAAGAAGCCCCAAATCAAGGCCTCAGCAAGGTGACGCTTCTCCCCAGTGTCTGGGGCGTCAGGTGCTGGCTTGCCCCGTCCTTGGGGTTGCTTGGCTCGTCTCTGCCTCCTGTCTCGTGGCGAGGTCCTCTCCCGGTCGCTGGGACGCCCAGGTTGTCTTCAGAAGGGCCCCACTCGTCTGGATTAAGGCCCACCATGTTCAGTTGGTCAAACCTTCACTGAAAATAACTCCAGAAGGTCCTGTTTATAACAGGTTCACACCCACAGGGACACGGATTAAGAACGTGTTCATTGGGGTACCTAATTCACCCTGCCACATTACGTATATAAATGTTCAACTTCACAAATAATGCCAAATTGTTTCCCAAAGTGTTGTGTCATTCATATTCCCACGAGCAGCGTTTCAGAGTTTCTCTTTAGCTATATCCTCTCCAAAACAGTTGTGGTCTGACTTCTTAATTATTGCCCATTAAGTGTAAAATGATAGCTTATCGATAGTCCTATTTTCATTTTTCTGACTAGTGATGAAATTGCACTCCTTTTCATAAATGTGTTTGTGCTTCTTCTGCAAAATGCCTATTTGCATCTTTTGCTCATTTTTAAAATCCAGTTAAGATTTTCATTTTTTTTATTGATTTGAAGGAATTCCTTATGTATTCTGGATATTAATTCTTTGTCATTTATATGTGTTTCAAACATCATATCCCCATGTATAGCACTCCTTTTCTCTGTCTTTATGGTGCCTTTTGATGAACATAAGTTGTTAAGTGTCATAAGTCGAATTTTATCATTCATTTTATGTTTGGCACTTTTTTGCATCTTAAATCCTTCCTTACCCCAAGATTGGAAAGCTATTGTCTTATATTTTCTTATAAATTTTTTTTTGAGTTAACTTTATTTTTATTTAATATAACGGAAGGCGTTAACAAATATTTTAATGTAACAAAAAGTTGTAATTGCTGGGCTTACCATCTACATTTTAAAGGATTTCAGCAATTATTTTACTATAGCCAAAGACTGAATATTTGAATTTTACTATTTTGAAATATAAAATGCACAAATAGAATACCCACACTACGTATCTTATGACTTTAAAGTTTTAGCTAAAACATGAGTTTCCACATATCTAATACAAATAAAATATATTACTAATAAAGTGTCACTGCATTCAACAATGCCATTCCAGCTATTTCTTTTTTGGGGGAGAAGGACAAGTTTTATTTCAAAATTACTTTATAGTATAGAGCTAGTCGTTTTCATTATACTAGTATAGAACTAGTACTTTGCATTATTATACTTTGTAACAAGCACAAGAGTGCTTATTCATAGTAGATATTAACCACAGTAAAGAATCCCTCTCAGGAAGGATCACAACTATGTCTTATGACAAGGTGTACGGTATTACTATATAAAGTTAGTGTCCAGAGATTTTAAAAAGTGCAGTCTTGAACTAAAGTCTATCAACACTAAGAAATAGTTTTAGGGACTTCATATAAATAAAATAACCGTGTTTTCTATTGTAAAATAGGATTCTAGCTATTCCAAAGGGTGAGGTGGCAGGGGAGGGTGAATGCAAAGTTTGGCAATAAGTATGTTTCTAGCAAGTCTTCCGGCCTGATATGCCTGGCTATAAAATGTATCTTTTACATAAGAAAAACCTGCTTATTAAACATATATAGCACTTTTCAGGCACTTGACCTCACTTCATAGTTAGGTTGATGTCCAGATGTTTATTTAATGGAAAACATTAAATTATATACTTACTTCAAGCCATGATTCCACAGAACATCTGTGTTCCATAAGCTAAATCCAAACGTTCCCTGCTAAAATCAAATAAAGATGCCATAGACTCAACTCAGAGAAAAAAACTTAAGAGATTAAAGTTAATAGATTGAATTCACTCAATTTTAAGATTTCCCACCATAAACTTTTGTTTACCTGTCTGGATGTAGAAAAAAGATTTGAAAATTATGAAATGTTACACCTAAATAATATTAGAAAATTTGAAAACTGTTGATCATGTTAGTTCAATAGCTTGTACTGTTCATTGAAATATGCCTATAATTTTGCTCTTACATTGCTTAAGAGCCATATTTTCTCTTAGTAGATGTATTCCTAGTTCATATTATATAATTATATAATTGAATATGTAAACACTTTAATGTGCCCAAAAGAGCATTATGAACTTTCAATTTGTTGTCCCTAAATATGTTTGAGAACTACTACATTTAATGTCTGACTCAAACTATCTTTGGGGCTCATACCAAAGGAATGCTTTCAGATATATCAATAAGGATAGGGTTCCAAAATCAGACTACCAAATTCTATCTTGAATTTTAAAAATATGGCAAGATTCAAGTATAGAGGCTACTGTTTCCAATTTTTCTTAAATACTTAGCATGTCCTTTAAATATGTTGATATAAGGATTTTTTGTTTGTATGTATCACTGTATTACCATCTGGGAAAATTTTGCGATATACTTTTAGGCAGTTAGCTTTAAAATAATGAAACTTCTGCTGTTAGCACAAACAGCCCTGAGAACAGTGCATTCAAATTACAGCTTGGCTAGAAATAATCTAGTTGAGAAACCCTGGAGTACAAAAAAACCAATTCTGGAAAAGTTGTAAATCTAAAAAAAAAAACTTTACCAACATTTGAGGCACTACCAGACTACAGTACTTTTAAGAGTTGAAAGGAGTTTGGAAAAAAAGGGACAAGTATACAAAGCTATATGTGCACGTGCACACACTCATAGCTTTGTATATTTATAGTGTAATTTTTCATTACACTCATTGTGCTGTAATGAAAAATTGTGCCCTAAATGTTACAGCCTGAACATTTTATATCATGGCCTAGTTGAAGGAGAGTTTTGGTAAATAATATAAAGCATTGGTACAGATGTCTGTACCATAAATGGAAACAGAGTCAAGAGCTTGGTTAGCAACAATTTCTTCTACTGACAACCCTTCAAGGGAAGCATGAAAGAATCATCTTAATTATATTTATGATGCAAATGCTAAGTCAAAGTAGAAATGATTTCATCTATTTCAAAGGGCATTCAACTTTGTAGCAAATAAGGTGCAACAATCTCTGTTGCAATAGAAATAAAATATGAACTAGAAATAAACATTTGTTCTGTTAATATAATACTATATATAAAGTGGTAAAAGGCCTGAAGACAAAAATGGTTTACCACTGTATAATCTATCAACATGACATTCTACATTTTATACATGGTAACTTGAGATATTTAACATTTGCTACAAAAAAGTAAAATACTAGGAATCAATAATTAACACTTCTCTGACATCATCAAAAAAGAATGAATTCACTTCTGTTTTATGTTAAAAAATGTATGTTCCCTGCTTCCTTTTAATATAAGTTATAAAGCTTTACTAAATGAAATACTTGTTCTAGAGAAACATGTATCAATTTATGTGAAAATAAACAGTCCTATATTTTAAAAATCTATACTTATTATTGTAAGTCAGAAGAGTATTTATACTTCATATAGTACTTTAAATGAAATATCTCATACATAGTTTTTACCATTCAAGGTTTGCAGATAGAGATGCATTATTATAAATTGTACACTCTTACGTTGCAAGTAAAAAATATACTTATGTGAAGCTTGACAAGTTAGGAAAAGCAAGGACATGCTAATCCAGATCTAATACTAACCCAGAGCCCTAGTGAGGTTAATTACTACCCTATGAATGATCAGCAAGCAGCAGACTGTTAACTTTCTAGAATTCCTTTGGGTAACAATGCCAACCAGTAGCAAGTAAGATAAACATTAAAGAGTACCAAAAAACAGCACTATCAAGATATTTAAATAGAATACTGTAACAATATCAGCCTAATTCCTAATTGTGCTTTCGATGGGCAAAAGCTAAAATGTTCCACTAAAAATGATTTACTACAACCTCACTATTTCTTGTGCTTTACAATTCTTCTCCTTGTACTTTTCTTAAAGTATCTTGCTTCTCCAAGTGGGCTTGGTGAGGGCAATACAAGATTTACAAGTATGCACAAATTAAGCAGCTAAAATTACGGGATCTTCTGCAACTGTTATTTCCAGTTACAGCATCATGCATACTTTCCTCAAGATGACAAAGCAAAGGACTTTTAGAGGTCGAGGCATGATGGGTGAAGTCTCATGACCGGTCGTGGAGAATCAAGGCATTCCTGAAAGGGCGATTTTATTCTAAATTTGATTCCAAATGTAATGATTGCTATTGAGTCAAGGATCCACACAAACCCTGTGACAATGTCTAGAATTCTGGAAATAAGATACATATGATTCAAAAGGCTAAACAAATGCCAGAGAGTCACCTAAAACACCTTTTCAACAATTCAGCTTATGCTTTACACTAATAACCGAAGTCTTATGACGGTCAGAATAAAATACAAATATTTCTGAAAATAAATTAAATAGTTATCACATAAAGTAACATTTTTCCATGATTTACTTTCATTTAATTTTAGAAAAAAAATACATAAAACTTAACAAACTTTTCAAATCAATTTAAAATTTAAATTTCCAGTTTTTGTCTGACAAAAATCTACTTAAAAATGGTTAGAAAGGGGTGATTACTGATAAATACCAAAATTAATTCAATAAGGTTGAAAAAAGTACTATATAGTGTCCTGTAAAGCAGGATACTGAAGAAAGAGAAAGAGAAGGGGGGAGGGAGACAAAGAGAGGGAAAGGAGGAGGTGAGAGAGAGAAATGGAAAATCAAAGTTAAAAGCAAAAATATGCACAACTAAAAGGCAACTTTCTATTTTTTTATGCTGATTACAAGGCCTCCAAGGAAAACCTATAGCTTTAACCAATTCCTTTTCCTACGCACTGTCTTTTGTGTCTCGTTTACAATGTGACTTACTCTAATTTTCACCCAACAGTGCAGTGCCCCCCCTGTCCACCACAAACAGGTACTAAAACCACCATAAAAGGTTATATGAAATCTGCCAACAATTTGGCAAGGTGTATTACAACCGAAGTAATACAGGTGGTTGAACATGGCCACTAATTTTTGATAACATGATTTTTGTTTGTTATTTTAAGTATTCGTGCTTGCCACAAACAGGCTGAAATGGTAACATTTCCAATCCAGTAATTTTATGAATTAAGCCTGAAATTAATACAGACGCAGTTCAAATTATATGTGGTACTTCAATACTACTAGATGCTACATTATTGATTTAAACCCTGGTTTATTTATCATTTAAATAAAATTCAGGAATGATTTGCTCAGATAAAGCACATTTCATTTGCCGAAGCTATCGTGTCTGTTTCTTGGACTCACATATGAAAACCACAGGAGTGTTCTAGGAAAGACTCCTACAAAATTGAAAAAAAGAATTATACATCTTGATTATTTTTTAAATTACCAATTGCCTGCCGAACTAACCCATCACAATTTCAAAACAATTAAAAAAGAATTGAGGTTCCTTATGAAGGACGTTGCTTTGGTGACAACTGAGAACCAAACTTTAGATCTTCAGTTGATCCCACGTAAACAGTTGGCTCTGGCCAGAGGCTCCCACTTATTTGCAGGGCTTTATGGCTGCAGCGCATTCTTCATGCATTTCACACAGGACAGGCGCCTGCACATCTTCACCTGCACTGTATTTTCCTTCTGTCTCTTCACCCACTTCACCATCTGGAAGCTTAAGATCCTCACGAGCTTCACCAGTTTCTGCCCGCAGGGAAAGGTAACCATCCTGAATGCATATCAGCTGCTAATCATTTCTCTTAATATTTGGGACATCCATGTCGTGAGTAGAAGGGCAAATATCTTCATATTTTTTGCCCATGAAAATATCAGCGCCAACGAGGTGAACCTCAGCATGGCCGTGCTTTCCAGTTTTGGAAGCTGACACCGCCACTGTTTTGCATGGTCGTCCTTTAAGCACCAGGAAGCAGTTTCTGCTCTGAGCCGAGCACTGTGTAGGGCAAGTGCTGGAAGCCCCGGCATCTCCAGTAGTGAAGTCACTTCCATCTGCCGTGGTGGGCTGGGGAGATGGCAGCTTTTCGGAGGGAACTTCCAATGGCGGCAGTTCCCTATTTTTTTATGAAATTTTTTTTGTTCTTGTTTTTCACATTTACATCCTTAATCCATTTGGAATTGCTTTTTTTCAATGGTTTAAGGTAGGGATCTAACCTCATTTCTCCTCATATCAATAGCTATTTGCACTGGCGCTTCGTGAAACAGGCCCTCTTCTCCTCGTTGGTCTGCAGAGCAATCTCTGCCACACATCAAAGTCCCACTTTCTTTCTAGGCCCTCTATTCTGTTCCATTAGTCATTTTATCCGTCTCTGCACCAATGTCACGTGTCTTATTTGCTCTAACTTGTGAGTAAGCCTTCAGATGACGTCTCTAACTTACTAGGGTGCCTTATCAAGTCTTGATCTTCTCTGCCAAATGGATTTTAGAATCAACTTGTCAATTTCCATGAAAAACCGAGTTTAAGTCTTGAGTGCAATTGTCCCCTCCTCTGGAAGGAAATTGCCATCGTCAGATTGAGTGTCGCTGTCCACGAGCAAGGGGGAGTTCTCCCTCGTGTGGCCACCCTGCTCAGCCACGGGCTGGGGCTGCGCCAGGAAGAACCCGGGCTCAGGCACCCCCACCGTGCATCCCTGTTGTGGTCTCCCAGAGACGAGCGCGACTTGGTGCAAAATCTACGCCAAGCAGCAGCTGCAGGCCGTGGTTAACCCTACCCTCGGGGCTGGGCAGCGAGTCCTTTCCTGAAGGGGACGTCTGAGTGACGCAGCTCCCTGTCTGCCACCAGGGGCTTTATTCCTCACCTGACCAAAGCATTGGCGTTTCATTTTTGTCAGGGTCTTAACTATTTGCATTGATCGCCACCTGCCTTTGTACCATGGCTTTCCTATCCCAAAGTTCTTATTTTGGTTCATCTTTTGTTTGGCTGGATTTCTTGTCGGGTATCTCTTGGGTTCATGGGTTCTAATTCTTGAATTCTTTTATGTTTGAGAATGTCAGTCTTTTGCTTTCTTTTTGAAGGACAAGTCAGCTAAGTTAAACAGCCTTTCCCCCCCCTTAGTGTTGTTTTAGATGTTGCTCTGTTGACTTCTGTTGTTGAATGATTCTCAGAAGTCTGAGGTTTACTGAATTCTCCCCCTTGTAGGTTACTTGCTTTCTTCAGGATGCATGCTTAAAGAATTAATTCTCCAACCTTGACATGCAACGATATCCAGGATATTCTTTGTAATCATCTTGTATCAAGTTTTCCTAGTATATATGTGTTCTTTCAATCAATATCTTGACTTTTTCCTTCATGTAAGAAAAATTTCTTGCATTATCTCTTAGAATAATTTTTTCTATTCCATTTATTGGGTTGTCTGCCTCAGGAACGTCTGCCTTTCTTCTATTCAAATATTCTGCCTGTCTTCCATATCCATTATCTTCTTTTTAATTATTTTTCATCTGTTTTTTACCCCCTCTGCCTTTTCTGTGATTACTTCAGATTTTAAGTCCATACCATGGATTTTATTTTCAACAGTGTCAAATTTCTTCCTCATTGTAATGTATTTATTACATCTGTAAATTGGTTCTAAATTTGATCCTTGGCTGGACAATTATTCTTTTGTTTCATAATATCCTCTTTTGACTCCTAAATAATTCCATTCACTTTTTTTTTTTTTTTTGGCATGCTGCACTCACAGGGGATCTGATTCTGTGTCTTAGATTATGTTTTCTTTCAGGCTTTTTTCTCCAGCTATTTCTCAAAATGTCTCCTTTCCTCTTCTTTCTCTCTTTCCTTACTCCCCCTCCTTTCTGGTAGTACGTGTGCGCTGGTTGCCATGTCACTTCTTTTTGTCACCATATATGTCAGGGGCTGCCCTGGCTAGCCTTTCTGAGTGGTGCATTCTGTGGTAAATTCTCCCATCTTACCCGAGTAGGGGCATTTTAGCATGTTTTTATGCCCTGCAAAGTGGCAAACCCTTCTCCCCCTCTGCTGAGCTCCCACAGTGATGTGGGGTTTTTTTTCTTACATTACTTCGGCCAGGTCTGCCCCCACCCCCTTCCCCCCCAGACCCGCCCGGCAGGAGCTTGTGGGAATTCTCAGCTTTCATTTCTTTCCTCAGAAAAGCTGCCGGGGGTCAGGGGTGGGGTTAGGAGGCACACTCTTCGTGCCAAACCAGAACCCCCTGCTTCTCCCCCGGCTACACTTTGCTTCCGGCTGGAGGTGCCTGCAGCTGGTGACATTTGCTTTTGTGATTTTCACCCTCACTCTGTTGCTGCTCTGTGACTCTTCCTCATTCCGCCACCTTCTCGGCGAAGACGCCTCTTCAATGGCTTATTCAACCAGTGGGTACGCCCTGAGTGCCTAGAGTGGCTTTCGCCATTGAGGAGACGCGGTGATCCAGCAGCCCCACCCACCACCACGAGGCTGTGAGAGATGCCGGCAAAGGACGCTACACGTCACAGTTTGTTCTGGCCACCCCGGGGTCCACTAGACGGAGCGCTCCTTCCAGGCAGGAATGGGCTAGGAATGATGGCTGAACATCCAGACGGTTGAATGAATAGAGGAGATGCGAAGTTGCAAGGGCTGAGTGAAGAAGGGTCCCTGGTCTGGTAGAGCAAGGGGTGGGGCACAGGGATATCAGAAACAGCGTGACCCTGCCCCCAGCCGCACGCCAGGGAAGGGGGGATCTAAGAACCAGCCACTAAATGAGAGTTCCAGATCTGGCTTGGCTTGGCCTCTGTTACCATAAGCCAGTGGTAAATTAATTGAATAAATAAATCGAAAAAAAACCAAAAAACCTATTAACTCAAAGGTTTAAAAGTAGGAAAAAATAACCAGGCAGGGGCGGAGGCGGATAAGCGAGACCCAGACTTGATTCTCAGGGAATTTGTCATCAGGAGGAGGAAGACAGACGCGCAGACCTGTGGGGGGAGGGCTTGGGGGGGGGGGGCACAGAGGGTTGAGTGCCTCTCCGGCACAGGCCCTGGGGGCCGGTCAGGAAGTGCTTCTTGGACTGGATGCTGGCGCTGTAGTTTCGAGGTAGCGAGGAGCTTGCCAAGGCGCGGTGCAGAGGCAGGAGGTGTGAGAAAGCTGCGTCCAGTCAAGGAGCTGTCAGTGGGCCCTGGGTGGAGCTGGGAGATGAGCGAGGCCTGGCCAGGGCCTGGGGTGCCGCGCTGAGCCTGGCCTGATCTCGGCATGGAGCCCCCGCCAGGCTGCGGCAGAGGTAACGCGAGCCTCTGTACCTTCTGAGTAGGCACAGAAGTCCCTGGGATGGCCAGGCCCATGCCCCTGCCTCAAGCACTAGATGTGCTAGAGAGCGCCAGTAATCTTGTAGCTCAGCGCGTGGGCACCGGGAAAACGTTCGTTCCTCCATGTGCATTTTCGGGCCAACGACGGAGGAGAAGAGGAGTCAGTGGGTGCTCCACCTGCATGGTCCCGGAGCCCAGCTGTCTCTGGAACATCTTATCAACTTACCTTGACGCCACAGTCGCTGACCTTTCTGCTTCGGTGACTCAGTGGATATAAGTGGCTGGTCTGTTTATAGATGTGCACTTGGGCCCTTTCGGTTCTGGGTGACTCAAAAAGCACCAGAAGAGGCTAAGTTTTTCCCTCTACTTTCAGCCAGCAGGAAACACATTTTCAGAATCCTCTTTTTGCATGCAATATGATGACATGGTTTTCTCCAAAATCGTGGTACAGGAAGAAAGTTTGTTAGCCCTTCTTCTGGGCCAGGCCTGCTGGGAGAAGTCCCTCGGGGATATATAAGTGCCTGGCACTCGTACGTCTAAGTGAACGGTTGTTGAGTGATGAGGGGCTGCGTTTGCAGCTTCCATATCAGGTTAACACTTAGCAGGGACCTTCTGTCCTAGGCACGGTGCTAGGCAGAGCAGTCATGCTATGACTTTGGTTCTCAACAGCCCCCGACCCCCCAGGGGCTCAGGCTACAAGAGGACAGCAGGTGAACACGCGTGAGCTGGTCTTGGGACTGCGCCAAACGATACCAGAACCCCGTGCGTTCGACTGCGTGCTCTGCGCACTCTGCCTGGGGTAGGAAATGCGACACAGTTCCTTCCTTCTCGAGCCTGGGATTGTCCAGTGGAGCACGTAGGAGCCAGGGCTGTTATAAAACCCCAGACTCAGCTGTGAGCTTTGAGAAGGTTTCTGGCTCGATGCCTTCGATTTTGTGCCGGCTCTGTGGGCTAAACCGCATTTTTTTTTTTTTTTTTTTTTAAAGATTTTATTTATTTATTCATTTATGCCCCCCTTGCTGCTTGTGCTCCCTGGGTCAGCTAACCACGCCGTGCGGGCGGGCCTGCCCTCACCAGGAGGCCCCGGGAACCGAACCCGGGGCCTCCCATATGGTAAACGGGAGCCCCACTGATTGAGCCACAGCCGCTTCCCTAAACTGCATTTTAGATGAACAAAGAGGAAACAGCATTCAGTCGACTGAGCAGTGGCCCCAACGAGAGTGTCCTGTAAGAGAAGGAGAAGGACACAGCGGCAACGAGGCTGTGTGAAGATGGAAAGAGACTGGGGTGACGGGGCCACGAGCCGAGGAAGGTCTGGGACCACCAGAAGCTGAGCAGGCCAGAAGGATTCTTCTGTAGAGCTTCGGCCGGAGTGCGGCCCTGCCACCACCTTGATTTTGGACTTCTGACCTCCAGAACCGCGAGGGAATAGACTTCGGTTGTAAGAAGCCACCCAGTTTGTGGACAGTTATTACGGCAGCCCTGGGAAGCAAACACACGAGGCAGTACCTATTTTTAAGTGCAGCAATTGTGGTGTGAATTCCACGCTCAGATGGCACCATCAGAAGAACAGGCAGCCAGGGGGAGGGGCGGATGTGGCTCAGGCAGCTGAGTGCCAGCTTCCCACATGGGAAGTCCTGGGTTCGGTTCCCAGTGCCTCCTAAAAACAAACACAAAACAACAACAAACATACAAATGAAAAAACCAACTCAGAGAAGCTGATGTGACTCAGTGGTTGAGCGCTGGCTTCCCACATACGAGGCCCTGGATTCAATCTCCAGTCCCATACCTCAAAACAAAAACAACAACAACAACAACAAAAAACAATAAGCAGACTTCCAGCAAAAACAACAAGCAGACAAGAAAAAACATCGAGCAGGCAATGAGCAAACAACGAGCAGACAGCAAGCAGAAGCAAAACAAAACAAAGAGAGCAGGGAACAGATGTGGCTCAAGAAGTTGGGTGCCCGTCTCCACACAGGAGGTCCTGGGTTTGGTTCCCAGTGCCTCCTGAAGAAGAAAAATGAGTAGACAATGAGCAGACAACGAGCAAAGCAGACAAAGGAGCCATCTCGGGGTGGGTGGGGGGTGGAACAGGCAGCCAAAGCCAGGGGCGGAGGGCAGAAGCAGAGCACACAGGGGTCCTGCTGGCTCCCGTGCTCTCATCCGCCGGCCCGCCATCGTCACCGTCCTGCTGTTCTTCTCCTCTGTCTCCCAATTCCGCCTCCACCCCCATCCCACATGTGTCCTGAAGTGTGTTGGGCGTGGCCAGTTTTTATTCTGAGCTCCCAGACAGGACACCTGGCACTGCTCTGCCCATGGCCACCTACATGGAAATTGAGGTTGAGCTACTGGGACCTGGGAACTTTCGCTTTGAACCCTAGCGGCCAGCCAGAGGAGGGGCTCTGAACATGACCTGCCGGAGATTGCTCAGAGTCAGGGACCCACAGTGGCGAGACCCAGATGGAGAGGTCAGAAAACATCGTAGTCCCATTTACTGTCCAGGTGACTCCACACAAGGCAGCCCCTCCGGGCTTGTTTCTTCCGTCATCCGTTAAATAACACGAGATGCTGTGGGCAACTAAGTGAGATGGCGGGCGAGGGACCGCTTTATAAACAGAAGGCAGTGGATAGGTGCAGGCTTTGGCAGGGGCTAAAAATAGAGGTCAAGTGTGTGAGATCACAGCTCAACATTTCTATGCTCCACGCACAAATGGTTCCCTGGACACCCAGCTGGAAAGCCCAGGGGCGTCATTTCCATTCTCCCCAACCAACTCAACTCCAGCAGACAAGCCTGGAAATGTGGCCTGGGTGCCTCCCCCAGCTCAGGTGCTGTCCCAGGTGGACAGAGCTGCTGCTGTCCCCTGCCACGGCAGCGTGGGGCTGGGGGCTGCACATCTCCCTGTGCCGTGCAGAGGGGGGCTCAGCAAGCTGTGTCTCTAACAGGCCAGAGAGGTGATGCCTTACGTTCCGCTGGCCTTAGGGGCTCCGTCACCACGAGCTCTGCCTCAGACCGTCCGTAAACGAATGCGGGTGGCTGTGTCCAATGGACCCTATTTGCGGGAACAGCTGCTGTCGGGGTTGTGCCCTGATGTAGCAGGGCTTGGGGAAAAGCTTGGCTGACTTTCATTTGTTCCACAGTCGTCGGGTTTATGAGATTTTGGTCCCCGAGCTCAGAAGTCATCAGTACAGCAGCACAACTTGACGGCTTGAGCCGGCGGCGACGTCTTCCGCGTACACAGCTTCAGGAAGAGCTGCCCTGGGAAGAAGGTTGCGTGAGGTGTGTTTGCAGCGAAGGTGCAGAAGGGAAGAGCCCTGCCCGGCCCGAAACGGTCCTTCCTTCCTTTCCCGCTCTGACATGTCAGGGCAGCGGACTGACAGCCAGCGGTTTCTGGAAGAGAAACGAAACAGGGCTTCTGCAAAGGAACTTCTGATTCTCCTTTTCCTGGTTCTGCCGGGGTGGAGGGAAGCCAGTGAGCATTCACCAGGACATCTGTGGGGCCGGCTAAACTCTGAGGGTAATTCTCACTTTTATCCCAGCGCTGCTGGCCGAGCCCCTAGGAAGCCCCGACGCGGCTGCCCCGCAGTCGCCTGCGCTGCTCCTCCACCTTTACCCTCATTCTGAGTGCTACCACTGCGTGGGTCGAGTTGTGCTCAGGTCCTCGCCCCCAGTCCCCGTGAATGGGACCTTATTTGGAAATAGAGTCTCCACATTTGGGGCCACCCTGGATTAGGGTGACCCTTCAAGACGCAGGCCCATAGGGAAGGTGGGCAGAGTCGGGAGGGATGCGGCCACGAGCCAAGGAACCCCTGGACCCCCAGAAGCTGCAGGAGGCCCAGAGGGGCCTCCCGCGGAGCCTCAGGGGGGCCCGCCCTGCCGACACCTTGGTTTCAGACTTGGGGGCTCCAGAGCTGTGAGGGAATGCATTTGTGCTGTCTTACGCGCCCGGTTTATGGGCCTTTGTCAGGCAGTACCAGGCTTCGTGGCGTGAGCCAGGCTCCATTCATCTCAAGTCTTTACAACCTCTCGGGAAGGCACTAGATCCATTTTACACCCAAATACGGACGCTCAAATGGCAAAGCCGTGTCTCTCCCTCAAGCAGCCGGTCACGGGATAGCTGGGAGTGAGGCGCAGGCTTGTTCCACTGCCAAACCCAAGCCTTCTCCAAAGCCACTTCCGCCAACTTCCGAGGGCTCCCCCAGGCCTGGCTTTCACTGGGAGAGACCCCAACTCTGACCCTCCTTACCTCCTTGTCTGAGCCCCCTGGAGGACAAGCAGGGTGAGCTGTGTGAGGGGTGTGGGCTCCCCAACACAGCTCAGAGGTCTGTCTGGAGAGTCCTGGACGCCACCACGCGTTGTCTGCGGGGGCGTGAGTCGAGGCATCCCAGGTCTCCGATGCTCCCTTCTAAGGGCTGTCACAGGCATCCTCAGCCCCTGCCCTCAGGGCAGGGGCAGTCCCTTTCCACCCACACGGCACCGACAACATACCATGGCACCTGTTTGCCTAAACTTTCCCTTCCCAACCAGACCACGGACATCCTGAGGGCGGGAACCAGCCGCCTTCTCCTGGGGATCCCCAGGTGTCTGGCACGGGCTTGGGTCTCGGCAAAAGTCGGATGACTGGGCTCTGCACTGCGTATGACTTAAGGCTGTTACTACAAGTCTGTGGAGTGGGCAGTGCATGTATAATTATCCTCTTTCCTCGCACGAGGAAGTGGGCCTTCATATGGGACTGCACGAGACCAGGTGGTAAGCGTGAGCTGGAGGTAGCAGTGCTACCTGTTGTCTCCATTCACTGAGCGTGCATCTCATCTCTTGAGCATTTAGTTGGGCCTTGGGCTAAGTAACTTATTTCTTTAATTCTCACAAGAATGTCAGGAGGCTGGCCCTATCATATGCCCATTTTATGGATGAAGAAACCAAGGCACAAAGGAGCAAACCACATTGTCCTATCCTACAGGTGCTTGGAGTTAATACTCTAGTTAGATCCCAGGCCCAGGTGTGCTCTAAGCCTGGGCACTGCCTTAACCTTAGCCCCCAGACCATCCATCTCCCCACCCAGAGCCCCTTACCCCTCACTACCCAACAGGGGCAGTGGCAGGGCCTCATGCAGGGCCGTGGCCTTGGAGAATGGAAGTGAGGAGCAGGTTCTAGGTGCCTTTCTCCCCAAAGCCCTAGGGCAGCCCCAGTCCACTTGAGAGTTGTCACAGGAAGCCTGGCACAGCGCTGCAGGGGGCCACTGAGGACACAGAAGTGACGTCGATGGTGAGTCCCATCTGGGCCGTCAAATCCTCATAAACAAGGGAGCAAGCCTTGTGTGCGATGGTTGAGGATACGTTGGCATGGCTTTGGAGCTAGGGTGACTGGCTTCGTGTCCTGACTGGTCCCGGGGCCTGGGCTTATGACTTAACTCCTTTTGGGTGCCACTTACTTTTGTAAATTTGTAAATCAGGGATAATATACCTGTGCTGCGGGCAGTGGAAAGGATGAGGGACAGGGTGTGGAGAGCTGACACGTGTGGGCTGCTGTCGGCCCCTGTCTTTGGAGAGAGGCCTTTTCTGTGAGCTGATGTGACAAAAGAAAGCCCACTTCTGGAATCTGAACAGAACCAGAATGAGCTGGGGCAATCGTCTATCACAGCCTTAACCTGGAGCTGGGCTACCTTGCTTCCAGGATGCTTGGTCTGCTCTCATGAACTTGGACTTCTGGGTTGGCAGAGGTGGCCGCCCCTCACCTGCTCTGTGCCCAGTGTTTCCTCTCCTCACTGCAAGCTGGGGGATGACCTTGTTATTTCCGCTGTGCAGATGAGGAATCTGAGATGCAAAAAAAAAAAAAGAAAGGAACTCAAAATGGTGCAGCCGCTGTGGAAAACAGTGTGCGGTTCCTCGGAAAGTTATGGATAGAATTACCGCGTGACCCGGCAATCCCACCTCTCGGTCTTTGCCCTGAGGAGTTGAAAGCAGGGACTTGAACAGATATTTGCACCCTGATGTTCAGAGCAGTATTATTCACAATTGTTAAAAAAACAGTGGAAATAGTCCATGTGTCTGTCCACAGGTGAACGGGTAAACTAAATGTTCTCTATCCACACAGTGGAATATCATTCAGCCATGAAAAAGAATAACGTTCTTGTACAACATGGATGAAAATATGATGCCAAGTAGAGTAAGCCAGGCACAGAAGGACAAATACCGTATGATTCCACTTACATGAAAGTCTAGAGTAATTCATGGACACAGGCAGTAGATGGTTTAGGTTACTCAGGGCTACGGGAAGGGAAATGGGGAATCATTGCTTAATAGGTACAGAGTTTCTGTTTGGGGTGATGGAAAGTTTTGGTGATGGATAGTGATGGCAGCACAACTTTGAGAATGTAATGGACACCACTGGATTGTACCCCTGAAAGTGGTTGAAATGGAAAATTTATCTCAGTATTGTATTATACACGACTAAATAACGATCAAGTACTACAGAAGGCGATGAGAAGGGAAAGCTAATGTCTGCCCTTCCACCCCTCCCAACCTCAGCTGCACGTCTCTTCTGGTTTTAATTCTCCCGATGAGTCATCCCATAACTCCACCTACAAGACTTTTCCTGGGCGTTGACTTATCTACTTAACCTCATCTCTTGACCCCTGTCCCCACGTCCCACTGGAAAAGATGGCTCCCTCTCATGGTCCCTCCATCTTTATTCCTTATTGCTTTTGTTACCTGTCAAACTTTAAGCATGTTTATGTGATTTCTGCACAGTTTACATGCATTATGAATGAAATTATAGAGCCACGTGGTCGTTTTATGCATAGTCACAAGTGTAGACCCTTTCTGGTTTACTAGCGCCGGACTCAGCGCTGGACTCTGCCTCCACTCCCTGTATGTAAGACGAGGAGGTTAATCCTTTGCCTTCGGCCACTGAGTTACGTGGTGCTGGACTGGGAGTCCAGCTTGGGGTGTTCAGACTCCCAGAGCCTCCGTCTTTTCCATCCGCAGTTCCCTTGGTGGAGCGGGCACTGGGACTTGGCAATGTCATCGTTTGCTTCAGCACTCACGGGCAGTGGCTCTGCCCTGCCGGTCACCTGTGACTTAAACGCCCGTGAGACTCTGTGAGACTGATGACACTCCTGGCATGAGCAGTGTAGGTGACATTCCTGAAATCCAGCCCTCCTTCCTGGCGGCTTCAGAATTGTGCCCCTACCCGGATACATGTTCAAGTCCTAACCCCCTGTCCCTGTGACTGGAACCTTATTTGGAAATAAAGTCTTGCCAGATGTCAAGTTAAGATGAGGTCTTACTGAATTAGGAGGCCCCTGTATGCAGGAACTGGTGTCCTCCTGAGACGAGGACATTAGTATAAGGAAGACGGAGGCAGAGCTTGGAGTGATGGGGCTGCAAGCCAAGGAGAGTCCGTGGTGGCCAGCCACCCCCAGAAGCCAGGAGAGAGGTGGGGCAGGTTCTCCATCAGGGCCTGAGCTGGGAGTTTGCAATTCTGTGCTCCAGAAGCAGGAGAGAACGGATGCACGCTGTTCAGAGCCACCAGTTGTGCTCTGTCACGGCAGCCCAGGAAGCGCACAAGGGTGCCTCAAGATGCTGGTAGCTGTGGGGCTGTTTCTGCAGAAAGTCTCCTTGTTTATTCCACTTTTACCGTTTCTCCTGGCACAGCTTCTCCCCGGCCGTGGCCCGGATCTTTCCGGGACAGCTGAGCCCTGGGTTCTCCTGAGATGCTTTAGGTGCCTGATGCAAGCTTCTGCTTTGAGTAGCAATGTTCCTGGCCAGACATGAAAGGAGAGATTCTAACAGCCCTTTTTTCTCCAGGCAGCTTATCCCGATTAAGTGGGGAATCAAACAAAAATCCCCACCCCGAAGCCCTGACCCTGACAAAGCCTGACGTGACCCCTGGGGGAGCTTCAGGGTACGCTGAGCTTGTGCAGTGTGCCCCCCTGCAGGGCCACAGCTCCTGGAGTTTACTCCCATGTTCCTGGAGAAGCATCCGGGGCTCAGAGTGGCGGCGCCGTTTGCCCGACGTAAAACAGCCAGCAGGCCATGATGGGGCCTGGACTGAAATGGAATCTTCCAGAAGGCAGCACCCAGGTTCCTTCCTCCTCGCTGTTTGTCTTCTGTGGGCCCGAGGGGCTGAACATGGTGTTCTCTGCTAACAGCCCAGCGAGGTTGTGAAATCCTGTGACTGTGTGGTGTGCGGGGTGCCGGAAGCCTGGGCCCCTGGGGGTCAGACCAGGTTAAGCCGCTGCGTCCGACGGGGCCTCTGCCAGCAGCATCCCCCGTGGGAACCAGAGCGGGAAGTGCCCAGGGGGAAGCCAAGGCTGCCGGCTGATTTATGGAGCGCTTTCGAGCGCCTGCTCGCCGCGCTGCAGTCCTGGGCGCGCCCTGCCACAGGATGGCCCGCGCCACGCCTGTTCTGAGCGTTTTTAACATTTTCCCGAGGGCTGAGGGGCAGATGATTTATGGGTCTCTCCGCCTTTCCAGCCCTTCTATTGTGGCATGGCAGAGGCATCTGGAAAGGACACGAGAAAACACAGACGAGCGAGAACCGCTCCAAGCAGGCTCTCCTCGCCCCGCTTGCCTGAGTCAGAAGTCAGGCCGTGCCTGGGGCAGGAGCTAGACTGACGGGTGTCCTGCAACTTTCCAAAACACTGTATTATTAGAAATGAACTCTGGAACACCCGGGCCCAGCCAACCAGGCCGCCGAGCCTGACTCTGAGGCTCCAGCAGGTCCGAGGGCAGTGGGATCTGGCCCACCCCGGCCCCGCTGGCGCCCCCTCTGGCCTTTCCAGGTCGGCTGCTAGGATGGACACTGCCGGAGCACATTGTCCTTAACTCCCGCAGGCACAGCCCTTTCAGCAGAGAGGCCCCTTGGCCTGGAACCCTCCGAGGCAGTGCGTGTCTGCGCTGATCGCCGGCGTGGAAGGAAGGCTCTGCCTGCAGAGCCTCTTCACTGCGTGCAGGGACACTGGGGTGTCCCTGTTGCCGACTGCGCTAGGCGGGGGGTTGGGGAAGGGGACCGAGGGACCCCCGGCTCCCGTCCGGGGGCCTGGCAGAGGTGGGTGCAGAGTCTCACGGGAACAGGGAGGTCAGCAAATTTACCCCGGGGGCGGGGGGGCTCTTTGAGTGGGCAAAGGTGAGGGGCAGTGGGTGGAGGTGGGAAAGGGGGTGGCAGAAGGAGCCAAACGTGCAACAGCTTAGAACCGGGGGGTGCTGTGCTGGGGAGAAAGGGCTAGTCTGGGGTGTCCCTGAAGCTTAGGGTCTGTGGAAGGGAGAGCAGTAAGGGAGGCTGGTGCTGGATTTGGGGGGGCTTTGGAGCCACACCCAAGACTCCAGGCCCTTAGGGCAGCAGGAGGGCCGTGGAGCTGGAGAGAGAAAAGGACACGAGCGAGCAGAAGCCTTCATCGCTGTGTTGACCGCCGGGGGCTGCTGAGAAAGGAGGGGACAGCCGCTCCAGCCTCTGTACGGGGGCGGGTGGGTGCTGGAGGCCGGGGAAGAGGACATCCGCCGTCAGCGGGAGCAGCTTAGCTGGTTCTTCTCTCGACCCGGCTCGTTCCTGGGAATGCTCAGGTGGGACGTAGAGCGCTTGGGCGCTGATTTCCGAAACTCCCCGTGGATTTCCAGGCCCCCTTGAATGCCGCGGTGCATGTCACCGGCACGACAGGTAAAGAATCAGTTCCCCACCAAGGGCTTTCCTTGTCCACTCCTACCGCCAAGCGCCGCCTGCAAGTCTCACGCGGTCACGGTGGCAGAGCGGTCAGTGCCATCCCCCCTGGGGCATGATGTCACACATCTCTTGTCCAGCCCTTGCCGCCATGGCGGCACGGTGGGCCTGAGTCTGGGTTGCGAGCGGGCAAGGCCCAGGGGCCGTGAACATCTCCTCATCGCAGGACTGGAGCAGCTGCTGACCTCAGTCCACCTCTTCAGTAAGATTATTCGTTTCCCTGCCTGCGGTGGCTTTGTGGGGGGAGTCCAAAGCATCTTCCAGCCTGAGCCCGTTAACCCCATTAGCATCCCAGGGTGGTGGGAGCCATCAGCCAAGGCCTGCGGTGCCCCCTCCACCCCGTGTTGGGCGAGGCAGGGGGGGCGGATGTCACTTGAGCAAAGAGGACTTGGCCTGAGAGTCCTTAGTGAGTCAACAGCAGGACTAGGAAAAGAAGTCTCGTTTCCCAGCTCGGGCCAAGGGCCTCGCTGCCAGCACAGGCGTCCTTCCTCGCCAAAGAGCCCGTCCCACGCCTCTGCAAGGCCCCCGTCACCCAGGGCGGGTTGTCGACCGTGCCTAAGTTCCAGGAGCCTCGGGTGGTTTGCACCGAGCCCTGCAGAGAGGAGTTTTATTGTCCGGGTCAGCAAAACAGGCCGTCTCCCTTCTCTGAGGATGCTCTGCAGAAAACACCGCCCCCCACAGAAGCGCTTGTCCTCGGGGAGGCAGCGCCCACCACCTGCCTGCCGGAGGACCACAGCTGTGCGGTTCCCAAGGGGGTGCCTCCCAGGATGGGCCTCCTCTCGGGGTGCTCAGAGGGGGCCGTGGCCAGAGGCAGCTGGACCAGGAAGAAACAAGATGTTCTTCTCTTGCCTGCATTGCCCCCTGCTCTCTTGAAATTTTATTTTGTTTTTAATTTTCAACCTAATTGTAGTCCAAAAACTTGGTGAAGCTAAAGAAGAGTCCTAAAACTTTTTTTTTTTTTTTTGTAAACAAGTGCCTTTTTCTGGCCAGATGTTTCTTTTTTCCCCAGTTCTTACAGGGCTGTGCCATTGGGCTGTCCGACTGGAGCTGAATAAATCTTTGTTTTACAGCTTCTTTGGTCCTTTACAACTAAGAGGCTCAGGAAGGAAACAAATCTTTTAATCCTTCTGGTCTTAGCCTGAAATGACCTCTCCAGACTCTGAGTCTTAGAGAAGTTGTGTGGCTGACCCGAGCCCCAGCGCCTGCCATCAGATGGCGAGTCATGCCCAGAATGGAGTAAGAAGGCACCGCACGCCCCAGCAGGGGGCCACTAAGAACACAGGCATTTCTTTTCTTTGCGTGAATAGGTGTGCCTTAGCAGCGACCAAGACGACAGTTGCCTTCGGTCGCCAGCTGGACGCCCCATTTAAAGTTTGCTCCCTGAGTTTCAGCATGTGCAAAATGGGTCCCCAGACTGCCCATAGAGTGGCATGGACTTGTCTCCCGAAGAAGTGTCTGGGATATGGGACGCCATGACGCTATGTCAAAGCGTGAGGCAGGGTTAGATGTTTTCATGGTTTGGGGAGAGCAGGGATGGTTCCAGATATTTTCACTTCTAAAAGGACCCTGGCAGAAGGACAGCTTGTAAAATCTGTTGTGAGCGATACAGCTGCAGCGAGCCGCGGAGCGCTCCAAGTGTTGGAGAGAGGGGGATGGAAAGCTGGGCCTTTTTCTTGGACAGGTTTCCATGTCCTGAGAAGAGAAAAAGCTATTGCTCAATATTGAAGGTTGGGTTTTAGGCGCTGGTGTCATGGCCGACAAGAGCTGGCCTCGGGCGAGCTTACGGGCTCTCTTCCCGCGCCCCCTGCCTGCGGGGGCGCCCCACGGCCGGGCCACATGCGGGGCTCCTGGCGGTTTATAAGCGTCAGCCAAACGCGCCCGTCTTCGCTGCCTCGTCTCCGGGATCCCGTGGGCCTCTGGCCGGCGGCCCGTCCTCCCCTCCCAGGCCTGAGCGGCGGCCCAGGCCATCCTTCCCGCGGCTGCCTCACCTGGGCCGGCTGCCCGGGCATCGCGCCCACTGAGCCCTCTGCACAGGGCCCGGGCCAGGCGCCTCCTATAGGCCCAGGCGCTGTGCCAGGCACCTTTCGCGGCCTTCTCTGGGCATGAGCGCTGCCTGTCGGCCTTTCCTCCACCTGGACGGCGCCTCCGTGCCCACCCCGCCCACTGTCGCCAGGCCTCGTTCACTGCTGGGAAGGCCCCGGGTGGAAAGCCTGCTTAGTGCCGAAGCCAGCAGCCTGGAGTTGTAGGAAGCCCAGGGAAGGAGATTCGCGCGGCTCCCAGGGCGGCAGCTGCAAAGCACCACGACGGAGCTGGGCGAAGACAACAGGTCGCTACTGTCCCCCAGGAAGCCCCACGTCAAGGTGTCAGCAGGGCCTGGCCCGTCTGAAACCCTTCGTGGCCGCGTCCTGCCCCCGCCCCCTCGGCACACAGCCTGCTCTCTGGCCGTGCCTGCCGTCTCGTCCCTCTTCCTCCAAGGGTCATACTGTGTGACCTCATTTTAAATCCATCTTCAAAGACCCTACTTCCAAATGAGGTCCTAGTCACACTACCCTGGGGTTACGACTCGAGCGTATGTTTTGGGGACACACAGTTCAACCCACAGCACACAGTGCTTTTCACTTGGGGAGCTGCATCATTTCATTTTCAGCCATATTATCTGACATTCCAGGCAGAGCCCCTCTCCTCGCCTTTGACCTTGCCTGTTTTTCAGCCCACCCTGGGGCTCGAGAAGGAGGGACGCAGGGATGAAGTGGGGCTTAGGGCTGCCTCTGGGAAAGAAGGCCCAGAGAACTGGGCATCTGGAGCTGCTTTTCAGGAGCACAGTGCTGGAGGCAAGGAGCACAGCTCCCCGGCGGCACCTCCCATCGGGAAGCAGAGTCGCCCGTGACTTGCGCTGACTGGCTGGGCATGGCCCACCTGGGGTTGTGTGTCGTCAGAGCCGAGGCCTCCAGAGACCCCGCGGCTTCTGGCCTTGATCTCTGGACCTCTGAGGCTGCCCTTTGAAGACGCAGGGTGGGCCCCGCTGGCCCACGTGAGACCACATGGAGCAGAGACAAGCCCTCCGGCGGAGGCTCCCTGCCCCCAGCCCCCAGCTGCCCGGCGCGACAGGGAGCTGTCTCTCTCCGTCCAGCCACCAGCTGACCTGCCCGCTGACCCCAGACGTGGGGGACAAGCCAGCAGAGACCGTCCAAGTCAGCCCAGCCCAGGACGGTCCCACGACCCACACCACCGCGAACGGGGAGTTAAGGTGTTGAAACAGTGGGCCTCGTTTTCAGCCACTGGAGGACCAGGCGGTCTGTTGTGCAGCCAAGCTAATGACACAGAAGCCATTGATCATCCAGAGCTGAGCATCTGCTCATTGTTTGTGGATCGGCCTGTAGCTGCACGGGCGGGATTATAAATTATCTCATCTCTCCCTTAGCAGTCTAGGCCTCCTGCTCGTTTATTTTCAATTAAGATATAGATTTGGTTGCTTAACAATGGAATTTATTCTGCTTTCCATTAGAAAATTCAGAACATGGGCTGCTGCACTTTTTTGGCGGGATGAGGAATAAAATACATATAAAAGTTACCATTTTAAGCATTTTAAAGTATACATTTCAGTGGCAATAAGTGCAGTTACAATGCTGTGCAACCAGCTCCACTGTTTCCGGAACATTTCATCACCCCAAAGGGAAACCCCCTACCCACTAAGCAGTCGCCACCCGTCTCCCTTCCCAGCCCCAGCCAGCCCGAGGCCACCACTGATCTCCTTTTTGTCTCCGTGGATTTGCCTGCTCTGGAGATTAAACGTAAACGGGGACACGCGCTCCGTGGCCTTCAGCGCCTGCCTCCTTCCATCCGGCATGACGTCTTCCAGGCGCTCAAGCGGGAGCCCCTGCCGGAAGCGCCTTTTCATGAATGCAGGGGCTGTGCTGGGGCAGGCCAGTCGGCCGAGGGCCTCACTGTGCGCAGAAACCGCGGACCGCTGAGAACCAGTGCAGGGCTTCACCTGGCTCGCCTGATGGGCTCCGTGCAGCCCCGGGGGGAGTTAGGCACTGCTCTTCTCTGCACCTTATCAAGGAGGACTCCGAAGGGTAGGAGGTTGAATGTCTGGCCAGCGTGGCTCAGATGGTAAGATTTGGCTCCAGGTCACCGGGGCTGGCCCGCTGGGAGGTCATATGCCTTGGCCTTCGGGGCATTTTATCTAGAGTGGCCCTGGCGGAAGGCAGCACGCTCGCGCATCGTCAGCTCCACATGGCAAGGGAACGCTGCCATTGAGTCTCTAACAGCCCATGAAATGCACTCACAAACACACTTAGATCGTTTATTTTAATATCTTCATTGCTTTTCTTAATTATAAAAAGTTTGCATGCTTGAAAGGATTCAGACAAATCAAAAGTAAAAGACAAAAAAGAGAGCTGATGTGGAAAAGGAGAAGAAGAAGGTATAGAAACTGGAATTGGAACACGAAAGAAATGGAGGACGCCTTGTGGCCCTGCGGTTGTGGGGTGGAGGCGCTGTCCAGGAGAACCGCTGTCGATCGCTTGGTAAAAGAACGCTGGTTTGTAAAGCGTGACCAGGCCATCCTGCAGAGAGGTGCACCGAGACGGCAGAGTAAGAGGCGCTGCGTCAAGGGCAAGTCTTCCAACTTCTGTGGGCTCCAAAAGAGCAGCATGGTGCCAAAGAGTATTCACAGCTCCCTGTGCGTTCAGGCACCTTGCTCCACGCGTGTCCAGGGAAGATCCCATCGGCTCTTCCCAAGCTCCCTGAGCCAGCATTATCAACTGCAGGGTGCAGGTGAGGTTCAGTGAAATGCCCCCCACCAGGTCATAGAAGCTGGGGTTTGCACCGGATTCCTTGACTTTCCAAGCCTTGGGATGTCCCTGCAGCTTTGCAACATCCTCCCTGGATGAACCAGTTAAGCCTCATTGGGGCCTGGATGGCTCGGGAACAAGGCTGTGTACAGTTTGGTCTTTATCGCGCATGAAAAGTCAAAAAGGAGCTCGAAGGTCATGTTGCACTCATGGTCTCCCCAGTGTTAACTTTCCTTGATGTTCGATGATCATCGGCATCTTGTTGTCGCTGTCGTAGAATGGCCGGTTTTGCAACGTCATCCCATCTCCCCATCCCACAAAGTGCCTTCCTAGCCCAGCCCCACTCTGTGCTTGCTGCTGATTGGTTTGGACTTGACCTCAGTCCAGGGTGGACTGCGATTGGGTTACACAAGCACACACACTAAAACAAGACTGATAGAGCAAGGGCGCACTGTCCCAAGGCCAGGGCCTTGGCACTCAGCTCGGAGGGCCGCCTGGTCCTCACAGCCACCGGCGGCCGGCTGGGTGCTTGGAGCTGAGTCCAAGCACCCAAAGCAGCACAAACAGTGAACCCCTGCACAGGCCGGTCACGTGCTTTCCCTTACCTGCTCTCCCTCTGCGTGGGGGTGTCTCACCTGAGCCCTGGGCTGGCAGGCTGGAAGGCATCCAGGCCACCGGCACGCTGGGCCCCAGGCAGTCCACCTGGCTGGAGGATGCAGAAGCAACCAGCAGAAAGAGAGTGAATTCTAAGCAGAGAGACAGTGAAGCGTGCTCCCTAAACTCGTGCTCTGTGTCCCAGGACACAGCTGAGGCCCCGCAAAACACAGCAGCTCACAGAACACCAAGGACTGGGGGGGGGGGCTTAGAGCCCGAGGTGGGGACGGCCATTCACCTGCAGATGGCAGAAGCCACAGAAGGGAGGCCCTGGGGAACCTGTGGGCTGTGGGGCTCACGCTACCTGGTTCGGCTGTCAGCACAGCCGTCAAGTTGGGGTCCCTGGGGTTTCTTTGAAAGTGGGTGACACAAATACACGTTTTCATCCTCTCTTTCCTTCCTCTTTCTAAAATTGTCCTTGGGCCATTTAGTAATTAAAAACGTGAAACTTAGAATGGTAGCAAAGTGGGGGGTGGGGGTGGAAAAACGGAATCCAAATCATCCAATATCCACATGAGGAAACTGAGGTCTAGAGAGGTAAATGCTGAGGTCAGTAGCTGAGTTTGGACAGGAGTCAGACTTCTTCACCCCCAGTTTCAACTCCGTCAGCTAGATGTTAAGTTCTTAGAGAGAGTGCATGGATTTAATTTCCTTTTACTCTCTCCTTATGCCAAGTATAGCACAAGCAGAAAGAAAGAAAAATACTCTAATTGAATAAAAGATGTGAGCAGATGAGGGTAGAGATACATTGTGTAGAATGGCTTGCAATCTTCTTTTTCCTCAGTGTAATATAATGAGCATACCGGAAATAAATGTAATTAAATACAAAAATGCCAAGAATCTGTGCAGGTATTCTAATTTCGAAGACCTAATATAGTTCTGTAGGGCCTCTGCCCATAACTGGTGAGGCAGGAAGCAGAGGACAGAAAGGTGGGCTGGGGGGCAGACACATCTAAGTTAGGAACCTTGGCCCCCCCCCCCCCGCGAACAAATCTCTCTACCTTTCTGTTCCTACTTACCTCCCTGGCCGGTTCTGACAACTGAGACAGCTCACGACGTGACTTCAGTGGATGTTTCTATGCTAATGCTGAGGTGAGGAGAGGGAAGGAAGAGATGCAGAGTGTTATCTGGATGGTTGATGTAATTTGCTCGAGGTTTCTTGAACTAAATAATGTGGTGTTGAAATCCAGTTTTGATAGGTTGCCTCCTGGATAAGCAGGTGTTTCCTTGGACCCAGCTTGGTACCAAGGAAAAGCAGAGGGGCGGGGGCTGAGTGAGGAAACACATAGGCATGCTGCATGGAGTTATCTATCTGACGGGAAGCAGGGAGAGGGGAGAGGCTGACCTCTCTGGTGGAGGGGGATTGGCTAGCCTGGAACATGGCCTCGAGCCCTTCCACACCAACCTCCTACAAACAGACCATACGGGAAGAACTCCGTCGCACAAAGATGAAAAATTATCATATTAAAAACAAAGACATTGCAAGAAAAAAGAAGGATAGGAACCAGCAGCAAGTGGCAAAGAAAACTTATCAAAAGAAACTATTGTGGAGCAGGTGAAATTTATGACCAAACATATGCATGAATTTTTAGAAATGAAGTAATTGCCTCTATAAAATAAGACCTCAAAGCAGAGGTGGACCTCAGGGAAGGTTCGGCAAGAGAGAAGGAAATGAGACATGAACTTGCAGAACTCAGGAAAAAGTTGAAGAGAAAAATAAAACCAGTTGTGGAAGTAAAGGGCATATTAGAAGCAGCAAGAAAAAGAATAGAGTCTGCTGTCAACATAGCAAGATACGTGGAGGACAGGACTGAGAAGAGAGTGACAGAAGGAAATGGAGGTAAATGGGGTATTTAAAAGGATCCGAGTATTGGAAGACTGTCAAAGGGATCCCAGATATTTGTGCCTGATGAATCTAAAGAAGCAGAACTAAGATCATGAAAGAAACTTAAAGTTATAATGTAAGAAACCTTTCTGGAAATAAAATAAGACTTGAACCTACACGTTGAAAAGGCATATTTTGTCCAAAGGAAAATGCATACAATGACTAACACTAAGTTACTAAATTTCAAAGATAAAAAGAGAATCAAAGAAATGGGATCAGGTCACTTATAAGGGGACAAACATCAATCTGGCTTTAGTCTTCTCCCCAGCCAGAAGAGAGAGGAGCCACGTCTATTACATACCCAAGAAAGCGGTTTTATACCCAGCTAAGCCGTCACGCAAACATAGAGGCAACAGACATTTTGGGATATGCAAGAGCTCAAGGAATTTTTTGAGCCTTGTCTTAAAAAAAAAAAAAGTGCTAGGGGAAGAAATTCTGCTAATGAAGGGATGGATGAAAAGAATTAGCTCTGAGCGTTGAATCCATTTAACTCTAGGGTTAAGGCGTAAGAAAAGACAAAAGAGAAGTTTGTAGGGTGATGGAAATGCTCCAGTAGAGAGAGAAAGCAAATGGTATGGGGGAGAGAGGAGGCCCTTGGTGGGGTATGGGGACCCAGGTGAGAGTGCCTTCAGGTGAAAAGGTGCTTTCAGGTGGAAAGGCCTTCACGAGTCATAGGCATGAAGATTGAGATGCTGGCACCTAGGTAGCTGTGAGGCAAGAAGTTTGTGGAAGTTCTCTTCTGGTTGCTGCCATTGCTCAATGAAGCAAGGGTAGGAGGGGGAGGTACGGGGTATTTGAGGAGAAAGGAGAAGTGAGAAATAGTCACATTTTGGATAGTGGTGTCTGATTTACTGTTTGATCCATCCGTTGAGTTATTTCCAAAATTAGGTCTTTCATTTCTAGAGGTTCCTTTTGTTTTCAGATCTGCCTGGTAATTTCCCTGCTGGTTCTTGCTTGCTTGTCTTTAGGAGTCCATCCTTTTACTTTAAACAGGTTGTCCATGGCTGCTCTATGTTCTGTTTCTGCCAGTGCTGCTGTTTATAGTCCTTGGCATCGAAATCCCTTTGCTGTCTCTGCTGACTCTCAGTCACAGGGCCACCCCTTCTGTGCTTGGTGATCTTTATGAGCCCATATTTGCTTGCTTCCTTTTGGTTTGTGGGCCAGACCGGGAAGGTTTTTTTCCCCCTATAAAGAGATTTGCCTCTGCTTTTCCCGGCAGCCAGGCCACCATCTTCAGGCGTCCTGGCTAACCCAGGGGTTTCAGCTTCAGCTGCTGGCCTCAACTTAGTGTCCTGAGGCTTATCTTCAGAGCTGCCTGGCTCCTTCCACTCGCTTTGAGCCCCTTGCCAGCTCTGGTTTCAGCTCACGGCTAGTTGCCTTGTGCCTTATGGTTGGGATGTGTGCTGGCTGGGGGATGGGTGCAAGCAGCGGGTCCTTACAAATTTCATCTACTTCCTGTGAGCCCAGTAATGCCTTGTGAAGTTTCTTTTCTCACCTCACCTTCCCTCCCTTCCCCTCCCCTACTCCTCCCCCACCCCCACATCTTTCTCTCATCTTTCTCTGGACTTTCTCTCTCTCTTTTTTTTAAAACTTATTGTGGGGAAGTGGATGTAGCTCAGGTGGTTGAGCGCCTGCTTCCCATGAATGAGGTCCTGGGTTCAATCCCTGGTCCCTCCTAAAAAAAAAAAAAAACAAAACCACAAAATTTTTTGTGGATACAGGATCTACTTGTTTTACAGTGTTTCCCAGAATCTTGCAGAAGTGAAAGTGGAAACTTAGTTTTCACTTTATACCCTTTGGTACCCTTTGAAATCTATACATACCAAGGTAAATATATAAAACAAGTTATTTGAAAAGGTGAATTGTAGTGACCACACACGAGTCAATGAATATGGCACTAAGTGTAAGTACCTTTTGGCTCCTGCACAGAGCAGGACCTGTGCTGGGTATTTCCTCCCCGTACACCCCCTCTCCTGCCACACTCTCCACTCCTAGCATGAGTACTTGCTTCCTCCTTTTTGTGTCTTTACTCATCCTGCTTCCTCGACCAGGCCTCTCCCGGTCCCTGCCTTGCCTGGAGCAGATCACTTCTCCCCGAAACCTTAGCTTTGCTCACGGCCTCTGGAAGCCTTTCCCAGGCCACCTGGCCCCCTCCTCCTTTGCCCTCGACCTTCTACATCACGGCACCCCTCTCCACCACCTGGGGGCTCCTGGCAGGCAGTGCTGCACTGCCCTCTCCTCTGCCATCTTCTCTGCTTAGAGCAGGACCTTGCAATGGGCAGATGCACGTTTTCCTGTTGGATGAATGAATCTGGGGTCTTCTAGAGGGCCCCCAGCTCCTTTTCAGTTTTACCAATCTCAGGTGCTTTTTGGCATTTGTGAAACAACTGCCTACGAAAGCAAAGCCCTGCTTCCAGCTCGGCATGTGTTCTGGAACCTGCCGAGCCCGAGTTCCTTACGGGGGAAGCGGCATTTTCCACGCAGGCTCCTTCGGCTTTGCTGCTCTGGGGAGCAACGGGAATGTGGAGGAGAGAAAGGAATGCGCATTTAGGAATGACCTGTGGTTCCTGGGGCGGGGTCAGACAGAACCATACTCAGCCTTTCTGGAACCCACCGAGGCCCCCATCCGAAGGGGGAGATACTGCGTGAGTCAGCTCACTTCTGGCTAAAAACTTGAGCCCACTGACGTGGACTTTCATCTTTTTTTGGCTTCTCTGGGAACAAACAAGGGTTATTACAGTTGCGTTGTCCTGCCTTGGTACCATCTCGGAGCTCATCTTCCTTGGCGTGAGGGCTGAGGCTGGCCTCGCCTCTTCTGCAGCCTCTCCCTCTGGGTCCTGGGAAGGCCAAAGATGACCATGGGCTACCTGAGAAGGCCGCTTGTCAGCTGAGGCCCAGGCAGGCCCCCCGCCGCGGCCAGGAGGATCAGCCCCTGGGCTAGCCCTTTGGGGCTGTGAGTAGAGGCTGCAGCTGGGGTCTTTTAGAGATGCTGGGGCCTCACTTTTCTGTCTGCATTTCCTGAGAGGTAGGTCGCACCACTTGGCGCCTGGACCTGTAGACACACCTGTTTCTGCACCTTCCAGGAGGAAGCCCTCTTCCTGCCCTTTTCACGTGCCAGGTGCTGTGCTGTGAAGTGAGGCTACAATTGCAAGCAGGTCCCCGTGTACCAGCAGTGACCTGCAGGTGAAGTGGGGTCAGAGGGCAGCCTCAGGGTCCAAGCAAGATGACCAGGAGGAGCTGACCTTTGACCTGAGTTTCTCAAATCTGTAGATGTGAGCTAAGCAAAAAGGGTTGGCCTGGGGGAAGGAATAGCTTGAACTAATACCCCCCCCCTTATTGGAGAAGTTGTGGGTTTACAGATCAGTCATGCATAAAATACAGAGTTCCCATTCACCGCCTACCTTGCATGGGCTGGAACATCTGTCACCATCCATGAGAGGACATTTTTATAATTGTACTATTAATTAAAGTCCACGGTTTATTTGTAGGCTATTTCTTAATCTGCAAAATGGTCATAGTATCACCTGGTTAACAAGGGTGTAGATGTAATTATTACATTGTTTCTTACAGCTTTATTGAGGTATAGTGATTTAAGCTGTGCGTGTTTAAAGTACACAAGCTGACTTCTAAGATATGTCCACGAAACTCTCACGGTGACCAAATGATGCTGTAACCATCACCCCAGAAGTGTCCTCAAGCCCCTTGTAATCCATCCCTCCCCCCCCATCCTCAGCTAAGCACCAATCTCCTTGCTTTCTTTTTTTTTATTAATTTTATTTCAACTTCAGAAAATATGATAACAGACAAAAGGCAGCTTACAGATTATGGAAGCATTACTTTAAAAATTTCTATCCAGGCACATTTATCTCAACCCTAAAAACAAATTCAAATTTTTCTCCAGTTTCCAGAAAGATAAATAAATGAGCACAGATTGGTTAAATGACATGATACGGGTCTCCTACTTAATGAAGAAAATGAAGAAAAAAATGTGTAATCATATTCATATCTCGTAAAACTAAACCCATGTTCTTTTTTTTGACCTTTAGCATTGATGTAGTATCTTCTTAGCCTTTGCTACAAAAATATTACAATATTATTGTTAACCATAGTCTGTAAGTTACACTAGCTATATTTTCCCCATGTATCGCCATATTCTTAACACCCTGTAATAGAAGAACATTCTTGTGTTTGTATTATTATCCACAATCGTCACCTACCACCAAAATCACTATATTACACAGTCCCTAGATTACCCTCTAGCTGTCTCTCAATTAACATTAACCTCCCTAGACTACCCCTTTCAGCCACGTCACATTTATTAATCAGTTGTTAGTTATACTCATTATAATGTGTTGCCAGCAACTCTATCCTTTTCCACATATTCACAACTGACCTTACTAAACAGTCTACATACATGCAGTATCAGCTCCCCCTTCTCAACACACTGTCTCCCACTACCCTGTACTCCATGGTTCAACTCCGTAAGTTCACTATCGTATTTCATTCATATCAGTGTGACCATACAATAGTCATCCTTTTGTGTCTGGCTGATTTCACTCAACATAATGTCCTCAAGGTTCCTCTGTGTTGTCATGTGCTTCCCCGGTTCATTTCTTCTTACAACTGAGGAGTATTCCATCGTCTGTATATACTACATTTTGTTTATCCATTCGTTGGTTGACGGGCACTTAGGTTGATTCTGTCCCTTAGCAATTGTGAATAATGCTGCTATGGACATTGGCGAGCAAGTATCTGTTCACACCCTTGCTTTCAGTTCTTCTGAATATATTCCTACTAGCGGGATTGCTGGATCACACGGCAGTTCTATATTTAGCTTCCTGAGGAACCGTGAAGCTGTCCTCCACAGAGGCTGCCCCATTTTATACCCCTCCCCCCAAGAGCGAAGGAGTACTCCTATTTCTCCACATTCTCCAGCACCTGCGGTTCTCTGTTTTTGTTTTTTAAGTAATGGCCATTCTGTAAGGCGTGAAATGATATCTCACTGTAGTTTTGATCTGCATTTCACTAATAGCTAGTGATACTGAGCATCTTTTCGCGTGCTTTTTGGCCATTTGTATTTCCCCTTTGGAAAAATGTCTATTCAAATCTTTCGCCCATTTTTTAATTGGGCTGCTTGTCTTTTTGTCATTGAATTGTGTGATCTCTTTATATAACATGGAAATCAAACCCTTGCCAGATGTGTGGTATCTGAAGATTTTCTCCCATTGAGTAGGCCGATCTACTTTCTATTATAAATTACTTTATATTTTCCAGAATTGGAATCATACATTATGCGCTATTTTGTCTGACTCCCTTTCACACAGCGTGATTATTTTGAGATTCATCCATGCTATTGCATGCACCAATAGTTGATTCCTTTTTATTAAGTAGTATTCCCTTGGATGGGTAGACCACAATTTTATCCTTTTGTCTGTTGATGGGCATTTGTTTCCAGATTTTGGCTATGGCAAATAAAGCTGCTATGAACATTTGTGTCCTAGTCGTGTGGACATATGCTTTCATGGATGTTGGTTGAGTGGCTCGATCATATGGTAGGTGTATATTTAACTTTGTAAGAAATGGCCAAGCTGTTTTCCAAAGTGGCATTTTCATTTTACATCCCCATTGCAGGGTCCGAGGGTCCTAGATGCTCCACATCCTCGTCAACACTTGGAATGTCAGCCTTTAAAATTTAGCCATTCTAGTGGCTGCGTAGTGCTACCTCATGGTGGATTTAATCTGCATTTCCCTAAGAAGTAATGACATTGACGATTCCTTCACTTTCTTATTTGCCAACTGTATATCTTCTTTAGAAAAGTGTATAATCAAATCTTTTGCTCATTTTTACTGGGTTGTTTGGTTGTTATTGAATTGTAAGAGTTTTGTATACATTCTAAATACAAGTCCATTGTTGTATATATGCCTTTCATATATTCTCTCCCAGCCTGTAGCTTGGTTTTTAAATTTCATAGCAGTGTCATTTAAAGAATAAACAGTTTTTTATTTGAAATAGTCTGATTTTTTTTTTCTTTTATATTTCAGGCTTTTAATGGTGTTTAAGAAATCTTTGCCAAACCTGAGGTCGCTGAGATTTTCTCTTATATTATATCTAGATATTTTATAGTTTTAGCTCTTAAATTTAGGGCTAGGATCCATTTTGAATTAATATTTTACATGGTATTAAGTATCAAGGCTCTTGTTTAGTTTGTGTATGTTTATCCAATGTTTCCAGGATCATTTATAGAAAAGACTATCCTTTCCTTGTTGAATTGCCTTGGAAACTTTGTGAAAAACCACTTGAGCATCTGTGCATGGCCTGCTCTGGCCTCCCTGCTCTGCTCCATTGATCTGTTTGTCTATATTTATGCCAACACCACACTGTCTTGATTTGTAGCTTTGTAATAAATCTGGAAATCAGGTAGTTTAAGTCCTTCAACTTTGTTTCTTATTCTTATTTTTTCAAAGTGGTTTTTGTTGTCTATTTTAGATGCTTTGCATTTTCTTAAACATTTTAAATTTTGCTCAAAAATTTCCACAAACAAACCTACTGAGATTTTGATAAGGATTGCACTGAATCTGTACATCAATTTGGGGGAGAATTGACATCATAACAATATTGAATCTTCTAATCCATGAACACAGTCTGTCTCTCCATGTACGTAGGTCTTCTTTACTATTCTCAGCATTTTTTTTCAGTGTTATTTGCATATCTTTTGTCAACTTTAGCCCCAAGTGTTTTTTATTTTTTAATGTGATTCTAAATTATTTTAGTTTTAAAGCTTCAATTTCTGAGTGTTCATTGCTAGTACATAGAAATGCAATAGATTTTTGTTGACCTTGTATCTTACAAACTGCCAAATTCACATATTCATTCTAGTGGCTATTTTGTATATTCCTTAGAATTTTTTTATGTAGACAATCATATCATATGCAAACATGACAGTTTGTCTTCTTCCCTTAAAAAATATGAGCCTTATTTTTCTTTTCCTTGCGATTTTGCTTTGGCTAGAGCCTTTAATAAAACCTTGCTTGAAAGTATGAGAACAGACATCCTTGCCTTGTTCCCAGACTTAGGGAGAAATTGTTTGGTCTTTCATCACCCAATGTGATGTTACTTATAGATTTTAGTAGACACCTTTTATCAGATTGAGCAAATTTCCTTCTAATTTTAGTGTGCTGAAAGTATTTATAAAGAATGAATGTTAGGTTTTGTCAAATGCTTCACCTGAATTTATCGAGATGATCATATGTTTTTCCCTCCATTATTCTGTTAAAATGGGGAATTATAGTATTTGCTTTTCAAATGTTAAACCAACCTTGTATTTCTTCAATAACTTGTCATGATGTGTTATTCTTTTTTTTTGCATATTGTTGGATTCGATACACTTAAATTTTCTTAAAAATATTTGCATATATGTTTTGGGGGATATTATTCTGTAGTTTTCTTTAAATATTGTTTTCTGGTTTTGGTATCAGGGTAATGCTGTCCTTATACTATAGAAGGAGTTGGAAAACATTCCCTCCTTTTCAATTTTTAAAAAGAATTTGTATAGAATTGATTTTATTTTTCTCTTAAATGTTTGGTGGGATTCTCTAGTTAAGCCATGTGGGACTGAAATTTTCACTGGGAAGAGGTTTTCAACTACAAATTCAATGTCTTTAATCGAGAGGCTGATTGGTAAGTCAGATAATCTATTTCTTCTTGAGTGAGCTCTGGCAGTTTATGCCTTTCAAGGAATCTGCCCATTTCATACAACTTGTGGCACAGCTCAATAGCTGTTCACAGTATTCTCTCATTATTATTTTATTGCCTGTAGGATTTCTCTCATTTCTGGTGTTGGCCATTTGTTTCTTCTCTCTATTTTTCCTGATCTGTCTGGCTAGATATTTATCAATTTGATAGGTCAAAAACTTAGCTTTTAGTTTCATTGGTTTTCACTACCTTGTTGTATTATTTCATTGATTTATTATCTTTATTAATTCCTGGGCTTTTTAATTTGCTTATTTGGAGTTTAATTGCTCTTATTTTCTCATTTTTAAGGTGGAAGTTAAGATCATTGATTTAAGATCTTTCTTATTTTCCAATTTTGGTATTTAGTGCTATAAATTTCAGTCTAAGAACTGTTTTAGCTGCATTCCACACATTCTGATATGCCATGTTTTTATTTTCATTCATTTAAAAATACATTCTAATATCCTTTGTGATTTCTTCTTTGAACCATGAATTATTTAGAGGTGAGTTATTTAGTTTTAAATATTTTGGAATTTTTCAGATATCTTTTAATTATTGATTTCAAATTTAATCCCATTGTAGGCAGAGAACATACTATCATGATTTGAATCTTTGTAAATGTATTCACATGTTTATCCCAGAATGTGCTCTATCTTGGTAAATGTTCATGTGCACTTGAAAAGAATGCATATTCTACTTTTGTTGGGTAGAGTGTTCTGTAAATACCAACTCAGGTCAAACGGGCTTATACTAGTGTTCAAGACTTCTGTATCCTTTATGACTCTCTGTCTATTTGTTCTATCAGTTATTGAGAGAGGGTCCTGAAGTCCACCTGTAACTGTGGACTTGTCTACTTGTCCTTTCAGTCCTATCAGGTTTTGTTTCACCTATTGTGAAGCTCTGTTATCCAGGTGTAAAACATCAGGATTATTATGTCTTCCTGATGTGGTGATCCCGTCACCTCTGTGAAATGATCGTCTTCATCCTTGGTAATATTCTTTGCTCTGAAATCTACTATGCCTAATATTAATGTAGCCGCCCCAACTGTCTTCTGCTTACTGTCATCATGATTCAGAGTCCTTTTAATTTCTCTGTGTAGTTTTTATTTTTATTATTTTATTTTTAAAGAAGCTTTAGATCACACAAATGTTACATAAAAAATACAAGAGTTTCCCATATGCCCCACTCCCCCCACACACACACTCTCCCACATTAACAGCATCCTTCATTAGTGTGGTACATTTGTTACAATTGATGAACACATACTGAAGCATTGCTACTAACCATGGACTATAGTGTACATTATAGTTTACACTCTGTCCCACACAATTTTGTAGGTTATGACAAAATATATAATGGCCTGTATCTGTCATTGCAATGTCATGCAGGACAATTCCAATGTCCCGAAAATGCCCCCATATTGTACCTATTCTTCCCTCTCCCTCCCCTCAGAACCTCTGGTGGCCACTGCCTTTATATCAATGATAAAAGTCCTTCCATTGCTAGAATAATAATAATCCTATAATAGAATAATAATAAATCTACTTTAGTCCATTGTTCATTCCCCAGTCTTGAGGATTTTGGGATGGTGATGGCTACTCTCTCTTTTTTTTTTTTTTTTTTCCTGATCAAGTCTCATTTATTGGGGTGGAGTCGTGGGTATATATGGTGTTTGAGGAAGCCTCCTGATTGGGCCCTCCTGCTACGTGGAGTCCCCTGATTGGTTGGGCACTCCTACTATATGGAGTCCCCTGATTGGGCAGCCCTCCTACTATGTGGAGTCCCCTGATTGGGCACTCCCACCTCTGGCGGGAAACCACCGCCGAGTACTGGCTGCTTAAAATAGTACAGATTGAGAAATAGGAACTTAGCTGGATAGTTGCACAAAATGGTGTTAGCACACAAGATGGCCGTAATAATACCGGTGCCAGGGACAGCTTCCCACAGGTCCCCCTTCTTTATTTTATTTTAAAAAGGTGGATGACTGACAAGGTGACCGGTCTTGAGGGAACTGTGCCTGTCTTAGGTCAGGGCGAGCTATAGAAAGGCAGCGTCCAAACACGCACGGTGTTTACCTTACCCGTCATCGAGAATCGAGGCAGCAAAGGCCACGTCCCTGTCTTAGGTGGTTATTTCTGCCGATGTGAAATGCTCAGTTGCCCGTCATTGGCTAGCCAGTCCAGTGCACCAAGACATTTTGGTGAAGTTTTTTTAAGCTTCACGATTGGCCATGTCCAGTCGATGATAATGGACCTGGATGGGCTGCATTCTTATGGCATCCAGTTGTTGTTTCACAAAGGCCATGAGTTTGTTAAAGAGAAAAGGTCCTAGTGATAGGAGTATTAATAAGCCAAGCATAGGTCCCAAGATGGGGAGTAGATAGGGTAGCATCCCATTAAGCCCACTCCATAAGGGGTTGTCGGCTAATTCTTTTCTTCTTTTCTCCAGATCTTCTTGCAGCATTTTGATTTTGTCCCGGACAATGCCAGATTTATTGGCATAAAAGCAGCATCGTTCCTGTAAAGCTAAACATATCCCCCCATGTTCAGCTGTTAATAAGTCTAACCCCCTCCTATTTTGTAAGACTACCTAGGCCAAGGAGTCTAATTGATCCTGGAAATCTTGAATAGTATCTGACAAGGCCTGAACATCTTCAATTAGTTGTTTAGATAAACTTTTATATTGAGTGATAGAGAATCCTAAACTGGTTGATCCAGTGGCTAAGGCTCTGGTTATACCTAAGGTAGCCAGAAGTGGGATAAACTGTACGGCCCTTTTATGGCGGCCAGCTATGAAGTCCAACCTAGGAATTGGCATGGGCTCCTCTCCCGGAATAATATCTATGTCAGGGAGGAGGGTGGCCAGAGTACATAACCCTGTCCAGTTAGTAGGTAAGAGGGAATAGGCGAGATTATTGCCGCAAACGAACACAGAGCTTTGGCTTGCACAGAGAGCATCAGATATATTGATTATTGTGTTACATTGAGCGAATTGGAGCAGCCCCAAATCGACTTCATCACTATTGTTAAGCGACTGGGAGAATAGACAAAGAGAACTATTCAAAAACATTGGTTGCACTGCAACTGGTGGGATAAGGGCGCAAGAATCGTCATGGGAGCTGCGATTATGATAAGGATAATAAGTATCGTTGAGGGCTGGTATAGCTGATGGCATAGGAGCTCTCGATCGTAAGCACAGCCAGCAATCTTGAGCGAGATTAGGCACTGATTCATTAAGCAGTCTGAAAATGGCTTTAAGAATATCAAAAGTTTGAGCATCTATATCTAGGTTCTCAGTTTTAGGTAAGGCCAGAGGGTGATAGCCAATTTGAGGAAATAGGTCTTTTATTAATTCTTCCACTCTATTTTGAATGGAAATCTGTCGGGCCTGGTCCTGTGGGCCTCCCCCATCTGACATATGCACAGGAGGTTTTTGGTTCCAGCAGACCAGTTTCCCTACCCAGCCTACACAGGAGGCTTGGGCAAGCTTAGGATAAGTAGTCCCCGGGGTGAAGTCCCAATCTTCTCCAAAACTGCCAGGAAAATTCTTGGTTAAAATGGCAGTAAAATATGTTTTATTGTCCGGTCCAGTACAAGTCTGGAACTCACTATTAAAAGTGCTGTGCATGGTCTGTGGAAAGGTGGTACAGGGGCAACTCCCCGGTCTGCTATTTTTAGAGGGGATTGCCTTTGGATGATTTATACATACCCATAGCTGCTCAAGTCCTCCAGAATTGATTGGCACGGCCTGTAGATAGGCAGTTGCTGCGCCGCATTGTACTGCTTGGGTATATGTCCCAGGAGTGGCTGTGTAGCCGCCACGACATTCACAAGGTTCCCATAGAGCTTCTCTAACAAGGTATTAGGGGAAACCGGGGGTCCCAAGTCCCCATGGGAGGCGGCCAAAAGACAGCACACAGTCCAGATTTGTAGATATGGCTTTCCATGCTACTTCATTTCCGAGGTCCTGGCTGCAAGGCAGGTTCCCCCGCAGCGTCCTCTAACTTCTCAGATTCTCGCCGGCTCCTCGATCGGTGTTCCTCACTGGATCCCTCATGTTCAGGTCCCTGTTCGGGCGCCACTTGACCCGACCCATGGATTGATCGAACCGAAACCTGAAAGAGGGAGTGGGAATGACGGAGACAAGAGACACGAAGAATGGAGACAAGACAGGGCTCTGATCAAGTGTCTGGCTACTCTCTATTTGAGAGGGGGCTTGGATCCCATGGGGCAGATGGATGGAACTATCTTGCTTGTAGTTGCAGACACTCTCTGTTCCTTGGATGGGTGTTGTCCATCATCATCTCCTTGTTAGTTGTCCTGGGTGAGTCCAGTGAACTGGAGAGTAGGTGTTGCAACTCTGCTGAGATTTAGAGTCCAACGGGTACATGGACGGACCAAAGATTTAAGTCTCTGGGACATATACTTAATAAGTATAGTTATTTGAATCTAATTATAGATTCAAATAAAAGGGGTGGAAGAGCCACGTATAGGGCAACTATAAATGAGTCTAATTCTGTTACACTGGGCAGCATAAATTCCAAAGTAAGGTCCATGGACAGGGTGCAGAATTCCTGAGCTTATCTGCCTGCTTATAGTGTCTGTATGTCTCTAGAGCCCTCAGGAGCCCCACTATTTGAGACACTGTTTACTGTGACTATCATTGAGATTCTGCTGAGATGTGCATAAGCATAACCTCTGAAATGACCTCCTAACTCACTTTGAAATCTCTTAGCTATAAAAACTCATTTGTATTTATCATTTCCCTCTTTTGGTCAAGGTCTTTTTCCAGATGCATTGCTAGTTGGCACTTGGTAATAATCCCTTGGTGCCAGGGAGGCTCATCCCTGGGAAACATGTCCCATGCTGGGGGGTGGGGGGGAAGGTGGTGCGTTTATATGTTCAGTTTGGCTTAGAGCGAGGCCACATTTGAGCAACAAGGAGGCTTTCAGGAGGTAACTTTTAGACAATATATAATACTAGGTTAAGTTTCAGTTTCACAAGAAAAGGTTCATAAGTACAACCATCAATATCAAGGGCCTGGGGTAATGGTCTGTCTTACTTCACTAGGCACAGACTTTATACTCAGGGGATTCTTGCTGTCCTATTAGAGAATGTAGCAGGATTCCCAAGGATGGGAATTTAATATTCTTTTGATCATTGTGTGGGTCTCCACCCCCTGAGACAATGCCCCATGAACACTTGAACATATTCATATGCCTTAGAGGCATGCCCCAGGTGAACCCCCCTCATACATCCCCTTATCACTGACACCCCACACCAGTGATCCTCCCCTGCCACAGTTGTGACTCTTCTGTGATCCAAAACCTCTCCAAAAATGAAGCCAACAAAATAACCAAATAAAATTAATAAGAAAATGAAATAATAATAGTTTTTAAAATAACAAATAAAATACAAAAAATAAAAATTTTTGAAATAATAAAAAATTTTTTAGACATTGTGTCTTTTATCACTGTAAGATCTGTTGTCCTGTATGTGCAGTGACATTTTCTTCCATATGTTCTCCCATTGTTTTAGTTTTCATTTTATCTTCAAAGAAGATTTAGTTTACAGAAAAGTCACATAGAGAATATAGGGGATTCCCATATATCCAATGCCTTCCCCCTTTCTCTCTCTCCCCTATTAATAACATTTCACATGCAGATGGTTCATTTGTTACAATCGATGTACAAATATTGAAGCATTGCTACCAACCATGGTCAACGGTTTACATTATGGTTTGCATTTTGGACCACACACTTTTATAGGTTTTGACAAAATGTAAAATGGCCTGTATGCATTATTGCAAGATCATGCAGAACAATTCTAATGCCCTAAAAATGCCCTATGTTCTATCTATTCTATTCTTCCCTCCCCCTCCCCTTGGAACCTATGGTAACCACTAAGTTTCAAATTTTTTGAAGGATAAGATTCATAGTTACTTGCAATAATATTGAGGGTTTGACATATTGGTCTGTTTTCTTTTATTAGGCACTGTCTATGTTCTCAACTGATTCTTGTCCTTCTAATTGAGAACATAACAGAACTCCCCAGGATGGAGTTTAATAGTTTCTTGTTTATTGTATGGGTCTCCACTCACATTGCCTAACTCATTCTATGATGCCAACATCACCCTAATACCAAAGCCACATAAAGATGCCACAAGAAAGGAAAACTACAGACCAATCTCTCTAATGAAACTGAATGCTAAAATCCTCAACAAAATGCTTGCTAATCATATTCAATAACACATCAAACAAATTATACACCATGGCCAAGTGGGTTTCATCCTGGATATGCAAGGATTGTTCAACATAAGAAAATCAATCAATGTAATACACCACATTAACAGATTGAAAGAAACAAATCACATGATCATCTCTATTAAATTTGACAAAATACAGCACCCTTTCCTGATAAAAACACTTCAAAAGATAGGAATAGAAGGGAACTTCCTCAACATGATAAAGGGTATATATGAAAAACCCATAGGTAACATCATCTTCAATGGTGAAATGCTAAATGCTTTCCCTCTAAGATCTGGAACAAGACAGGAACGCCCACTGTCACTGCTCTATTTAACATTGTGTAAGAAGTACATGCTCAAGCACTTAGGCAAGAAAAATATATAAAAGGCATCCAAATTGGAAAGGAAGAAGTAAAAATTTCATTATTTGCAGAGGACATGATCCTATACATAGAAAGCCCTGAGAAATCTACAAGAAAGCTTCGAGAGCTCATAAATGAGTTCAGTAAAGTGGCAGGATATAAGATCAACACACAAAAATCTATAGCATTTCTGTACACCAATAATGAGCAATCTCAGGAAGAAATTTTAAAAATCCCTTTTACAATAGCAACTAAAAGAATCAAATACCTAGGAATAAATTTAGCTAAAGATATAAACGACTTGTATGTAGAAAACTACATAACGCTGTTAAAAGAAATCAAAGAAGACCTAAATAAATGGAAGAATATTCCGTCTTTATGGATGGGAAGACTAAACATCATTAAGATGTCTATCCTACCGAAATTGACTTACAGATTTAATGCAATCCCACAGCATTTTTTTTCCTGAATGGGAAAAGCTACTATGAAATTTATTTGGAAAGACAAGGGGCCCCAAATAGCCAAAGACATTTTGAAAAAGAAAAAACAAAATTGGAAGAATCATGCTACCTGACTTTAAAGCATACTACAAAGCTATAGTGGTCAAAACTGCATGATATTGGCACAAGGATAGACATACTGAGCAATGGAACAGAACTGAGAGTTCTGATATTGATCCTCGCATATACGATCAACTGATATTCGACAAGGCCACTAAGCCCACTCAGCTGGGAGAGAATGGCCTCTTCAACAAATGGTGCTTGGAGACGTATCCAGAAGAATGAGAGAGGATCACCATCCCATGCCCTACACAAAGATTAACTCAAGATGGATCAAAAATTTAAATATAAGGACCAAGACCGTAAAGCTCCTAGAAGATAATGTAGAGAAGCATCTACGAGATCTTATAGTAGGAAATAGTTTCATAAACTTTATACCCAAATCACAAACAATGAAAGAAAAAGTAGATAAATAGGACTGCCTCAAAATGAAAAACTTTTGTGCTTCAAAGGAGTTGGTCAAGAAGTGAAAAGGCAGCCTACTCAATGGGAGAAAATATCTATCTGATAGGGGCCTAATTTCCAGCATATATAAAGAAATCCTACATCTTGAAAATAAAAAGACAAACAACCCATTTTAAAAATGGGCAAGAGATTTGAACAGACACTCTCCAAAGAAGCAATATTTATGGCCAAAAAGCACATGAAAAGATGCTCAACATCACTAGCTAGTAGGGAAATGCAAATCGAAACGACAATGAAATGCCATCTGACACCCATTAGACTGGAGGCTATTAAAAAAAACAGAGGACTACAAGTATTGGAGAGGATGTGGAGGAAAGGGAACACCTATCCACTGGTGGTGGAAGTGTAGCGTTGTGCAACCATTATGGAGGACAGTTGGGTGGTTCCTCAGGAAGCTAACTATAGAATTGCCATATGATCCAGCAATCCCGCTGCTGGGTTAATACCCAGAGGAATTGAAAGCAGGGACACAAATACATATTTGCACACCAGTGCTCATAGCAGCGTTATTCACTATTGCCAAAAGTTGGAAGCAACCCAAATGTCCATCAACAGATGAGTGAATAAGCAAACTATGATATATACATACAATGGAATATTACTCAGCTGTAAGAAGGAATGCAGTATTAATACACAGGATAACATGGATGAATCTTACATTGAGTAAAGTAAGCCAGGCACTAAGGACAAATATTACATGACCTCACTGATATGAATTAAGCAATTGAGCAGACTCACTGAGCTAGCATCTGGAAGAGAGGTTTACAGGAGACAGAAAGGGAGTAGAAGGCAGTGAGCCGATGCCCGTATGGGCAAAATCCACGATAATGTAGAAGGGTGTGATTGGGCAGTGGAGGGGTGACAGTGGTGTGGTGACGTGATTAGGTTCGGTGGTGCTGGTTTGCGAGGGGCAGTAAGGTGGGGGGTGGGTTGTACTACCCATGGAACTGCGGGGAGGAGCAGGGGAACTCTAGGGATTTGCAGGTCTGTGGTTACAACGACAATGGTGGGAATGTTCTTTTGGAAAATATGGTAGGGGAGGGTCACTGGTGTAGGTGTTGGGTGGGTGGGGGTATGCGGGACAGGGCTCACCTGGGGCAGGCTTCTATGGAATATGTGAGTGCTCATCTCGTCTCTATGTATTTTTAATACTGTGAGTTTATTTTAGGCAACATAGTTTGTTCTTACTTTTTTAACCAATCCAACAATTCCTGCTTTTTACTTGAGGTATTTAGACCATTTACATTTAGGTTGACTATTGATAGACTTGGGTTTAAATCTATCATCTTGCTCTTTGTTTTCTATGTGTCCCATCAGTATTTTGTTCCCTAAAATTAAGTAAGTTTTAAGCTATTAAAGTATGTTTTCAGTTGGCTTATTTGTTGTACCTCTTTCCTGTTTTTATAGAGTTTGCTTTAGGGCTTATAACAGACATCTTAAACTTATCACAGTCTACCTTCAGGTAATATTATACTACTTTACATATAGTATAACAATCTTACAAAAGTATACTTGCATTTCTCCTTGTTTGACCTTTATTCTGTTGTTTGTATACCTTTTATTTTTAAATATTTTTATGCTACACATTGTTATTATGTTTGTTTGAAACAATTATATTTTAAAGTAATTTTTTTAAATAATAGGAAATGTGTTTCATATTTACCATTTCCAGGGCTCTTCATTCCTTTGTATACATCTCAATTTTTTCTGGTATAATTTTCTTTCTGCCCAAAGGACTTTATCATTTTTTGCAGTGAAAGTCTGGTGGTAATGAATTTCTTCAGCTCTTGGATGTCTGAAAATAAATGTTTATTTCATCTTCATTTTTGCAGATATCTTTTGCTAGATAAATAATTCTAGGCTGCAGATTTTTTTTTTTCTTTCAATACATTAAATGTCTTCTGGCATGCATTGTTTCTGATGAAAAGTTGATTGTCATCTGTATATTTGTTCCTCCCAACATAATGTGTCACCCCCCCCCAGCTGGTTTTTTAAAATTTTGTCTTTAGCACTGATTTGGGGTGGTTTTATTATGATGAACCTCATTGTTTCTTGTGCTTAGGGTTTGTTGAGTTTCTCATATCTGTGGTGTTATAGTTTTTCATCAACTTTCGAAAAATTTCAACCACTTTTTCTTCAAATATTTTTGTCTCCACCCCCACCCTGTTTTTCCTTCCTGGACTCCAACTGCATGTATTTTAGGCTGCTTGAATTTGTCCCACTGTTCTCTTCAGTTTTTCCCTGTCTTTGCACTCTCTCTGTTTATTTTGAATGGCTTTCAATGCTATGTCTTCAAGTGCACTAAACTCCTGTTCTTTAGTGTCTTATCTGCTATAAATCCTAGACATTTTTTTGTGTAAACCAGTTTAATTTGTATTTTTAAAATATCTTTAATATTTCTCCTCAACATTCTTATGTTCTTCTCTACCCTTTGAACATAAAAATATATTTATAATAAACGTTTTAACATCTTTGTCTACTAACTCTATCAACTGTATCATTTCAGGGTCTGTTTCTATTGATTGATTTTTTTCCCTGATTTTCCCCCCCATATTATCCTGTGACTTTGTATTCTTGATAATCTTTGATTGGGTGTCAGAATGCTAAGTGTTTAATCTTGTTGTGTTCTTAATATTTTGCATATTTTATATTCCTTTATATATTTCTGTGCTTTATTCTTGGAAGCAATTACATTACTTGGAAACAGCTTGATCCTTTTGAGGCTTGCTTTTAAGCTTTGTTAGGTGAGACCAGAATGCCTTTGGTCTCTGGCTAATTTTGCCCCACTCCTGAGGCAACACCTTCCTGGTACTACACCCAATGCCTTGTGTGTTTTACTGATGGAAACACAATCTATTTCTGGCCCTCTGTGAGCCTCAAGGATTGTCCCATTTTTTCCTTTAGGATAGTTCTGTCCAAGTCTTGGGTAGTTTGCTCACATGCATCTGTTAAGCGGAGTCCTCTGCAGATCTCTAGGGCTCTCTCTCCATGCAAACCTCTCCTTTCCCGTGTCTCCTCCTCTCCAGCTCTCTGCCCTTCAGTCCTAGCCACCTCGGCCTCCCTGGATTCTCAGCTCTGTCTCCTCACTTTAGGGAGGACACTGGGCTCTGTTTGATTTGCACCTCCCTGCAGTGCAGCCTGGAGATGATTTCTAGGTTGTAAACAGTGGCACTTATAGGGTTCACCTCCGTTGTGTCCCTTTCCTCAAGTCTCTGTTGTCCTATGTCTTACAACTGTTGGGTTGTCTTTTTTCAGTTGTTGTGTCTGTTTTTCAGTTGTTTGATGTGGGAAGCTAAATCCATTCCTTGCATCTGCATCACGGGCAGAAGTAGAAATTCAGGTGCAATTTGTAAGCATTCCTCAGCCAGCGTGAGAGTGGCCTCTCCACCAGGCAGGGAAGGGAGACAGTGCTGAGGGTGCTTTCCCACAGGCAGGGCGACTGGAGCCGAGTCCAGCTCTTGTCCACCCTCTACCCTGCTCCCCAGCACGTAGCCTGACTAGCCAGCCACAAATGCCCTGTAAGGGTTGGCAGATGTGGAGGTTTGGGCAACAGGCAGCTTTGCAGGTACAGGCTGTGTATGGCTCAGTATGGCTGGAGAAGAGGGGATGAATGGGGAAGGGGTGGCAGATGAGGCTGGAGAGGTCTCCAGGGGCCAGGCTTCCCAGGGCCTTCAGTTTGAAACTCGGGAATTCGATATTTATCCTGGGATCTATGGGTAGATTTTAACTAGGGGCCAATATGGCCTGACTTACGTGTTTGAAAGTTCACACTGACCGTAGCAAGGTGGAGGCGTGATTTGAGGAGAAGAGTTCTGGGAGACCAATGAAGGCACAAGGAGTAGAGAGCATCATGTTGGTGACGTAGGGGAGAGTGGAGGTGGTGGGTGGAATCTTCTAGCCACCCTCCTGTTTTCTTTTGCTCCAGGACAGCCAGGCTCTGGCCCGGGAGAACCCACCTTCTCACCTGCCTCAGAGGGTTCCGTCTTCTGAAGCAGGTGTAGGAAATTCGGTCCATATTTGGAAATTCTCAGATTATACAAAAATAGACGAGCGTGTGATAGGGAAGAGGAGCTCATCTCAATCTGGGCAGACCTTCCATTTCTAGAATCTGTGAAGGTGACAAAATGCATTTCTGAACAAGCTAGAGCTGCTCATATTGGGAACTCAGCAGATGAAAAGGGTGAGATTAAGATTCCTGCTGCTAAAAATGTATTCAGTGAGTTTTGGATTTCCCTTTGCCCTTTTCCTCCTTGGCTTCCTTCATGAAAATGACAACTCCGTATCCACTTGACACCGTGGAAAGCACAAAGTCAAGAAAACGGAAGACTCCCATTTGTTTTCCGATGTAGTGCTAATGGCTGCTTCTGTTCTCAGATTTGTGTCTGCCTCTGGGTAATTGGCAGAGAAGAATGTGCCATTTGTCATGAAAATTAAAAACAGTTGAGTAAATGTGAGTTATAAGTGTGTCATTATTATCTAAATGAACTAAGCCTTTACATTTCATAACCTGATGAGTTTGACATTACACAATGCATGATACATATAGTTGTAGCTCCAGAGCTCCTCTAACTGACATTGTAAAACCCGGGCAGCTTGTCTACCCTCTGGGCGGAGGCATCTCCCCAAGACGCATACATGATCTGTTTTTAGTCTTCCTCTCTCTCCCATCTACCCCTTCACCCCACCTTTCCTTTCTTCTTTCCTCTCATTTTTTTTTTTTAATTTTATTATTATTTTTTTTTAACTTTGGGACCCCATTTACCTAGCGCTTAATTTCTGGACTTATTCTTACCACTCGTGAAGGTTGGGTGTGATATATTTCTAGTAGCAATGCCATCTCCAAGCAATTTCTTCCTTGGAGATTTTCTCTTCTGTTGAGAAAGGCCTCTGGACATTTGCAAAAAGCAGCTGGGAGCTGTGAAGATCAGTTAACACCTTTAGTTTTAATGATACTGCCATGCGGTTCCCATTAGGGAACATGCAATTTTGTTTGGATAAAAAAAGCCTTAAAACAATGACACTAATGTGATAGAGGCTTTACTCATAATTAAGTAAGAAATCCTATTTTGTAAAATACAGTCATAAACTCAGATTTTTAATCTCATGTCTGTTTTGAGGCATGACAAAAATACAATTAAACCTAATTTAGTGCTCCTAAACCAGTAAAACCTATAAAATTCCATGGAAAAAAAAAATTACTGTGAAAAAATTTTGAATATTGAAACGTATAAATGAATCTATTGTTTCCCAGCACAGAAAGGACTCTCCCTTATGTGGACTCCCGAGGGCCGTGTTGGGAGGGAATAAGTCATTCCCACTCAGAGAACAGGGCTGGGGAGTTCGCATCTCCCCTCTTCTCCATGGGCAGCAGGGTGGGGCTAGTGGGGTGGTGGGAAGAGGCCTGGGAGTTGGGAGGTCCCAGAAACCAGAGCAGGAGGGGCCAGTGTCAAGGCAGGATGGTCATTGTTGTCATGTATGGGGCCCCCTTCTCCTGCCTTCCCTCCCACACACTCCTATTTGTGTGGTCGATTTTGGACCAAATGGATGAACCACATATTTTATTTCCCAAATACGTATTGAGCAGCTACTATGCTTGCCCTGCCCTGTGAGCACTGGGCGGGCAGCGGCGAGCAGGAGCAAGCCCTCCCTGCTGCCTCCGCGGGGCCGACCCTCGAGTGGTGGCCGTGGGCAACGCAGGACAGTGGTTGGCTTCGGACGCAGGAGTGGGCTGGGCAAGCCTGAAGCAGCAGCCCTTGAGGTGAACTCCAGGGAGGCTTCCTGGAGGACAGATTCGAACAGACATGGGGGGGCCAATAAAAGGTGGGGAGGGTCTGCCTGTTAGGTGGCATAGCTGGCAGAAGACCCTGGGGCTGCGAGGCACGGGGTGCGCTGAGGGAGACTGGCACAGCCGTGCGTGCAAGGCCAGGATCGAAGTCCGTGTGGCGAGGCTGCAGGCGTGGACATGAGCCCACGGCTAGGGCTGCTTCGCATCGGCACTATTTGGGCACCTTTCTCTGGCCAGCGTGTCCCTGCACCTCCTCCACTGCTAATACTGGGGAGTTTAGCAACGTCACCTGCAAGATCTTTACACGGCTTGCAATGCAGTCGTGCCCCTGGGTGCTCGAGCTCATGGAAAGGAGCACATGGGCCTCCCCACCACTGCCCCTGGCGTCCTTGCCTCTTGCAGGGCTTGCTCTGTCCTCTGCAGCCTGGGGGTCCTTCTCCTCCAGGAGCCGATGCAGCAGGCGAGGAGTTGAGTGTCTCCTGTATCCCTGGCATGTGTTCACCATCCACCATCTGCCCTCGACAGCAGGCCCACTCCTTTCTTCTTGTTCTCCCCTCCCCACATCTCGATTGGACTATGGGAGTCGAGGACGTTGTCACATCTTTACAGTCTGCGAGTGTGCCAGGGAGGCGAGGGGCCGGGCAACGCCACGCCGGGTTGTCAGGTCTCCTCTGGCCACGTGGCTTGTTCAGGATTCCCTGTCTTTGCTTTCTGGACTCGCTGTCCAGGCTGCTGGGGTGAGGTGGGGGGGGCTGTCCTTCCCCACCCAGCAGGCTGAACCCGAGGGTGAGATTTTACACAGCCTGTGGGAATGACCCGACGCTGCTGAACATTTTAAAAACCCTCCTACAGGCAAATTGGATGCAGGACTGATGAAGGGAGGGTGTTGGGAAAGCCTGTTTTCTTCCCAAAGCATCACCAGCGACACACCATATGGCTTTTGCCAAACCATTTGGCTGTTCTAAGATTTTCTATTCCCAACTGTAAAAGGGAGCTAATAGAATCTGCCTCCTTGCCGGGACATCACAAGCACTAGTCAGAATGCCTATAAATGCCTTTGAACTCCTCAGGGGAAAAGGAAAACTTGCAACCAGAACACCAATTGAGATTGACGTAAATGTCATCCTAACCCCAAATCTTAATTTTGAAAGTAGGAATTTAGGGCTTATGTGGATGGATTTATTAGCATTCTCACAGAAATTACACATGACTGGAAGCCCTGAGTTTTAGTTTTTTTTTAAGATTACAACTGTAAAATATGCCAGTTTGAGGCTCTGGGATTTTTCAAATATGAGTTCCATTACCCAAACCAGCGTGCACTTAGGAGCTCTTGGTGTGTGTGAACACCTGGGTCAGTTCTACATGTCATCCCTCAGGGTTCTTTCGTGTTTTGGGCTTTCTTGAACTGGAAGAAAGATGCCCAGACTTTCCCCTGCCCCCCAAATCTTTGGGGTGTGCTATGATGTATTTTGTTAATGCCTATGCATTTCTCCTGCCTTACTATTGGGAGAATCAAGAAAAAGTATCTCTCGATGGGTCTGCAACGGCCAGTCCCTCAGAAAGCCCACGAGTGTTTGGCTCTCTGATACGGCTTAATTATACCGAAGTCCTTGTGTTTACTTTGGAGATCTCCAAAAAGATAGAAGAGATCTAGCAACCCCACATTAGTTGAGGAGCCAGCATGTCCCTTCCTTTAAGGAACACAGCAAACATTTCAAAAGAGCACGCCAGCTCATTATCTAACTCTCTCTTCAGTGACTTCAGGGAAAACAGCAGCAGTTAAGCAATGTTTGCCAAGAGCAAATCTGGGGACGGGTGTTGATTTTAAAAGGGAAGGAAAGAAGAGCTAGCTGCTCACTGCAGGTTCTCCTGGCTCGGCGCTGTGGGGGCGGAGGCCTGTTTCTGCAGAGGCCCTGCAAGAGAACTGGGGCCCTCACTTGCCGTCCTTGCGGCTGGAGCTCCGGGATGGTTGAGTACCTGAGGTGTGCTTGATCCAGCCACTTCCCGAGCGATGGGGTGCAGCTCTCCAAGTCCCGGTGTGGAAGGATGGATTGGACAGCCTGCAGGTGCTGTCAGTTGGCTCTTACACCAGAACCTGGATGGTCTGCCATGCTCCAGCAAGGACTGAGCACGGAGGTGTTTCCACCGCGAGGAACAAGCGGTCCTCAGGAGTGCCTCCCGCTCCCTCCAGCCCCGGAGCGTTCCCTCTTCAGTGTTCTGGCAAAATACAAAGAACATGTCCTGCAGCTCTCGGAGGTTCCAGTTTGTTTAGAAAGAAATCGCTTCCTGGTACACTAAAGTCCAATAGCAAAGAAATGCCATTGGGTGAGATGTCTCTGGATATCTAGAGCAAAAAATGAGCATTTCCACCCTCTAATCCTAAAAGAAAAAAAGGACCAACAGAAAGGTTGCACAACTTCTTTTCAGAGTTGGCTACATTCCTTTCCAGGGCTGTGATTTTGTTGTTACCACTCCAGGGACTTTGAAGCCAGGAGCAGCTGGCAAATCATCCTCCCCTACCTCCTGGTGATTTTTGAAAATCTTAATTTTGTTCTATAGGTTACAGGTCAGTCTGTCCATATTGACTCTCGTAATTAGACAGGACATGCTTTGTGAAGTCTGATTATTTCTTTTCTTTCTGACCCAACAGGAGCCCTCAATTAGTGCCACCCTTGGACCCTTGCAGACCTGAACCCTTTGAAGGCAGCTTTTCCATGAACCACCCTGGTATTCATTCCCAGGAATCTTAGTTGTAGGGCATTACTATGCAGCCCGGTTTGCAGCCCTGGTGGAGGCTGCCTCCTCCCCCTCAGTTTTCCATGCCTCTTTGCCACCCTAATGTACCGGCACCTGGAAAGCTTCCTGCCAGACCCACACTGATGAGCGGGGGGATCAGAAGCACATGGCCTTTCCCAAACGACGCCCGTCCCCCCCTCTGGATTCCATTTTCCTTTTCTGCCTAAGATCAAAGGGAAGAGAGGTCTTGGGCTGGTGGTTCCCGTCTCCCCCTCCCCCCTGACTGCACGGCAGGTCGCTGCGGTTCGCGGAGCCTCCGCTTCCTCCTTGGAAATCGGAAGTCCGGCTGTGGTGAGGATGAGGTGAAGAGAGCATGGGCAGCTCTCACGGCGGGGCCCTGAGCAGGGGCAGAACCTGGGCCGGTTCCCTCGGAGCCCGTGGGCTTGGGCTCCACCTGTGGCCCTTGCCGAGTCCTTCTTAGGTGGTGGTTATTAGTCCTTCTTGGTTGCGAGTTGGCAAGGCCCCAATGCCTTGGTGACACAGGACCCTTTGGTCTTTCAGAGACTGCCCTCCCCTTTCCGGGCTGGTTTCCGGCACGGATTCTGGGAAGAAGTGGACACATAGGAACCAAGGAGCCTCTTTGTCGGAAAGGGGCCAAGACTGGTCCTTCTTTCCTTTTGAGGTTCAGCGATGGACAGACGGGCGCCTGGGGCCCCAGGGCTGCTGGCAGGGAGAGGAACCGGGTTGCCAATGGAGACTGCTCACTATGAGAGAAACATGGGGGCAGAGCCAGGGGCCGTGTGGGGGTGGATTGGCCCCGGCAGTGTGGGGGCCGCAGCAGGCAGAATGGCCCCCACCGTGGGCGTGCACCCTGGGTACTGCAGCCTTGGAACCCACTCGTGGAGGCCTGTTGTGACTCACCTTCCAGGGCATCCTTGTGGCTGTGGGCAGAGGGCCATTAGACCAGGCAGCATTTTATCAGCTCCTCCCAGCCCACCTCCGTGGAAGCAGTGATATTCATTCTTTACCCAATATCAACTCAGCAGGTACTTTTCTCTCCCCATCTGGGTCACCAGGATGTTTAAATTTTACTACTTCTGGATGTGATGCTTGTGTCCATTTAGGAGCTGGGGTCTAGAGTGGAAGAGGGACTGGGTGCCTTGGAGAGCAGGCACCAAAGAAGCAGGTACCCCATACTCTGGCTTCTTCTGGTGCATTTTGCCAGGAGCTGCCTACCTTCCTGGGCCAGCCAGGGCATCTGTGAGGAATGGCACTGGAGCAGAGCTGCCTGCTTGCTTATCGTGGGTGACACCATGTTTAATGTGGCAAAGGAGTCAGAAGAGGCCAAATTTATAGGTCAATATCCAGGTGACAAGAACTAGGCTCAAACTTGGCTTTCTGGAGATAAATGGCTAACAGGATCAACTTCTGATCACCAGACAGTTCTCTGAAATAAATGACAATTATGAAAAGATGGGCAGAAGTTCTACCTGGGATATAATTTGGTTAGAGTTTAGGAATGGCACTGCTTTTGGCATTGTGGATCTCTAATGTGATCCTTTTCATTCTCTTCTTAATCTAACCTCTGTTTCCATTTTCCATGCTGGTTTTCTCCTCCCCTTTCCCCTCCCTCATCCTCCTTTCCTTTTCTCCCTTTGAATAGTACCTGGTCCATAAGATGTGCTTTTAAGTGTTACTTAACATTACCACCGTCACCACATTCATCATCTCCATCATCACCATCATCATCTCCAAATCACCATCTGCAACACCATTAC